>JAQFVV010012395.1:24565113-25173675 GCA_028023455.1 Epiperipatus broadwayi | reverse complement strand
AACAATATTATATACAATAGGCAATTTGCTTCTAAATAGAGAAATACACATCACGCTCAATGGTAGATCCACATCATCATTCAATCCCAGCCAATCAATCCCGCTAAGGTTCTCCACTAAGCACACTGCTATTTACCTTTTATTTAAATCCACTGCTAGAGCAAATAAATAAAAAAATTCAAGGAATTCAAATACCAAATACTAATACATACATTCCCTGCATAGCTTATATGGATGATGTCACAGTGTTTCTAAACTCAAAAAGCAAATACATATACTACAGGAAATAATAGAAGAATACACAAAAAATTTCAAATTAAAAATTAACATCAATAAATCAGTAGCATGGTCAATATACACAGGCAAAACAGACACACAAATTTATCAAGGTAAGCCCAGTAATTTCCTGGGTTTTCCTTTCCACTTGGGAATGAGCCAGATGAGAAGGAATATACAAAATAAACTCAAGTTCGAAGCAGAAAGGATCATAACATCACTCTCCAGATCATATCTCTCACTCTATGCAAAAGTGTCACTATTTAATCAACTTATAATGACCAAAATAACTTACTACCTGCCAATAATTACTTTTACAAAACAATTTACAAAGTCAATTAACTCACTCTGTAATAAACTATTATGGAACAGAAAAATAGTAGCAATTTCCTTAAAGCAACTTAACCAACCAACAAAATGGAATGGCCTTGGACTGCATGCTATACATACTTTCTACACACAAAAAACAGTAAATCTACTGATTACAATATTCAGACGTTTTCCAAACATAGAACCAAAAGAGGAAATCACACTACACGGACGCTCTTCCGATCTCACAGACAATTATATAAATACCCTATTGATAAGTATTAAAAACATTAAAGATAAAATAGCACTAAAGAATCCAATTAAATATACTTATTGGCAAATTCATGATTTTCTAACTCAAAGCCAAGAAAACAACAATAGGATAACAGTACTAGGAATAAATAATAGTCAATTACTCAAAAAGTACAAAACATGGTATTTAGAACCTAAATTGTTTGACTTCATCCTCAAATTGAATTTAAATGCACTACCTACAGCACATTTCATTCGGTTCAGAAGATTTTACCTAAATGTTGATCCAATGTGTGCTTTATCCGATCGGAAGAGCACACACAAGAACATTTAGTATATCACTGTAAAGGCTTAGAAAAAGTCAGACAAATGATGGTGAATAATTACCGGAAAAGGGAAACCACAATAGAAAAAATGCTAAAGGCTTTCAATGAAAATAAAATACCTATAATACGTGCAGCAACTTTCAGTATATATGCCTTATGGTGTACTAGATGTGCTTTCACTTTAGGAAACAATCCAAGAAGACATCCCAACACATATCACAACAAACTAGGAAAACTTAAGGAAAGGGACAATCTTCTAGCACCACCGGACATTTATGCTGCCACATGGTCTCTATTTAAAATAAAAGCAGCCTTATAATGGATAGACAAAATACAACCTCTGAAAAATGGAAAACTGAAATGAACTCATAATAAGAACTGAAAAATCTAAAAGGTGTGAACTGCAAAAGACGCTAATGGTTAAAAAAAACAAAAGTATATTTTCTGTGTTTCAAGATGTATCCTAGAATATGATGTTTTATACAATGTATTACTTGATAAGAATGTAACCTTTTTTTTGCCTAATAAAGTTTGCTTTGAAATAATAATAATAATAATAATAATAATAATAATAATAATAATAATAATAATAATAATAATAATAATAATAATAATAATAATAATAATAATAATAATAATAATAATAATAATAATAATAATAATAATAATAATAATAATAATAATAATAATAATAATAATAATAATAATAATAATAATAATAATAATAATAATAATAATAATAATAATAATAATAATAATAATAATAATAATAATAATAATAATAATAATAATAATAATAATAATAATAATAATAATAATAATAATAATAATAATAATAATAATAATAATAATAATAATAATAATAATAATAATAATAATAATAATAATAATAATAATAATAATAATAATAATAATAATAATAATAATAATAATAATAATAATAATAATAATAATAATAATAATAATAATAATAATAATAATAATAATAATAATAATAATAATAATAATAATAATAATAATAATAATAATAATAATAATAATAATAATAATAATAATAATAATAATAATAATAATAATAATAATAATAATAATAATAATAATAATAATAATAATAATAATAATAATAATAATAATAATAATAATAATAATAATAATAATAATAATAATAATAATAATAATAATAATAATAATAATAATAATAATAATAATAATAATAATAATAATAATAATAATAATAATAATAATAATAATAATAATAATAATAATAATAATAATAATAATAATAATAATAATAATAATAATAATAATAATAATAATAATAATAATAATAATAATAATAATAAAGCAAGTCATATGCAGTGGGACATTGCTTTGATGAGCTTGTGTTTACAAATATGTAGTATAGAGAGAGTACCAATAGTTCAAACAAGCTCTTAATTGAGAAGTGTGATAAGAGAAAATACTTAAAATCTGTATCTGGAATATTCTTATCCCCAGACTAATTGATTTTGAGCTTATGGCTCACTTTAGTGAAGAGCTAAAAAGATCTAAAATATCAGTTCAAACCACAGCTCTTATTTAATATTTAAGTGGAAACTGAAATTTTCGGACATGAAAATATTGTTAACTTCAGCTATCTAACTTAAATAGCTATATGGACTGAACCAAACTCAGATCTACCATATACTAATAGCCTTAGCATTGCTAAAGCATTAAAGGTAAAATTATAATAATCAATAAAGAAAGTCATAACTAAAATTTCAATAACTTTATATATAAAAGTGTTTATTACTATGAGCATTTATTATGCAGATGATACAGTTTTAATTGCAGATTCAGAAAAAGAAATAATTAAAATGTTCAATACATTTTTGGAAAAAGTTTTAAATTAAAAATAAATGGGAAATCTAAAATTATAGTCATGGATAAACAACAGATAAAAGACCTGTTGGATATACAAACAATACAAGTCTGGAACAAATTAAAGAATTATATTTGGGTAGTGTGATTTGCAATGATAATAAATTTCTAGCCAAGATTTTTTAATACAGCTGACATAAAAAAAAAAAACAAGAATTCACAAAATAAAAAGACCTTATTCCTAAATAAACACATTAATATCAAAAACATAATAGGTTAAAAACTTTAATTAGAGAATATTCGCATCTAGATGTGAGACTTGGTCTTTGTACAAGCAGAAAAGAATAAGATTAAAAGATATGGAACAATGGTTTTGAAGAAGACTGTCAAGGGAAGATTGTATGGAGAAGACTAAAGATCAAAATATGAGAGAAATTGATATGGAAAAAAAACTGATGAACATGATAAGTTTCTTGGAACACATTTTGAGACATTAAGTACATTAAGTTTTTCTATAAAATGTTATGGTTAAAGGAAAGGCTGTGGGCATTTACCTTTAAAATGTGAATATGTAAAGAATGGCTTGTGGCAAAATGAACCAGGAACAAACATTGCCTTTAGATATTGGTAATGATTATTACTGTCAGTGGCAGTCAGATTAGAAAGCATAATAATGGGTCACGAAATATCTTTCTTAAAAAATTACTTTTTATACTTAAAGAGCCATCTTGCTGAGTAAATTTAATGTTAATCTTTTTCTTCATATAAGTATAGATGATCTCGCTCGATTTTGCTATTGAAGATGCCTAAAGAGATTATGTGGAATTTACATGAAACACCTGAAAATATTCACAGGAAATTTTTACCAATCTTGATTTGCCAAACTTCTGACTTCTTTAACAATACATCATTTATATAATCTGGAACAGATATTTTTCACTACAGATTAAAAATATATAAACCTAAGTTTTAAATCTCTAGTATTCTCTACCAATAAGTTAATGCATATAGAAAATAATGTGAGAGCTCCAGACAATATTTTAAAAACACAGTGTGTTGATATTCTTATAAAATTTTTGGTTACTATCAATCTGTCATAAAATTAATAATTGTGCAAACTAATTTGGGTTTTGATTAATAAAAAAAAAAGATTATCTGAACTATTAAAATTCATCGCTAATATAATTAAGTGTTCATTAAAATTCATTTGAATTGTTACATCAGTCAAGCAATCTTATTCTCGCAGATAAGTTGTCCCTTTGTGAGCTATATATGACATATTTCATTGTCATTTGTGGAAGAGCAAAATAAGTAGGTAATATCCTATTTTTAAAAAACAAAGAGTTCCAAAAGTACTATTATAATGAATCATCATCATCATCATCAACCATTATCAATCCACTGCACATAAGCATGAAAAATTTGAGTTTGATTTTTGGTTCTTATAAATAACAAGGATAAATTGTTCTTTCAATTATAATATGCTATAGAATTGCATATAAACTTCTGAACAACAAGATAAGAGCACAACAACATATTTCAAGAATAAATATAAACTTGAAATAATAGCAGAGCAAATTAGCATTGCTGCTCTTTAAGCCTATTTTGCATAAATCATTATTATACTAATGAATATGTAAGATGTGAATTCCAAAACACTTCAATATTCTGTTAACCAAAACAATGCCCTGACTAGTTTAGGAAGAAATATAGAGTGCCAGACTGGAGATCTAAGTTCTATGGATGACAGCCTACTTCTGGTGCTTGAAACTTCTTACAAACTCTCAAGGAACAAATCATTTGGTTATTTTAATTTGTGGCAAAATAATCTTATGATGACACTCAGTTATAAAATGTTTAGTTTAAATTCTGGGTTCATAAAGATGGGAGACCCACCTCAAAATAAAACCAAATCTTTTTCCTTTTAAAATACAAGAGAATTCTAAAGACAAATCCAGTTATTATTCTTAAAATATCAGTTATGCTTATATGTGATTTTTTTGTTTTGTTTTGCTTTGCAGGAGGCAAAACCATTTACTAATATATGCAGATAATTCAGGTTTATGCCCCAGCAAGTTCTCATAGTGATGAAGTTATAGAAGATTTTTATATGGATGTACAAAAGGCTTTTGATCAGAGTAAACACCATTTTAAAATTGTTATGGGAGACTTTAATGCTAGAATTGGTAAAAAAATGAAAGATGAAAGTGCTGTGGGTAATTTTGGTCATGGTAATAGAAATGAGAGAGGACATAGACTTGTGGAGTTTGCAGAAAAAGAAAAACTTTATATTATGAATTCTTTTTTTGAGAAAAATGTTAAAAGGAAATGGACATGGAAGCATCCAAATGAAGGTACAGCAGAACTGGATTATATTTTGACTAACAGGAAATACATATTTCAAGATTGTAATGTTCTTAATAAATTTAACACAGGAAGTGATCATCAATTAGTAAGGTGTAAGTTACATGTTAATGTAAAACTAGAGGGACAAAAATTATTGAGAAAAACAATATTTACAGTTGATATTCCTAATCTTCAGAAACATTCTAATGAATTTAAATTAGAACTTACAAATCGGTTTCAAGTATTAGTAGATTTTGAACATGATTCAGATTTGAATGAAATTAATATGAAAATAACTGATACACTTTTGAAAACTGCAACAAAGATAGCTGGTAGAAAGAAACAGCAATTGACCAATAAAATTTCTACTGAGACTAGAGGATTTATGAAGAAAAGAAGGAATATGAAGATATACAAAAATGATGCATTAAAAAGAATTGAATATCTCGAATTTTGTAAAATGGTGCAGAAAAGAGTTGAAAATGATATAAGAAAGTATAACTGTGAACTAGCAAGGAAAGCTGTAGAAGAAAATAAAAGTCTTAAGAATGTAAAACAACATTTTGGTATTGGTAGGAAATTTATATCTGCAATAAGAAAAAAAGATGGAATTATTACTAAAAGGAGAGATGACATCATGAAATTGGTAGAAGATTTTTATCAAGAATTATATAGTAATAAAGAACAAGTACCTCCTATATCTATTACATCTTCCAAATTGCCCAGAATTTTAAATGAAGAAGTGAGACATGCAATTAAATGTATGAAGAAAGGAAAGGCTCCAGGTAATGATGGAATTATAATTGATATATTAAAAGAAGCAGGTGAAGAAATAGAAAAAATTTTAGCAAAGTTATATACCAAATGTCTAAATGATAAAGATGTACCGGATGATTGGAAGAATGCAGTAATAATATTAATATTTAAAAAAGGTGATAAAGAAGATATTAGAAATTTCAGACCTATCAGCCTTTTATCAGTTTTATATAAAATTTTTACCAAGATAATTACTACTCATCTACAGAGAACATTGGATTTCCACCAACCAAGAGAACAAGCCGGATTTAAAAGTGGTTTTAGTACAGTAGATCATATCCAGGTATTGAGAGAAGTTATAGAAAGGACAAATGAATATGAGTTGCCATTATGCTTAGGATTTGTAGATTATGAAAAGGCATTTGATTCTATAAACATTTCTTCAGTGATTAAAGCATTAGATCATCAAGGTATAGATCCAGGATATTGTCATATTTTAAAGAATATTTATAAAAATACAACAGTAACAATTAGATTACATAATGACACTGGGAAAGTCAACATTGAGAAAGGTGTAAGACAAGGTGACTCCAAAACTTTTTACAGCAGTGCTGCATGAAGTATTTTGTGGATTAAAATGGGAAACTAAAGGAGTGAAAGTAAATGGTGATTATTTAAGTCATTTAGATTTTGCAGATGATGTAGTTGTTTTTGCAAATAATGCTTCAGATCTGCAGGAAATGTTGCAGGAATTATCAGATGAAAGTAGGAAAGTAGGACTAAAGATAAATGTTAAAAAGACTAAAGTAATGTTTAATCGATTTGCTCAAAATATGAAAATAAAGATTGATTATGATGAATTAGAAGAAGTTAACAGTTACAAATACCTTGGTCAGATTATTAATACAGATGGAAACATAATGGATGAAATTAATCATAGAATTAAACTAGGTTGGAGTGCTTTTGGTAGAAATAACTTGATACTAAAAGGAAATATGCCTATGTGTTTGAAAAGGAAGGTTTTTAACAAATGTGTTTTACCAGTTCTTACTTATGGATCTGAGACTTGGACACTTAATAGAAGAGCAATTCAGAGACTTCAGACCACTCAAAGAAGTATGGAGAGATGTATGTTGGGAGTAACAAGAAAAGATCGTAAACGCAATGTATGGGTAAGAGAACAAACAGGTGTTACTGACCTCATTGAAAAAATTAAAAGATTGGAGTTGGGCTGGACATATTGTTAGAAGAGATGATAATAGATGGACAATTGAAATTTTAAACTGGATTCCAAGAGATTGTAAAAGACCCAGAAAGAGACCACATGTGAGATGGATGGATGAAATAAGAAAGTGTGCAGGGGTGATGTGGAGAAGAGAAGCTAAAGATCGGAGAAGATGGATTAAACTTGGAGAGACCTTCATCCTGCAGTGGATTGATAATGGTTGATAATGATGATGATAAGTCATAAAAACTAAAAAAGTTATGATGGCTTTATTGATAATAGTTTAATAAACCAAGAAATAAATATCTTCTCTTTAATTCTAATACATATATAACCCTCTAAAATCTCATTTTGTTTATAAATCTTAGTTGTATTGCATGAACCAAATTTATTTTAAATAATCATGGGATATGGTTGAAACATATGTTTAAATTAAATTGGAATGAAGGAATAGATCTTGAAAATGATTATAAAACTGAAATGGAAATGTACAACAACATATTGTATATATAGATGTGAAAATCTGGTTCACACAATACAACAAGATTTATAAAGAAATGGTTATGTGAAAGCTTATTTTATGTTGCCAATACACATCACATTATCACTATTTCTTATGCTTGCTTATAACTGTTGTTAAAACAGGCAAAACATACTACATGTATTGCCACACACAGCAAGCTAGAGTAATAAATGGATTCCAGAAGGCTTGTGCATAAAATCCCCATCTAGTGCCTACTTATCCAATATCCCCAGACTAGTTACTGGCTTGTGACCTTCGTCTGTGAGAAGCCTTGGATCTAAGAGCACTGCACCTAAATCTTAGGATCTAATGCAACCCTCTAGCAGCCCCCTTTTATCTCCACTTCTATGAGTCTAATTTGAAAACACCTTAATATTTTTAATCCAAGATCATTAGCATATACAGTCATATAGGTCTGAACTCAGTTCAGTATCTATACATTTTGGTGCCTTCGGTTCTTTATAAGCATAGCCATCACTATCTTATTAGGCAGGATTGCATTTAAGCCAATAAACTGTCACCATTTCTTATGCTTGCTTATAACTGTTGTTAAAATAGGCAAAACTCACTATACGTATTGTCACACACAGCAAGCTAGAGTAATCAATGGAGCCAGAAGGCTTGTGCATAAAATCCCCATCTAGGCCTACTCATCCAATATCCCTAGACTATTTTCTGGCTTGTGGCCTTCGTCAGTGATGAACCTTGGATCTAAGAGCACTGCACCTAGATCTTAGGATCTAATGCAACACTCTAGCAGCCAAATTTTATCTCCACTTAACTACAAAACTATGAGTCCTAAATTAAAATCACCTTAATATTTTTCAATCCAAGCTTATTAGCTTATACAGTCATATAGGTCTGAACTCAGTTCAGTACCCATACATTTTGGTGTCTTTGGTTCTTTAATAACCATAGCCTTATCCTATCCTAATATGTATAGTGAGTTTTGCCTGTTTTAACAAAAATATAAGCAAGCATAAAAAATGGTGATCATGTGATGTTTATTGGTTTAAAACCAATCCTGCCTAATAGGATAATGGTGTCTAGAGTTATTAAAGAACCAAAGACACCAAAATGTATAGGTATTGAACTGAGTTCAGACCTATATGACTGTATAAGCTAATGAGCTTGGATTGAAAATATTAAGGTGTTTTCAATTTAGGACTCAACTAAGTGGAGATAAAAGATAGCTGCTAGAGGGTTGCATCCTAAGATCTAGGTGCAGTGCTCTCAGATCCAAGGTTCCTCACTGATGAAGGCCACAAGCCAGAAATTAGTCTGGGATATTGGATGAGTAGGCACTAGATGGGGATTTTATGCACAGGCCTTCTGGCATCCATTGATTACTCTAGCTTGCTGTGTGTGATAATACATATAGTGAGTGCCTGTCTTAACAACAGTTATAAGCAAGCATAAGAAATGGTGATCATGTGATGTTTAATGGCTTAAAACCAATCCTGCCTAATAGGATAGTAGTGGCTATGGATTGACAATATTAAGCTGTTTTCAATTTAGGACTCATAGTTTTGTAGTTAAGTGTAGATAAAAGGTGGCTTCTAGAGGGTTGCATTATATCCTAAGATCTAGGTGCAGTGCTCTCAGATCCAAGGCTCATGACTGATGAAGGTCATAAGCCAGAAACTAGTCTGGGGATATTGGATGAGTAGGCACTAGATGGGAATTTTATGCATAAGACTTCTGGCATCCATTAATTCCTCTAACATGCTGGGTGTGGCAATACTTATAGTGAGTTTTGCCTGTTTATATTGATATTGCTAATAAAATTATAGCAAGTCATTCTCTCATAAAATGTATAAAATTACAAATTCAAATCAGAAGTAAATTACTATCAGGAATAAATTCAGAAGAGAAGGGAGTAGAGAGAACACAGTCATTTTAATTATCTTTCAAAGAGTTCATTCCAAGACAAATTTTAAAAATTTCAAAAAAATTACAGATTTTTTAATATATTTATTTATTTTGCTGTATTTGCTTTTTCTCCAAATGGCTGGAAATATATTATTATTTTTCATTATTATTATTTGCATTCATTCTTAATATTCATATAAAACCAATCATCACATAATTATTTGCATGAAGCTAAGCAATCAAGATATAATTCAAAAAAATGTTAATAATGTGTACAATGATCACATTCACTTTTATTATTAAACACTTTTATTTTACTTAGAAATTCTGATAGTTTTTTTTTTCGATCTGGCTAAAATCTTGTAATCAACTTTTTAACACACTTCTAACAAACAGATTTTCTTTAAATTTTATCCAGTCTATCAATGTTGACAGATTGAATGTCAAACCATGTTGACATAGATTTGGAACGTTTTCAATGATGCCCACTAGATGGCCATAAATTTTTTAAAAATATGCTTTCATTGAATTTCATAACTAATTCAGTATAAAGTCTTTACAGTTAATTAAAACAGAAGAAAAGAGGATAAAATCTTAACTTTTGATTATTTAACTAAAACTTGCTTTTTTTAAAAAAAAAAACACTACCTTCATAAACACAATAATCTTGTAAACAATTTTAATGAGTGCTAATTTCATTTCAAATATTGGAAATACAATGATGTTTACATTCGTAGTTTATAAATTTGAATATGAATTGTTAAAAAAAAGTCAATTTCAAAATATCTGAATGTTAAAAAATAAAATATAAATATATAAAAAATATTTTTATTTAATTTGATTAGTAATGCACTAAAAACAAATATAAGTTTATATTTTTCAACCACAATTGTGGTTGCTATATTTGAAATAAAAGCATGGGAATTCATTAATTAATTCAATCAATGATTTTATAAAGTTAATTAATTTATGGACGCAAGTTACATATAACAACCAAAATTGTAGTTGAAGAAAAAAAAATATTTATTTATTTTTAGTGCAATAATCATCAAATTAAATAATAGCATGTTTTATAAAATATTATATATATATATCATTCTAAAATACAATCATTCTTCTATAATGTTCTATTGAAGAAAAATAAAGATTACATACTCAAACAATTATGGATATTCTAACACCAGAGGAAAAAGAATTGGAATCCAAATTTCTATATATGTATTTAACATATGATTGAAGGCTTTCACAAAAGACTTCAGTAAAATAAATAAGAAGACAGACAACATCTGATTGTACCATATATACCTGCAGTGGCAAAAAACTTCTATAAAACTTTACAGAAAGAATTTAAACTAGAATTTAGAACTCCTTCAAACAACAATAGGCTTATTAATAATACCAAAGATAAAAGAAATATTGAAGCAAACCCCAGATAGTATATAGAATTGTGTGACCTCAAATGGGGTGTGATGCTGTTTATTATGGTGAAACTCGTGCCACAATTGGCAATAGTTTGGCTCAACACAAATACACATATACAAGAGCAATAACCAAAAGAAGACAGTTCTGTATTTGCTGACCACCAGCATGAGCTCAACCACAGATTTGAACTCTCCAAGGCTGATATATTATGCACAGAAAGAAATGACATCAAGAGAAAAATCAAGGAAGCTTGTTTTATCACCAATGATATCAACTCAATAAATAGAAAAGACACTTGTTTTGTCATTTCCAGAAAATGGATAATATAGGAGATAGTTTTGCATACATTTGCATATAATGACGTTAATAATCTAAGAGACTATGATTATGGAGTAACAAAACTCTGAAAGCACTTAGTCTGAAGAAATTATGATATTGATAGCCTACAGAAATTATTATATAAAAAAGTTTCAGCGCAATGAATCAGCATATTGTTAATTAACTTATGATTGTAAACATAATACTGATGTAGCAATTAGCACAAAATGATTGCTGGCATGATCATACACTAACCAAAGTGACTGAAGACAGCAAATTTTTAAAAAAATGACGAAAATCAATCAAATCTAGAAAAAAAATGCACTTAATTTTTCAAACTAAGGCTGATTGGATAATTAGTTTCGATAATGATAACTTGTAACTGCCGCTACTAAACGATTACTGAAACAATCTTTGATTTAGACATTAATTTTTTGCAATAATACATCATGAATTATACGGAATAAATGATTAATAAATATATATATAAAACCAAATAAGATGTAATTAATTAAGTCAAAAGATTGCATAAATACAATAAAACAGATTTTGTTTCAAATTTTTTTACTGACATCTATCAAATACAATATTTACAGATTTAATAAGGTTTATATTTATAAAAAATTAATACTTTATTTTTTGATATGAATTTCTGCAGTTAACAGCCACAAACCTTGTTAAATAACAATAGTGACTTACATAATTTTCTTTTAATGTAATTACCTAAAGCAATATTATGAGGCTTGCATCTACTTCCCCCCAAAAAACAATTTCAAATAAAAACAAATTCAATGCAATACTTTTATTTAGCAGTTTAAATTTTTTATATTTATTCCTTTTGAGTTATCTATTTACTTTTTAAAAACAGGTGTAAAAATTTTCTAGCTTATTGTTTTTTTTTTTTAAATGAATAAATAAAAAGTTTGTATCAACAAATTACCATTTACTATTTAATAAGAAAGTTAATACAGCATGTAATTTGTAAAATACTTATTCTGGCTATCCAGATATACAAATCTCTATGACTTTAAATTATAAAAATTCAAAAAATCTTTCAAAAATATTTGGCAATATATTAATTAAAATATATGGACACATTAATGTTAATTCAACAACTCTTTTAAACCAGAGAAGAATATGAGGGAATCCCATTAAATTTTCATAACAATTATTTTCATTCAAATTATAATTTATTCAATAAATTTATTTATTTTGGAATAAACTCAAAGTTAAATACATAACAAAAAGTAAATTCATAAGCACAAATTTTAAACTAAAATTAAAATAAAAAAAATACAATTCAATAAATACTTGTAAATTAATAAACCAGATTGAAAAGAATACCATGTTTTATTTCCTTTATTTTTCTAATTACTGTAATATTAATTAATGATTTTCAGTACTTTTTTTCTTAAAAAATAATGCTTAAAAATTATAAGCATTATTTTAAAAAAAAATTATTTAGCTTAGGTGATCATATTGCAAGCAAAATGAAAAAATGTAATTGTTATACCTCATAAATGTTTTACCAATATAAAATATGTTCATATATAGGTTGTACTGTAAATACAGATTAAAATATTAAAATTTAATATGTATTGTAAATGTATATTTAAAAGACACTAATATTAATAATTGTTATTTAATACTTATATTTAAAATTTGTTTTAAGTTCCCTGCACAATAATTGCTTTAAAAACACAAGGTTTATTATTGCCACTATATATGCAATGTAGATTTAAATTATAAAATAGTTCCAACAGCATTGAAAAGAGCAAAAATCAATATTTTCCAAAAAGAGCCTTTCTGTATTATCATTATTATATATATACAATTAGTGCTATTAAACAAAGATATTTTATACTAGTTGTATTTATTGTTTGAATTATTTCCATCATTTAATATGAGTATACTCATATTAGATGATGGAAATAGTCCAAAAAATAAATACAACTAAAACACCATCATCACCAACCTTCAAGAAAACAATATTTTATACTATATCATATGATTTATTTGAATTATTAATATATTTTATTTTCATCAAGAACAATCAATACTCTGGTAGGATTAACTATACTGTATTTATATAAACCTTTTCCACTATTTCATTACATTATCTATTTTCAAAATCATCAAACAATAATTCATGAAATTGCTTTTAAATATTAAAGTAAAATTATAAATAGATGAGATTAATAAATTAAATTATCATTTATTTCATGCAGTTTTTAACATTTTGAGTCAGTTCTTAAGAGTAAACTTAAGGGTAGAGAGAATGAAAAAAGGTAAAGATTTTATGACTTTTTTTTAAGTCTTTATAATGAAAATGGGAAATATGAGAACAAGATAATGAAATTAATGAAATAGTTTTTAAAAATTTTAAATGAAATAGAGAAAATAAAGAAATAAAACAGGACTGAAAAAATGATTTAATAATAATAAGATGATGAATTTATTGAAATATATAATGATTTCAAAAGAAGAAATGTTTAAAATTAGCTAACAAGGACTAACATATGCACAAAACCTTCTGATATTATCTAAGATGGCATTTTATATTACATCTCATCAATAGAAGTCAGAGGCAGAGGGACAAAAATACATGACCAAAGATCAATTTAAAACATATTTAATTTTTTTTATTTTCGATTGTATGATCTAATTTTCATACTGAGGTTAAAAATTAATTCAATACCACTGCAATAGTTTAATTTTAGCTTTAAATATCCATACAGATGGCAACAGAATATGCTGATGTTACTCAGAATAGTTTTTAAATAATCCTTTTTAATTATTATTACAATGAAAATAAATCTAACAAGCATATATTATCAATGTGAAATTAATAGGAGAAGAAAAAGGGAAAAGTGAGGATAGTTTAAATAATGTAAACATAGTAAATATTTGGTATACTTCTGTTAGCATGTAGGTATATATGAAGGGTGTGCCAAAAATCAGATTTTTCAGGCAATTAAATGCTAACATTACCTTTCATTTTCTTCTCAGAATTTCTACTTCATTTGAGATATGAGTAATGAACACTCCTAAGTAGTTATATGATAGTCTGTCTGAATAATTGAAATATTATTAAGTAAATTACTATTTTATTTAGTGCTTGCAAATTTATATTTTTAAAACACTGTTTATTCTTTCTGCTTTTGTTAATTTATAAGCCAATGTATATCCATTTATATCCATTGGCAACAAAAAGTATACTATTAGAAACATTTCATAAAATCCTTATTTCTAAAATGTAATTAAAACTTGTGTATTAGAAAAATAGTCATTAAATTATTTTAAAACTGAATAAGAAAAATAAATTTAATAATGAATATTGTTAATTTAAAAAAAAAAAATTAGAGAATGTACTACAACACTTATCTAACAATGATGTTAAATATCCAATTAATTTAGCAATGTTAAATATCCAATTAATTTAGCATCAAAAGTTTTAGTTTGTTTGGAGGGGATAATAACAATATGAATGTAAACATATGAAATATAAATATAACTAGTCTGTTTAAAATTACATTAACTTTAGTAATTGTATCATTAACAGAAATGAACTTTATGATCATGGGTAACTAAACAAAACAATTACCCATTTTGGAACCACATTAACTTTAATAATAACATCAATAGCAGAAGTGAACTTTATGATTATCGGGGATTAAACAGATTGTTAACTATCTTGGAATTACACTAACTTTAATAACTAACATCAATGCCCAGAAGTGAACTTTACAATCATTGATGAATAAACAAAATTATTACCCATCTTGGATCAACAAATAATCCATTTTTGTCATTATACATTACTGCTGTTTATATGAATGACACTTGCAATTTTATAGTAAATTGGAGTTACTATTCAAGTTTATCATTACCAATCTTCAATTCAGTAAGGTTTGCATGTGAGTGGTGATCAATCAGAACTGATGTCTTACATATTGCACACTATTCTCATTATGACATTTACTTCCACATCTATGTCCAATTTATTCTCACTTTTGATGAAATAAATTACAATTCAATGCATACATCAAGTACATAGCCTAAGATTAAGCTTTTCTGAAATATGACCAATTGCTATCAAAATCTCCCAAACATTTTTAAGATTTTGAATAAACATTAATATCAGAAAACAACCTTTATCTTACTTCATTTCATATGAATTTCATCTTTTCTTATAGTTTGCACATGATTTGTTGCCTTGATGTTTAGCATATTTTATCTACTAGTTTATAAACGATTGCAATTTCCATGTTAAACAATTTAAGTATAATTATTATTGGGTGCTAATAAGTCAATACTAACCTCTGATAATAATATGAATGGTATTTGGAACACAAGGTTGTATCATCGTACTTCTTCAGGTTTCATGATGACATATGCATTACTGAGATAGATTCCATCATGGCCTCTCTTTTCTTTCACCAATAACCTTTCCAAATATTACACCCTTTTGTAATGAATTAGACTGTCCATTAATGTAGTGCAAATAAGACAATTTTAACTGCTCATTTGTATTTCAATAGAATTTACATTATATCAAAAGCTTTCACGAGCATTACAATTCAAAAGCCTCAATGTTTTTCCTATACTGTTTCATCGGGTGAAATTTTCACATTCATTTTTCATTCAATTTCTGTTCAGTACCAATAAGTAATACTCATTGACAAATGATCCAAAGAAACAAAATCTATCCATAACTTTATATCTTCACTATCAATATTAAAATCAATATAATTTCTATTATTCTCACAATCTTTGCCTTCTTTATATATATCTTTTTCACTTGATTATGTAACTTTCCTGATAAATATCTTCAGCTTTTATGAATGTGGAGTCAAACAGAATTTTTTTTCTAATAATCATGAATTCACATTTATCTTCTTTTAATTTAGCTTTCCTCAATTCACAATCAATATAAAAGATTAAATAGAATGATGACATACAGTCATGTCTAGCTATTCTTCTAGGCTATGGCTGCTCTAAAAAATTTTTTTATTATTATTCCTATTTTGATATTAAAAATGTAATAACAATGATTAATAATCAATACTACCAAATCAGCTTCACCTCCAAGTGATCAGATAATTTGTATTTCACTTAGTATTTAGCCTGCTAATATAGTAAATAGTTTACTATTTTATCCTAAGCAGTTTGAAATGTTTTGCTGTTGACAATAGTGATCAAAATGTCACCAAAGCATTGTATTAGACATTAAGAAAAAAAAACTAAGCTTTTTTGGAAAGTGATAAATAAAAAAATTAAAAAAATAGACCCTTCTTAAGAATGACTTTTTTGGAGGAGAGAAAATTGGAGCTAATTTTAAGACAAAATAGACTAATGAAATAATAGCCGAAAAAGATTACACTTTGGGTTTGTTACCTCGAATTTCCAACATGTATTCGCTAGTTAAGAGCTCACGAGAAGACGAGAAATTCTAAATAGTTAAATTCACGTTTTATTTAATAAATACAGGGAAATATATTTTCAACGTATGAAATCATTATCTGTATATATATTACCTTATGTAAGCCATTACATAAATATAAGTTTTTAAAAGAACACTATAAAGTAGGAAGACGATAAAAATAGACGTGGAGTCAGGGTAAAAGATAACAATAACAACCATTTCAAAAATAACTAAACAACTTCCTGCCTAGTTGTTCAAAATTATTTCAAAAAATTGTTACATTTAAAATCAAAATAAGAATTAAATTATATAAATATATTCATAATCTAAAGTAATAGAAATTATAAAAGTAAAGTTATACAAATCAATTTAATAATGATAATTTTAATAAAAATTGCGTAATGAGGAGAGAAAAAGTTCCAATTCCCCACTTCAGGCAACTTTCTACATTTTACTGTTCGATATTTGACTTAACACGAAAACGGGTATTGCACCCTCTAAAATCACTTTTTATAAACGTAACTACCACTAACATGCGTTACCTTACGTCCAATATAAGAATATGGTGATTAATAGAAAAATAATAATCTAAATACAGCATTTAAAATTAATTCCAAATTAAATAACACTTAAATTTAAACAATATTTCAACTAAAATGTAATTAAATATAGGCACGCAACTTACTTGTATTTACAAAACAGCTCTTCCGATTCCTTGAAACTGTTATTCAACATCATCTGAACCCCGCGAAGAGCCATTTCAGATCCTGATATATCGCTGATATTATCGAATTCTTTGATTTCGTCATTATTATTGGATTTATCCTTCGACTCAGCCATTATACTCACAAATATTCTTTTTTAACATTGAAAAATAGAGGAGTAAAATAATGTCCTGCAATAACAAAATATACAACTACTCTCCAATTCATTTCGCTTCACCTTGCTAGCTTGTCATCTCACATAATTATTTTTATTCATCAATTGGAATTGTGGGAAAAACAAATAAATACTTCCGGTGTTAAAGGTTAACACTGGTGATCTAAATAAAGTTAATTAATACTTTATGTTGGTTATAAATTAATGAAGTATTGTATATACAAACAAAAAAATAACAACTTAGTCATAATTAAAAATTTATTTCCAAAGATAAATAAATATACACTTTATTTATAATTTAAAACAAAGATAAACTCATCGGAATTAAATATAAAAATAATAAAAATTAATAATTAAATAGAAAGGAAATATTATTATAGATTTAAATGCAAGGTGAAGGGTGAATATATATATATATGTATGTGTGTGTATTCTTTCTGCCCATACGCAAATGACGGATTTAGATAAAATGACATTATAATCAGTCATAACATTTGAGTATTAACGATGATGGTTTATTATTCTTTCCAAACAATTATTTTAGCATCTGATGCAGCCGTAATTAATTAATTGACATGAATTCATGTCTCGTTTCTTTTTATAAAAATCATTTTTAGGTACAACATGATTTATTGCATATTAAAATAATCATTTAATTAGGAATAGGATTCCAGATTTCTTATGTCTTCAGGAAGAAGCTATAGTGATAAGGTAAGCAAGCAAATGAATCTCTAGGATGCGGATTGATTAGGGAGGTGGAATAATATTCCTAATTATGCTGATGTTTTCAAGTATTTTAAGTTTATTTTATCTGTGAGCATGAAAAATTTACCAATTCATTGTATTGGGAGTCAAATAGTTTACTGACTTTTTAGTGAAAAGGGAAATAGTAATATCAAATATTTGACTTTGGATACCAAAAAAGCTCACTATGATTTTTTTTATAGGGTATTTTCGATCTCTGAGGATTTGGTTCTGTGTTCTACATGGACTTTATCAAAATGTTGGAAAAATATATATATATTACAAAATTTACCACTTCCTTTATTTTGCTGTAATATCTTATATAAATGTAATTTATCCATTCTACTTTGAACACTTTTTAGCAAAAACTTTTTATTGTACATATATGCATATATAATCTTATATTTCAACTGTCCTGCAGTCTTCTTCAGAGTCACTTTTAAAAAATTACTTTTAAAAAATTAAAGTAAAAGTAGCTTTGAAGAAGACTGCAAGCCAGTTGGAACATAAAATTGTATATGCATGTATGTACAATAAAAGGTTTTTGCTAAAAAGTGTTCAAAGTAGAGTAGATAAATTGCATCAATATGTATATAGTTTTTTTTTTATTTATTAAAATTGGAAAAATAAATGAGTAAATTAAAATGTGGCTACTTTTTGTGATATCCATTAGCAGTCAATTGATAATACTATTTAAACAGTTTCAGTCATGAGACATCAGTTTTTATAGTTGCTAAAAGCTGCACAACTTAATCATTGAGCAAAATAAATATTTCCACAGAAATTTTATGCATAATACATTGAAATTAAAATAAATCACTCATAAAGTTTAATTACTAATATATACTATTATTTGTAATATGTTTTGTATGGTTTAGTATAGCAGTAGCATGCCAGATTCTAGATGATACTCTGACTGATTCCAATACTGGAACTTCCAGCATTCTAATTTTTTATGAACTCTCAAGCAGTGAAGCTATTTGATTATTTATTTATTTATAATATGATTATAGAATCCAAAATAAAATTACTTCATTTTAGAGTGAACATGAAAAAAAATATGTTGTAAAAACTCCAATCTGGTAATCTTAGTTCATAAAAAAAAAAAATCAGTTGTAATTTATTCATTTTAATGTGATCGCAATTTCTATTAAATTATGTGCCTGAAACAGGTAAAACAATTAGAGGAATAATTTTTGGTTGTGAAGGTTGAACATGAATAAACATTAAACAATGACTGACAAAGGATTAGTTACTGCTTCTGTATCTTTTGAATCTTTTGAACTCTTTTCATTATTCTCTTCTCATGATATTACTTTTTTAACTTAATATCATTTGCACTTTCCTATATCACTAATTAAAAATGATATCATGTTTGTTCATCATGAGCATTTCAAGTCATAGGCTATCTCCCGACATTAATTGTTAAAATGAGATTGTGATCTCATGCAACTATCTTTTTTTTTTAATTATATTCACAAAAATTCTGATACCAATTTTTTCTGCTTATTTTTCTCTCTATACAATTATGCATAATAATCATAAGTGCACATAAATAATTGATTCATCACATGAAAGCACACCAACCCAATATTTAAAATTAACCAATAGAATATCATCAATCTGTTATCAGTGCAACATTCAGATAATAAACAAAAATCATTCTTAACAGATTTCTGTTATTCCATTGTTAATTTTAAACATCTTCTAGAGCAATATAAAATATGTATAAGTTTATGTCAAATCAAATGGTGATCATATGATATTTAATGGTTTAATATAAAATCTGCCCAATGAGATGATGGTGATTATGGTTATTAAAAAACCCAAGACACCATTATGTATAGATACTGAAATGGGTTTAGATCTATATGACTATAAAAGTGAATGAGCTTGGATTAAAAACATTATTGCATTTTCATTTTGGACCCATAACTTTATGGTTAACTAAATATATAAAGATGACTAAATAAACAAAGATGGCTGATGGAAGGTTGCATTAGATCCTAAGATCCAGGTGCAGTGCTCTCAGATCCAAAGTTTCTTACTGATGAAAGCCACAAACTAGAAACTAGTTTGGGGATACTGGATAGTAAGCACTAGATAGAGATTTAATGCTCAAACTTCTTGCATTCATTGATTATTCTGGCTAGCACTGGTGTTGTATTGTTTGGAAAGTTTTTGCCTGTATGCAAGTAGAATAAAACTCTCAGCATTGAGAAAGTACTGGTGAAGAGAGATTTACCATATGGGAGTTTTTCATGGAGATTTTGCATAAAGCAGTATAATCAATAATGAATCACTCTGAAATCGAATTTGGACCAAAATTTTACTCAGAAAATGATTGTATATTTGTAATCTATTTATATATCATACTATTTATCACAAATGTGGAAAAAAAAGATAGCCTAAAAATAGTCTTTCTTGTAACATCTGGCTTGGTCCACCATGTCTGAAAGATTGCTTATTTGAACAATAGAAATAGTTGCAATACTGTAATAAGAAAAAAAAGCCAAATATAGAAATAGTAATAAAGTGTAAATGTTCATTCTTTCTAAATAAAGATAGATGAAAGATAAGAACTTCGTCTAGATGGAATCTTGAAATCTAAACATAGAACAGTGCTTAAAGAATTGACATGTTACAAGATTAATGTGATTACTTTTAGCTAAATTTGTTTTATTGAATAAGTAGATTTTATGGGAAGGGCAGTTATTAAAGTAAAAGATTGCAGGTACTGAATTTTTTATGTGAGTTCAAGTAAATATCTTCTATTTTTAAATTTCTTAGATGTATTATTAATGAAGGGCAAATTATAAACTCTCAAAATACTATTTATATCCTTTATCAATGCTTTTGCTCCAATGCAATATTAAAAAAAAAAGAAATAAAGCTTTTATTTTGTTAAATAGAACTATTACAACAAAGTGATTGAGATAGACATTGATTCTACAATTTATATTTTAAATACAAGTATAGTTTATATACTTAAGCTAGATCTAATTAGAGGGGATTTGAACCCAGACTTTTGAGCTCCCTCAGTCATCCACTTCATCTTATAAAATTGATACACATATAGATAGTCATGTGTATTTGGTTGTATAAGTTGAACTGGATGACTGAAGTGAGTTTGAAAGTCTGGGTTCAAATCCCTCTAATCAATTTTATATTTTATATATTGATAAAATAAACAAAACATTGTCCCAAATTTAATAATGATATTAGCTTTGCAAGTTAAAATAACTACTGTGAATATTTATTTAGATACACATACAAACACATGAAAATATAAGAACAAATATTGGTTTAATATGAAATGCATCTTGGGGTTATTCGTTTTTTGTTTTTATCTAATGTCTTTATATTTTCCAAGAATAAGTTATGGAATGGATGGTTAAGTATATTTCAAAAAGATATTACGCATGAAGAAAGTGAAATGAAGTTGAACTATTCCATGTGTTTATGCTTATTTAAGAAGCAAATGCATTAATCATTAATTGAATTTAAAGTTTATATCTAGGCTAAGAATGATATGATAATCGCTAATCTAATAAATATTGAATAATAATCATTAAAGTATTTATTTAGAGTAAATGGTGTCAAAATTATAAATACAGAAAGATTGATACTTGTAAATCCAATTGTAATAATTCGGTGTTGATAAATACTGCCAAATGATGAAGGTATGCATGAATGATTGTGGCTTGGGTCAATTAAAGTATGTTAGTTCAGGATGAAATGCATCTAGAAGGTCATTTATGTTTTTCAGATGTTTTTATTCATATGTTTCAAGAAATGTGTTAGGGAGTAGAAGTTTTAAATATATCTAAAAATCTACTATATATAAAATGAATGTATTTCTAATTAAAATATTGGGAAGAAAAATCATATCTATATTGCTTTTTGGTTAATTAAAATTACACTGAATCTATACAAACCTATAAGTGGAATTAATCAATAAAATTTTTTAAAAGTACTTTTATTATGAAAGATAAAAATAATATAACATAGTAGTCATGATAGTCTTTTCTATTCACTTTATCTTATAAATTGTAACACTTAAAATTAGGTGACACAACTTCATGGATATTTCCCAATATTTTTGAATTTAACATGTCACTATCCATCAGCAAATCTCTTCTAGGCATCTATTTTAGTCTCCACAAGTTGGAGATCTCTGTCTAAATCTAAATGAAATAATATAAACATATTTTTGAAAATATACATTTGAATCATTATATCATTAATCAACAAATGTTTAAAACACTTGTTGCACCTCTCCTGATTTAATAGGATTATGAGATACAGGTTTTTGGATCTGCATGTTCCTTCTGATAAAAAAAAGAAATCTGAGATGATTTTAATCAGCAAATGACTATTTTGTTTTAAATGACCTATAATTTTTAAGTTTCCTTGTCAATTATTAAATTAACTTAGAGGTCTGAGCATTGAAAATGACAGATAATAATCTGTAATCCAAGAATCTTAAGCTTCAAATTCCACCACTTACCACTGCATTAATCATGCAAGGCAATGAATAATCAATTGGTTTTACTGCATTGAAAATGATGAGAAGTTTGGGCATTGTAAATGACAGAAATGAAGTTGTCACCAACAGACTATGAGTTCCAGGTTCACCATTTTATTACTGTCCTATAACTGAACTTCTTTTACATTCAAATCTTCATTTTGCAATTTCCCAATTAATTTATTATTTTGCTAAAACAGATAATTCCATGTTTTCTTTTAATCAAGTCACTATAAGAGAATCATTGTTAAAAACCAATCACAATTTTTTTTTAAGTGGATCTTTTTAAATGAATCCAGAAATGAACATTTTAATATCCACAACACATTTCATAAAAGAATTTCATCCCACAATACTATTACATGGTTGTAAAATCCAAATTGGTAATTTAAGGGTCTAAAATGTTTCTTGACATTTAGTATGATTAGCTGTTGCTTTTAAAAACCAGTAATATATTTCCTACTACAAAACTTAGAACAAGGCTTAATTTTTAACACAAATATTTTAATCTTGGGGCATATTAATCTGTGAGCTGTCCAATAATCTGCACTTATAAATATGAATATAAAATGAACTTTTTTTTTCTTTGGACAGTCAGATTTTTAACCATAACACGATACACTAGATGCTTTTGTTTTCAGCTTGGGTGCATCTACTATTATTTATATTAATTTTTCAGTCTAAACAGGGGTTTATGATAGTCAATCTATACGTTATGTAAAAGTTCAATAACAGCCCATTCCGACTTGCAGAATTAATGCCATCATTTCAAATAGCTTGGGCCATAATTCAATGCAAATAGTGTACCATGTGTAATAAAACACATTAAAAAATTAGATTTTTAATTGTAATGGCACAATAATATTATCTAACAAGGAATATCTTCATTCTTTCTCTGACTTTTCCAAATCTAATATTGCAGTGTATGCATGCACTTATAAAATGAGTACAAATGCTATTGTGCAAACATTATCACATTCAATCTTATTTGCTTACTTATATTCTTCCAAAGATAATTAATTATCTTTACTCTTTGTTTGACTGTAATAAGTTTGACTACTCAATGGACACAATTGATATATTATTCCAGACTAGTTTCTGACTTTTATCTTTATTAGTAAAGACTAGAATTCAAAATTGAAACTAATAGTCATATATATGCAGCCTTTTTTTTTATTCCATTATACTATTTAAACTAATATCCTTAAATTTAGAAAACCCTAATGTTTTGAACTCAGCCTAATTGCTTGCATAGTTATATAGATCTGATGGCATCTCACAGTAAATCACTCTGCAGTAGGTAAAGTTAACTGTTCTTGGAAAAATATGAGTAAACCTATGAGAAAGTCACAATATTGTTGTTGATACTAACATTCTTAATCAAAGAGTAGTAGGGCCCTCCAGTTGTCATTAAAAAAAAGGCTTCTAAAATATATAGAAATTAATCTGCCATCATATTTATTAAACAATGCAAGTGAGTTAGCATGGGTTCGAAATCTTAGGATTTTTTAATACCAAAATCTTAGCTGGAATAATATAAATAAATAATAGGAGGCTGCTAGGTGCATTCATTTCAGCTTTAAATCTGGTTTTCACTAATGAAAGATGAGGATTTTGCAGCCCTGTATCACCTCATGTCTATTGTTAGTCAAGCTTGCTGTAGATGGCTCTAGAGTATGGAATAAACTACTACTCTATTGTGAAAACAAAAAAGATGTATTATTAAATTCAAAATAAATACATAAAAAATGTATATAAAGAAAAGCTTGGTGTTCAACAGCAAGGTATGTTAAGCATGCTTTTGACTAACTGGTAGTCATATTCATAGCTGAATATGACACAATCATGCTAAACCAAGCTTCTCTATATAGAGATTTTGTATATATTTATTTTAAATTACATTTTTCTGAGAAAAGTTTTGAAAAGATTGAAGTTAAATTAAAAATGTATAATTGCGCTAAGTCATAGTTGGCTTTTTTAGTCGTATGCCTCCCTCCCCCCCCACACACACACGCTGCATACTCGTAAACACCCCCCCCCACACACTATTATTGGATCTATAAAGAATATTTATTTTGTTATTTATACTATGATGTACATAAATTAAAATGCAAATTAAATTTTTTTAGAAAATATTGTCTTCTTTTAAACCTCTAATTTTCTATTTGTTATTATTTTTTCAAACTTTTTAATTTAATTTTTTCATTATATCTATTTTTTCAGTTGAGACTACCCTCTATTGTCGCATATTAGTACTAAATAAAAGTATACAAAACACATTTATTGATATTTTTGTAAATTATTTATTTTGCTCTTTTAATTTCAAACATGCAGACATTTTGGGAAAAACATCCCATAATTACAATTGGCCATCCGGATTATTTTCATTAGTCATACAATGCATTGCACGTATACATGTGAATTACCATATATGAACTTCATTTTTAATGGCCATATTATTCAGTCAATGCTAATTACAAATAATAATATTTCAATAAATATAGAAAGAAATTATACTAAATGTTTTTATTACATTAGATATTGTTACATTTTAATCTCAGACACAGACTTTAAATCCCATTAAAGATTATATATGTTGTAAAGGTATGGAATAAGGGACTAACAACTACAGTATAGTATAAAACATAAAAATCATCATCATTAAAACATCGTTGCTTTTACTAAATATGGAAAATAGGCAAAGAATCGGTATCTAACCAATATACGTAATAATAAATAATAATATGGCAACATTAGCAATATTAATCTAAAGTCGCATTCTTCCTTTATTAGTGGATTTGAAGAGACAAACCATAAAATCGTAGGCTAATTATCATCTAGCCAACGTCAAACTTAGGGTATAATATTATAAAAAACGATCAGCATTTAATCTGCACGCACACATTTAAGTCTTAAAATACAATAATAAACATAAAAAATGCTGGGATCAATATCAGTGATGATAATCATCAATGTTTCTGGCCATCTTTCCTATTAGTTTACTGTGCATCAATAAAATAGTAATAATCATAAAATCTACAAAGTGAGAGGACTTTAAAGATAACTTTCATTATCTTAGCATCATCCAAATATTTCATACAGAGCCATCTGGATGCCTACACACATATATCACAAACATCATAATGCCCAAGCCATTTTTGGGATCACAAGGATCCTAGACACTGGGAACAAAAAAAAAAAAATCACATTCCTATATAATAATCTTTTTCCATTATGTTCTGATCTAGTGTCATATTAAAATTTTATTCTATGATGAAATCAGTTACATAAACCCATAATTCGCAGAACTGATAACTTGAAGAATAGATATTAAAAAAATAACATTATTATAATTATTGTTGTTATTATTATTTTTTCTTCTTTTTCGTTTTCTTATTATTATTAAAATTAACTAACAAATAAAAAACTTAGAAAATGATAATGTTACAAATACAAAATTAATACATATTGATCAACCATACAGTATACATATAATTTCATATAACAATATATAATTACTTTTAACTTCTGATTCTTCTTAATTAATTAACATTTAATGTAAATACTTTCTTACAGTAATCAAATCCTACATAAAATTATTTCACAATAAAGAAAACTAAATTTAACCTGAAGCTTCCCTCCCTTTCTTTTAAAAATGAGAATGTCCCCCAAATAATTTTAACCAAATAAAAAAAATATTTTCAACAAAACTAATAAAAAATTATTCAATATTTTTAATTGTTCATTGTTTATAAACTGATTTTTTTTTCTCTTTTTTTAATCCTTTTGTAATTTTTTTTTTTTTTTTAATTATTAATCCTTTTGTAATTGCCTATCTCTTTTTGTAAATATTTCAAATAGTAAATTAGTCAATCTCTTATCTTGGATTTTTTCTTCGGTTATTATTTACTTTCATCAATTTAACTTTAGTTCTTTTTTCTTTTCTATTATAACTCCATTTTTAGTTTTAGAGGTAATTTCGCTGCAAGTTAACCTAACTTTAGAAAACCATAATTTTGGATGGATTAATACATTAGGTGACTTGAAACTTTCTCTCAGGTGTGTTTTTCTTCTACATTATTTTAGTGAAATTTGTTGCATGGTTATATGAGCAAATGATTAACTTTCAGCAAGAGTTAATCACAAATTCAAATAAGCCCATTTGAAAAAAAAACACCTTTTTAAAATTAAGGATGAGACCAGTTTATATTAGACTATCAAGCTGAGCTTGTGACTGCTGCACTCATTATTACTGAACTATCTGCCCACACCTTTTTAAAAAATACAACCCTAATATCAATCTTCCATCCAATTAATAACCACCTCAGGAATTACTGTATTAAGCCTTGAATAGTTGATTTATTTTTTACAAGAAGGTTTATCATTTCTTAAAAAAAAATTCTGTTAATATACCAATTGATAAACAACTTTTTCTATAACACTTAATTACTTTAAAAATAAAAATCTTAACGTGTTGTTTTTTAAATAAAATATATATAAAAATAAAACTACACAAGAAAAAAATAAGCATATTTTTTTTATCTTATAGCTATACCTAATAAAAATTGAAAATTTATATTATTAAAATGTTCAAATTTTGTCACATGATCATTTAATGTATGCAAACTTTTTAATAAATATAACCCAACTAAATTTCTAATTAATAAATAAATATATAAAGAAATAATTTTCATTCTTTTCCCCCTCTTAAATGTAATAAAATAATTGAGGTAGATGAGAATACCTTATTTTGGATTTTTTCCCTCTTTCATTTATTTTTTATTTAATCTTAAGAGTAAGTGTAAGTTTATTATTAATATTTTTCTACTGGAAAAGCTCTCAACAGCCAGTTATTATAGGTTATTTTCACACTCTTTCACCTTCTAGCTCAATTAAATGCATTTACCTCATGAAGCTGTTCTACACTGTAGATATATTCATTTAAATCTATTAACTTTTTGTAAATATTTTTTTTTTGTGGATGACCAACTTGAATTGTTCTTCAACTTGCCTAATTGTATTCATCTGAATAGGGGTGAGAAAAAATGATAAACTCCTGTTCAGATTGTCTACATTGTTAATGGCTGGTATTATTCCTGCTCTTTCTGTACTACTGCCACTTCCTTCCTTTCCATATTTTCTTTCACAAACTATGTCTATTACTCCTTTTAAGAGCTATATTTCTTATATTGGTCTCATACTTCATTCTTTATGGCTCTTTATTTTGAAAGTTGGAATTATAAATATACAGTATTTAAAGTTGGAGGAATCGTAATCTCTTCTTTCTATTTCTTATGTTGTGACTGATATCTAAGGAATTCAGTAATTTTGCTACTTGTTCAATAGTTCTTCTGTCTGCAGACATAATCATTTGGTCTACCTTAAACGGAAAGTTATTTTAATAATTCTTATTATTTGGCCATTCTGACAAAGTACAACCCATCAAGTCTTCAACCAAGATATCTGGTTTCAAAAAAACCAGATATAAGTTTCTCCTGTATTTACCACGAATCTCTTTTGTAATATCTGATGCTGTATAACATCCTGATACTCTTTGGTCTAGTATTCATGCAACATGGTGTCTTTACATACTTGGAAATTTTGTGCTTTGTGTGATAATGATTTCCACCAGTGATTTCCTGATCCCTGAAGGTGAGCACAGGACAATACCATCTTTTGATGATAGTTTTATAAATTATCAAAGTATTCCATAGGGGTTTCACCTACATCACACTTAAATGACTTAGCTTAAGGCATCAATTCAGATCTCCTTGTTATGACTTGGAGATTTGTTTTCTTCTTAGATCCCCAATTATTAACTTCTCTCAGTCTGCTTCTGGATCATCTTTATTTTTATCTTCACATATTTATGCCATTTTTCATTTGCCTTAAATCTTCACTAGAGTCTTTTTAAATTGTAGCATATTCTCAGTGAGTCCACATTGTTCAATCTCATTTCTTATTTTCCAGTATATACTTGACCTATTATTTCCTATTTTATCCTTTCAGCAGTTCTATAAATCACTTCTTGCCATTCTTCTTTCCATTTTAATTTTCACTTGTCCATCTTCTTAATTGTCAGTAATTTTGTATTATACCCTGAATATAATATATTACATAATCTATTCTATCTTTCTCCTTTTTATCATTCTCTATTGTTTGGATTATATTCTGGTTAGTTTTCTTAACACTCTGGTTCATTTTTTTGATTGTCTTCTAATTTCTTTGGTAGCATCTGAATTTCTTCTGCTTCTCTTTTGACTGTCTTCTTCTTTTCATTTATTGCTTTCTTTTTTTCTTAGCAGCATCTGCTATATCTGGACTGACATGGTCATTCCCTCTATTCTCTGAGTTTTTTAATTGAGTGCTGAACTTTATCTTGATAATGTTCTTTGTTCATCTTTTTTTTTTTTCAATTTTGTTCTTGTCAGTGTATAAATTTGTATTCAAATACATTTAATTTTACAAAAAAATGTAAACATTCAAAATAATATTTCACAAACTATATCTCTTTTCCTTTCATGCACACTTTCACTGTTACCTATTATCCCTAATCTGTCCTTCTTTGGGCCTAACTGTCTCAACTCTTTTTATTTGTATAGTCTGATTTATTTCTCCTACTTTATTTTCCGTTTTTATATTGTTCATGCATTTATGACTGACTTTCTCATTTACTGCTTTTCATAAATATACATACATGCTTAAAATAAAACCGTGAAACATTCCAAGTACTCAATCCTTTTCCCAAAAATCCAACTAGCATTTAACAATTAAAAAAGAATGAACAGTAATCTGCAATTTTTAAATAAATAATTCAATCATCAGAGAATAGTACACAATGCAGAATGACAAAATCAGGAGAGCTATCTTAATTTAAGTACTATAAGCTATTTAAAACTCTAACAATAAAATAAGGTAATTGCAATCTGAAACCTTGATTTTGGGGATACTTAGGAGGGGATTCTAAAAAATACACAAACATTGGGGATCCCTTGAAATTGTGCCTTGTTTGAATTTTAGAGGCTACAGAATGTAAAAGCTTCAAAATAGGTTAGTGCCATGGCTGAAATCAAAATATTCCATGGAGTTATAAAACAACATTGTGTTATCAAGACAATGACAAAATCTCCATTCATCAGAAGTATTGAAGGTACAGCTAAACAAACACCAATATTCAAAAACATCCAGTCTTCAAAAATCTTACTTCTTTGTTCTATTCTATTTTAAAATGTGATTTTTTTTACATGCACATCATCATTACTATTTTATATTCTATAAATCAATTATCTATCACTGAATAATCAAATCATTTATACTCTTGTCACATATTTCATAATAATTATTTTTTTAAAAAAAAAATTACACAAGTTATATTTGAACTCCAGGTTGTGCACTCATTTTGCAATATAGGTCACCAGAACTTGACCATTATTGGACCCATAGCTGGGTCACAGAAGAGTAGTGGGGTGATTCAAAATATCATTGTTTTTATTGAGCATAATAAAAATGAGCAAAGAATCAGCATCTGATTAAATATAAGTAATAACAATCACTTATCAACAGCCATAATTTGTGATTGAATTTAAAATATACTCATTAGCAATGCGAAGGACAAAATCGATCCATTTCAAACACCCCAAGTCGCATATAGCATTTCATGCCCTCAGGCTGGATGCAGTGCCACATACTATGAGGAGACCAAGGCCACTGTCTATAATAGGGCTGCTCGCACATGTTTACATACAGAAGAGCAAAAAAGAACAATGATAACGTCTCAATATTTTTTTAACATGAGAAGCAGGCCGGTCATATGTTCGAACCCTCCAACCCCAAAATAGTGTGCGCTGAGGCTAATGATTGCAAAAGGAAGATAAAAAAGCATATTTTATCATCAATGATAACAATGTGATCAATAGCGTGACACATGTTTCGCTATCTCCAGAAAATGGACAAGTTAATTTACATATGCATTTACATACATTACCATTTATCAATATCACAATGATGTTTTAAAATCTGTTTTGGCCATGAATACGAGGGACAAAACCTCAAAAGTGCTAGGCCTGCATTAATTTACTTTGATTGTTTTCTTACCATTAACAGCTTCTTCACCCAGCATGTTAAAGCGCTTGTATATACAATAAAACACTGATAAAAGAAAAGTTATCTGATATTAAAATAGGATGGAAAAATAGTAAAATCTTTAGGGAAATGGATTAGTAATGCAAAAAGTGGGTAGTATTAAAAAAAATATGGTAGGGTTAATTTTTAAAATTAGTTGTGAATTTTACAATATGATGTATATATATGTTCACTAAATAGAGCTTACCACTAGCTCCAAAACAAGCTTTAATTATAAGGGCCGGCAGAGAAAGAATTCAAAATCTCTATCGGAAAATCCTCATCTCCAGACCAATTGGTTTCAAGCTTATGGCTCACCTCAGTGAAGAGTTAGTATTTCAGACACTGGATCTAAAACTCCAACTCAGCCGTCAGCACTTATTTAATATGTTGCTATCAGTTTGAAAACTTGAACTTTTCAAACATGTAATTGTCTTCAAATCCAGCCTTACAATGTGTCTGAACTCAGTTCAGTTTCACCATGTATTAATAGCTAAAGCAATATAACATCGCAAAAGCCTTCAAGGGTACATTTATAATAATTAATAAAACAAAACACAAATTGTGCAACTTGCTTTATGCTTGTGCTAAAATGTTCAGTAGATGGAGCTTATCACTAGCTCCAAAACAAGCTTTAATTATAAGTGCCACTTTAGCTGTTAATATATGGTGAAACTTAACTGAGTTCAGACCCATGTAGCTATCTGGTTTGTAAGGCTGGATTTGAAGACATTTATGTGTCTGAAAAGGTCAGGTTTTCAAACTGATAGTAAGGTATTAAATAAATGCTGACAGCTGAGTTGAAATTTTATATCTAGTGTCTGAAATCCTAAGTCTTCACTGAGGTGAGCCATAAGCTCAAAACCAATTGGTCTGGAGATGATGATTTTCCGAGAGATTTTGAATTCTTTCTCTGTTGGCACTTATAATTAAAGCTTGTTTTAGAGCTAGTGGTAAGCTCATCTAGTGGACATTTTAGCACAAGCTTAAAAGCAAGTTGCACAATTTGTGTCGTTTTATTAATTATTATATATATATGTGTGTTAGACAGGAAAAACAGCTATTGAAAGAAGTAAGGAACATGACAGGGCAATTAACAGCAAGAATATAAGATCAGAGCCATATATACTATTTGGATGCTGGACATAAAATGAATTGTATAAAAAATATTCATGTAACAAAGTAAGTTAAAAAATTGCAAGAAAAAAAAATATTATGAAACTTAGTATATTCAAGAAAATTTAAACAAATGTATTAACATGGTTAAAGGTCCAGCACAACTAGGCATTGTTAGATTATTGGAAACTAGTGTTATACTTGAAAACTAGGGGGCAAATGGGCATTGTTAGATTATTGGAAACTAGAGTTATAATTGAAAATAATTTTAGATTGTTTTGTAAATATATATATATATTTTAAAAAAATATTGTAATAAGTTTAAACATTTTTATGTACATATACGTATTAATTATATTTATTGCAATATAATGTAAATAATGTCCAATGGATGGAGTTGCATTAGAATAGATGATCATTTAAAGAGAAAGTCAGGAGAAATGGAGGAAAATGAAGATAAGGATAATAGAATGAAGTATATATTTAGTGGAGTAACAAGAGATATGGATGACAAAATAAGTAGTGAAGTGGAGATAGTTAGACAAAGAATAAGTAAGATGGAGGAAAAAGTAAAGAATGTAGAAATAAATTTGAAAGCATTAAATGTGAAGTGTGAGCAGATCAGGAAATTAACGAATAGAAATGATAAGGAAGAAGTAGATAAGGAAATCCAGAAGATGAAAGAGAATGTAACCGATAAAGTAGGGAAAGTAAACTATGGTACAGTCTTGATAGGGGATTCGCTAATTATAGAGGATGTGGAGATGTAATTGCAAGGGAAAATAGAAATAGTTTATGTTTACCTGGAGCTAAAATTAAGGATGTTACAGATAAGGTAAATAAACAGGGGGTAAAAATGTTTGTTGTGGTAGGGACATATAATTTGTCAAAGCCATTGGAGAGAGTAATGGATGAATGCTAAGAATTGATTAGTAGTTTTAATAAAGTTAAAAGAAAAGAAATAGTTGGAAAACTACCAAGATTTTACAATAGGTGTTTTTAGTTAGGACATGTTCAATAAATGAGAAATTGAAAAAATTATGCAACAAAAAAAAACTTATGTTTGTGGATGCATGAAACTTTTTTATTAGTAAGAGGAAGTTATACATAAAATTATATTTAAAAAAGGGTTAAGAATAGATGAGATATAAGATGTAAACAAATAGCTAATTCAGTTATAAATGTAGATGTGGTAGGGAATGGGTCTGTAAAACTACTGATAAACAAGCTAATTATAAATGCAATAGGAAAGAAAAAGTAAAAAAAAATCTAAAAATTGAATATGCAAGGTTGTAGGAGGCCAGACAAGTGGTTGGAATTAAACAAAGCAGTTAAAAATTGAGGATTTGAGGTATTAGCACTAGTGGAAAGAAGAAAAATCTACACTGAAAGATTTGGTATGGTAGGCTATAAATAGAAAAGAAAAAAAGCGATGGTGATATAGGAGTTATATCAAAAAAATATTTAAATATTGTAAAGCATCAAGAACATTTGCTGTTTGAGATAAGGTTAGGAAGACAAAAATGGATAGTGGCTATAGTGTATATGGTCACTAAGATAGTCAGGGTATACTGGAATGGAACAATAGCATATATAAATGCCTAGTTAAGGGTATACAACAAATTTTAAAAAAGAGGAAGAAAATAATGGTTATAAAGGATATGAATAGGCATATTGAAGAAATTGATGATGAGAATAACAAGAATGAACAGCTTTTAAAAAAATTTTGTGAGTGAATTTGAGCATTGGAAATTTGTCAAATATTTATAAGGGGCAATATGCATGGTCTAGTATATTTCTCACAATAGATTATGTATTAGTGGAGAAAGAGGGAATTAATAAAGAATGGAAAATTAAAGTGTTTGATAATAAAGAGTGAGTATGTAATAGTAATCTTAATTTCTTTATAATAGAAATATAGTATGTGATAGAAAATAATAATAAAAGTAGAATGGATAGTGAAAGGTGTGAATGAGAATGAATGATAAGAATATGTTAGAAGAATATAAAATAAAAGTAGAAGAAATCATGGAAGAGTTTGTTGGGATGAATATAAGAACTGGTGTGATGAAGTAGAAAAAGTGGCAAAAAGGGATTTAGGTCAGAATATTCAGAAGAATAAAAGTAATTGAAAAGTGAGAATTAATAAAAGTGTAAAATAGAAAAAAGCATGCAGAGAATAAAAATATGCTATTAAAAACAAAGAAAGTGAAAAAAATGTTAATATTAAATGGAAAAACTATTTTTAAAAAAGAAATTGCCTAAAGTAAATAATTGTAGAGAGAGAATGGAATTAAATAGTAAATTATTGGAGGATGTTAATAAAAGTGAGAGTGATGGGAGTAAAAAATTTTGGAAATATATTAAAACAAGAAATGTAGGGGAGAGAAAAATTGTATTACTAAATGATGAGGAGAAAGAGTATAGTTCTAGAGAAGAACTAGAGTCAATCTTAAATTATTATGTATTGGATATAGAAAAGATGTTAGATGTGAAAGACAGAGTGATAACAAACATAAAATCACGTAGTAATGGTAATATTAGTTTTACAAAAAATGAATTGAATGAGGCAGGGAAGAAATTGAAAAGTGGAAAGGCCAGAGGTTTAAATGGATGGGTAGCAGAGATGTGATGAATTTGGGAAATAGGCAAAATCAAATCTATTATCATGTTTTAATAAAATGGCACAGAAGATAAATTTTTCAGATAGCTGGAATAATACAAGAGTAAGACTATTATTTAAAGGAAAGGGCAAAGACCATAAAAAAATAAATAAATTATAGTCCGATAGTGGTAACATCAGTGTTATATAAAGTTTTTGTATGTATGGTGGCTGGAAGGATGGCAAAATAGATAGAAGAAAATAATATAGTGAGAGAAATGCAAGGAGATTTTAGAATGGTTTGTAGGTATATGGGTAGACAGTTATATATTATCTTCATAAATATAGAGAAGGCATATGATAGAGTAAATAGAAATGGATTGTGGATAAGTATAATAAATATGAAAATGAATGGAGCTTTAGTGGATCTTAAGAGATTGCATGAAAATAATTACTATATTTATCAGTTAGGAAATATAGGATCAGTTAAGATTTTAAAAATGGGTGTGACAAAGGCAAAAATGCTCTATGTCACCTATTTTATTTTTGCTGTATTTGAGAGAAATGAAGAGAGCAATAGTAACACTAGGAAGAGGGTAGAGATACCATTAATAGATGGCAAGGGAGTGTAAACATTATAAGGTCTTTCATTTGCTGATATCTTCTTGTGCATAGAAAGTAGGGAAGATATTGAAGCTATGCTGAAATCAAGAGCAAGAGTGAATAAAGATGTGTGAATTAAATTTAGCAAAGAAAAATCAAAAGTAATGATGATAAATGCTGGAGAATGAGAAGAGAAATAATTTTTATTGGGGGATAAAACATTAAATGTGGTGAATAGGTATAACTATTTGGGAATCATCTCAACTAATCAGAGAAATTGCTTGGATGAATAGGAGAAAAAATTGATAAATGAAGCAAAGAAAAAGAATAGGACTGACAAAGAAATTAACAGTGTTTTCATATAACAAATATGATGTAGCAATAATAATATGGGAATGGCAGTAGCAGGGTTAACTTATGGTAATGATGCATTATGTGTTAGTAAAGGAGTGTTGGATTACTTTAAAAAATACAAAGAGAAGTAAAAAGACATGCAGTGGATGCAAGGGTGTGGATGGCAAATGAGGCAATTCAATGAGAAATGGGATAGTCAAGTTTTTATGAGAGATGTAAAAAGCAAAATGAAAATGTTCGGTAGATTGCAATGTATGGATAATAAGAGAGTAGCTAAAATAAAAACAGGCAAAACTTTCCATACAGTAGTGCCATTCAGTGCCAACCAGAGTAATCAATGGATGCCAGAAGGCTTGTGCATAAAATCCTCATCTAGTGCCTACTCTTTCAATATTCCCAGAAATAGTGATCATGTGATGTTTAGTGGTTTAATAGCCAAAATAGTATTTATGAGTTGCAAGTAAAGAGCAGGCAACAAGATGGGTGAGGAAGGTAGTATGGTATGCAGAAGATATGGATAGACTATGTCAGTATACTTGTACAAAAGATGGGGTGAATGTGTTAGGAGGATTGTTGAGTGTTATAATAGCAAAGAATGGGATAGAAGAATAGATGCATTAATAAAAAATAGGGAGTTGGAGAGATGGAAAACTAATACGGAGAGAAGGGTAAAAAAAAAGTTTAAATATATATATAGAAGTAAAGGGTGCGAATTAATTTACGATAATCACAGGGAAAGTAGTTTACTGTTTAAGGCTCGAACAGGATCATTAGCAATAAAGGAATATACATATAAATAGAAAAATGTGGGTGATTTAGTCTGCAAGTTATGTAAGAAAGGCATAAAAAATATTAGGCATCTGCTAATTGAATGTAAATGCTTACAAGCAGAAAAGGTACAAATAATGAAGTTGTGAGAAAATAAATATAAACAAAGTGATTATACAGAAAGTGGGTTCATGGATTTTATGCTGAATTTGGAAAAAGATAAGGGGGATCTAGATATAAAGGCCATAGGATAGACAAAAATGATATTGTGGAAATGGAATGGATCAGGATAGAGAAGAATATGGGAAAAACTTAGGGTAGGGAATGGAAAGGTAAGGTGTATAATAAATTTCTCTGGACATAGTATTTGAAAGATTCTTGACTTCGATAAAGGAAAAGCCATAGCGCATCGCAACTGATTTTGTAAATCCAAATATCTTGACAATATAGAATGAAAGCCTGTTTGATGTATTAAATATTTTTTTATTTATAATGAATTGTCTGTTTCAATTTTTCTTTAAACTGATATTTTAAATTTTATGTACAAAAGGCAACATTATGGACAGACAACATTATGGACAGATTTCAACATTGAAATTTGATCATTTAACATATACTAACACACACACATATATATATAGTATACCAGCCTTTACATGGACATACAAGAAAAAAGAAACACATTGGGTATACAACTATAAACATACAGCAAGAAAGTTCTTGCCTGCTTCACTAATTAATAACCGAAAATAAGTATAGCTTAGCAAGAAAATATTATAATAAATGCCTTATTAAATATTAAGTGAATGGCCTGGAATTTAAAGATTTTCATTCTTCAAACATGACATGACCTTTCTTACATCACACAAATGATCGCATACCATATACATATGTGAGCTCAACATACATCCAGAGGAATTTCTCCTTCGACTATAATATTAAATTAACAATAATTGAGAGAATAACTCATCTAGAAAGGCTCTAGGTTCATCCAAAGAATATTAGCATTGATATATGCACTCCTTCTAATGTTGTAGGTATGCAATTTAATATATGTAGCTAGAAATAATTTACCAAAATTTAATGGACTTTAGAAAAAATCTTAAATCTATCATGGCTAACATATTATCTCGACAAAACTCTTATTAAAATAAATTAATCAGACGTACTGTCATGGATTTTCTAAAATTGGCCTGCATTCATTTTATAGATTGTATTAACTGAATTATATACATATATATTTAACTAACTTGAATTTTTTCCCTATCTACTTACATTGTAAATAAATAATAAAAAGTCAAAATTACCCCAAGAAAATAAAATGTAGTAAGAGGAATCAATATTTAATAAATTTATAAGTTTTCAATCGGATTCCAATAAATTGACAGGATTGCTAAGTTTACTATTACAAAAAATATAACCACACAAAGGTCAGCTTACTGCTCTAATAACATATATATTCATATAATACAAAGGACTAATTAAAAACATGTTCTAACACTAAAACAGAAAATTGCAAGTATGTAAAATAAAATTAACTAAAGATAAGTACTTATAAAAAGTATGACTAAATTACTAGAAACAAAATATTCAGATAAGTTACTGATATTTTCCCATGGTAAATATCTGTGGTGAAAGTCCAAAATGATGATGATCCAGAGTTCAAACATGGCTATGTTGAGTAGTTTGCATAGCTTCTCAAGAGATTAATTGTTATTTAGGAATTCCTTTTTTATATACACATCTTAATGGCAGAGCACCTCTAATTTAATTAGTACAACACTTTATGTTTGATGTTTAGCAGAGCTTGTTTGTTTAGGGAATATTTTACTTATTGATTCAGTTCATCCCTAGAAAACCTGTATTATCTGCAAATATTTCTTAGGCACCATATTCTTTCAGGGCTCTTGATGTAATTGCAATTACTGGATGACATCTTTCTTACTCTATTACTGGGGCAGGTATTTTTTAATAGTAAATGATTGTTTTCCTAATAGCAATGGCATAGACATAATTCATGCTGGAACACTTCTTGCACACACATAAGAAAACTAACTAAATGGGTCCACTGACTATCCCACTATTCTAGGTATATCTCTTCTGGGATTTTTTCTGCAGAGCTTCCAGTGGCAAATAATTTGAAGACTTGGTTTGAAGAAGACCCTAAATATTTTTACTACATTTTTATACTAACTGTAAACAAAAGTTTTCCATATTATTTTGTAATTAAAATTTTCTAGGATTTTTTTTTTCTGATTGAAAATATTAATTAAATATTTGTTTTTACCAATAATGACTTTTAATCTAATTATCTAAATCTTTACTAGCATTGTGTTTGGTTAGGCTTAAGTAACATGTGTATATTTTTGTAACTAATAAATTGTACATATTAATTGTTGAGTAATTGTCATCATAGATCTGTTGTATTTGGTTAGGTTTACAGGTTCACTTCCAAACCAACAGACAAATGATGACAACTGTTCAACAATTAATATGTACAATTTATTAGCTCCAAAAACAGTTGAATGCTGAGGTAGTCATGCAATGGAACTCAATTCCAGCTAAATAAGTAGTCTACCTCATGAGCTCTGGTAAGATTCTTCCAGCTGTACTGGACAGCTTGCCCTGAGTCATCTCTAGTTCAGACTCCTCCACCTGCACTTAGACAGCTTGCCTCGAGTCGGTTGTGATGTAGCACTTTCCAGTCCATATATGGACATCATGATAATGCCTAGAAAAATACCTTTGCTGATGACAGAAGGTTTATTGGAGAGCATGTTCAGTTGTTCAAGTAAACAGAAGTAATTGTTCTCTGCCTTGCCTCGAAAAAGCTATTTAGTGGCAGATGCCCTATCTTACTGGAAACCCTTGGATTATGTGCACGAACCCCAATGGAGGATTTATCCCTATTGGATAGAGATTGGGTGCTAGCCAATCAGGCAAGGAATCTGGAATAGTCCACTTGTAAAGGCAAGGTTAGATATGACAACTAGAATTTCTTGTTTTCACTGAAATTTCTTATTTTTGCTGACTGAAACTACTCATTTTTCTGAACCTGTTGTTTACTTATTACTTCAATAATTATTGATTAAACTTTTACATAATTAAAACTTTTATCACAAAAATAATAATACTAAAGAAAAATATTCTACTAACAAAATTAAAAGTTTTTATTTTAAAATAAAACAAAAATAATACTTTTCTTTTAGTAACAGAGATACACCTTTTAATCTAAGTTTTAATAATTTGGTAAAAGAAATTGATTAATTGTTTAAGTATCCCAAAATTAAAATATATACTTTTTTTTTAAGAAAATGTTTTTAAACAGATACAATTTTCTTTATACCTGTGGCTTATTAAATATATATATAATAATTAATAGTGTAGATTAAATTGATAGGGCTAAAATAAAACTAAAGTGAATTAAATTTGTAAGTTTTAATGTAGTTTGCATAATTTTACTCATGCCCACATACACACAACAAATAGTTTGTTAATTTTATTTAAAATAAATCAAATATATGTAGACACACATATAGGTAATTTCAATTTTTTATAATTTAGTGCTTTATTTTATTTTTAGAAAAAAAAAATACAATATTATACTAATAACCAAACAAATAAAATATTTTTCAATACTATTTTAATAAAACAGTCTTACATAATAAAAGAGATATTGTAAACTCTTAAGTTTAATTTAATAAAGAGTATATTTTTCCATTCGAATTGAATCCTTCCAAAGATGTTTAATACCTCTTCATACTTTCCACATTTTATTTACCTTTTTGTATGTTTTGACTATGTAGCAGTCTTCTTCAGATTCAAAAACAATTCACTATATATATTGCCGCACACAGCAAGCTAGAGTAATCAATGGATGCCAGAAGGCTTGTGCATAAAATCCCCATCTAATGCCTACTCATCCAATATCCCCAAACTTTTTTTTTTGCTTGTTTTAACAACGGATATACACAAGCATAAGAGGAGGTGGTCATGTGATGTTTATTGGCTTAAATCCAAAAACAATTGTAAGTAGATATATCTAAAATAAAGTTATTATTTATGTGGTAATAAAATACAATTGTTGTTTTAGATCTGAAGAAGACTTTTAGACAGTCAAATCTGTTATAGAAAATTAAACAAATCAGTATAAAAAATAAATTAGAAAAATATAGTTTTTATAAAGAATCTCATTTTATTTTTGATCTAAGAATAGTTAAATTCCCATTTGTTGACTAATATTATGATTAGAAAATTAGCTTCTATAAAAAAAAAAAAAAGAGGGACATATAGCAAAGTAATAACTAATTCTGGCACAGGAAGCATCTAAAGACCTATAGGCATCTGTAGAAATAACCACTAGAGACTAATAACTCATAAGATATAGGTTTTTACATTGATCAAGGACTGTTTTATAATCTGGTTGTTCTGCTGTAATTGCTGATACTATCTGATTAGACACATCTCTGATTGATTTAGATTAAAATCTGAAAAATCATAAAAAAATAAAATGCATATCATAAAAGTTACAAGTATTTTTGCAAAGTTTATGATGTGTTAAATTCATTCTATCATCCAATATTCATTATTAAATATCTTTTTTAAAAAAATCTAAATTTTATTTAAACTTTTTAAATATATTCAAATATTAAAAATATTACATAGGTTAATATATAATACGTTTTTGCTGGTCTGCCGAATATTCAAACTAGCATGGCATTTGAATCTGACTTGTAGATTCTTGAATATTGAATTTAAGGTGATGCTCTAACCAACTAGGCTAGTCAGTCAGCAAAACAACAAACAGTCAGTCAAAATTTCCTATATTTATATATGATGATTTTGATTTCTCCATTTTTTCCTAAGAGTAGAGTTAATCAGTCATCTCCAAACATTATGAATTATCACACTAGATTGACTTACGATGTTATTGTCATTGTCATGTGAGCAACTTCTTTGAATTTTCATTTACAATGGCAATATAAGTCAATCTAGGGTGATAATTCATAATGTTTGGAAGCCATTCATCAATTTTGCCCTTTGGAAAAAATGAGAACAATCAGAATCATAAATAAGCATATAAAATTTCTAATGACTGTTATCTTTGATGTAATAGCCTGGTTGGGCATAGCGTACTTTAAATTCAATACTCATAAATCTAAAAGATCCAGATTTGATTCCAATGCTAGTACTGTCATTGATTAGGCCAGAAACATCTGAAGAGAGGAGAATAAAATCACTCAAAACATTGTTATATTTTAATCTGTGCACTATTTTTAATAGTGGAATGTATTTGAATTAAATAAAGTTTGAATTTTTCTAAAGATATTTAACGAATAATTTTACATGATGTAATTAGTTCAACACATAATTATTATTAAAATAATCATCACAAAGTTTCAGAGAAATAGTAAATATTTGTTATAGACTTGATACTATATCAAACTTTAGATATTTAAAAAAGTATGCCTAAAACAGGCCACTGTAAAAAATTCAATTAACTTTCCTATGTAAATGTAATTATGAAGACTAGTTCCTAAAGATTTACAATCCAAAACATCCAATTCATTTCCAGAGAAATAAAAAAAATATTCTAAGAGTAAATGTGGCTCTGTCAAGAGAAAGAATAAATGCTTAAAGGTTTTCCAAGTATCAAACCTTCCATTCCATTGACAATAGAGAATATTTTCTAAAAAAATAAACTTACTAATGAAGACTTCACAAGAATTTTTCAAGAAATAAGTATCAAACCTGGCATTCCATTGATAATAAAGAATGTTTTCTAAAAAACAAACTTAGTGATGAAGACTTCACAAAATTCTTTCAAGAAATAAGAAAATCATATTCTAAAATGCATGAAAAAATAAAAGAACATCAAATGAAAAAGTTTATAAACCTACATGGACATATCAAATGTCATATTATACCAAACAACCTTCAGCTTCATCACTTAATAACAATAGTTCTAAACATCTGACGTATTCTGAAATTTCTGTTCTGGAAAAAATACTTAATTTTGCAATCAGACCATCTAATATGCCTTTATTAGGTATAATGGCACCAATTAAGGAAGTCACTCAAAAATTATCACTAATAAAAAGAATATTTGAGAGATACCAAAAACTGAATTCAAACATTTCCTATAATGAAATTGAAACTATTAAATCTCTCAAACAAGACAATTTCATAATCATTCTCTCTGCTGACAAAGAAAATACTATAGTAGTAATGGACAGAACTAATTAAATGACAAAATAAAAAAATTCTTCACACCAAATTAACATAAAAAAGTGATAAAAAATTTCAATTTGTACACCACTTTCTTTTCCCTCTATTTTTCATATGAACAGTGAAAAGATGTTTAGAGATTATCTCTCCAAGTTGTCTTCAGTGTAATCTCTCAATACATATGTCATACAATAACATAGTTTACTTATTCACAAAAATTTTAAGGTTGTAGTATGTTTGCATCATGAGTTATGACTCAGTGTTACAGTTTGTTGTTCTAATATGTCTAGATCATGACAAGTGTATGGTTATAGAATATCTGGATCATGAATTAGGACTCAATATGATAGTAGGTGTTGCATTTTAAATACAATGGAGCAATGATCTACATCAAATTTAGTTTTAAATTGGGAAAAGTTGCTATTGAAATATTTGAAATGATTCAAACTTTCTGGATATAATATCTCTATATTCAATTGAATTTGCTAATGTAAATGGCCATGTTGTATTGGCATAGCAAGCTATTAATAACAAGAGTACTAAAAGTTCAATTTGCTTTTGTCAATAAATCAGAAATTGCACATATACAAATATAAACTGTACTTTCTTATTTGACTATAGATTTAATTATAAAACTAAGTTTTAACTCAGACTAATGTAGTCATAAATATATGAAAACTGTATTAAGAAAAGCTTTCATAAAGCCCGTTTTTTTAATTTTATTTTTTTAAACAATATGTGCTTAGCTGATTTTCTACTAATACAAATCATAGATCTAGTATATATTGGAAAGTGGGAGTGGGCATATGTATATGCTGTTATTGCTAATTTACATAAAATTTAAATATGAAAATTAATTAGGGAAAATAGGCCATCTTTTTGAGAGGGGCACATGATTCTTTTCTAATAGAATGTGTGCCCCTCTCAAAAAGATGGCCTATTCTTCCTAATTAATTTTCATATTTAAATTTTATGTAAATTAGCAAACACACCCACTCCCACTTTCTAATTTATGATGTGATTATGATTTGTAATAGTCGAAAATCAGCTAAGCACATGCTGTTTAAAAAATTTTAAAAAATGGACTTACGGTCTTTGCATATTTATGATTGACTATAGATTATTAATTTACAGCAGTTTGAAAACGAGAAGCTATCTTTATCTTGTGAAGTCTAATGTTTGTCATGTATTTACATCTGAATTTGATTTGAAGTTTGATCATAATAATAGTGTTTATCTATCTTGTCCTCTCTACGATAGATATGTAAATGGTCTTTTTAGGTTTTATGGATAATTTGGGAAAGTTGGCCATAATAGTTCTTATATATACTGTAATTTAAAACACTATACATTATTATATATTAAAATAAATAATGTCTTATTTATTTCACAGTCACCAATGTAATCTTCTATATGATGGTGAACTCTTTTCAGTTGTTGTGATCAATGTTCCTTCTAAGCTGTGTACTGCACAATTGCACAACAATTTTGAAAGCTTGCACATTGCTTAGTGGTTTCTGCATACTCTGGATATAGATTTGTTTTATGTTTAAACACCAAGTTGAATCTAAATGAATAATTTTGATAAATAGGATTAATAGATAGAATTGATCTATACTTGCAATGGAGCAAAAATATTGCTCTGGAGACTTCAGTTTAATAGCATTATGTCCCATCCAAAAGCAGCTAAAAATATATGTTAATACTATTATATTACAGCTTTTATATAATAGTGCTGATCAAGCATCACTTTTGCTCTGCTGGTCTTTTCATGGCATGATTTTTGATGCAATTGGAATGCAATGAGATTTTTTTATTATCATTGTAATTTTAAGAAAAAACATCCAACAAAGAAATATTTTATTTTAGGCTCTACAAATGTCGAAATGTTGAGCAAGTCAATCCAATTCTTCATTGAATCAATCTGAAAATAATAAAAATGAATTTAAACATAAATGGCTCTCCCAATCAATTGAAACTAAAATGTTATTGTCATTAAAAATTATAACTACTATATTAAACTTAGGAATATTTTTAGTTATTGAAGCAATACAGATGACATTATTTGTAAAATCTAATATCAATCAAATTCAAAAAGAGAATTTATTACCAGTAAAAAATAAGCTGAATGGAAAGTACTGTTCAAAATGACATATAAGTCAAAAATTTCATACTAATTCAGCTATTGTTATTTGAAATAAAGTTAATAGTGAAATGTTAATTGAAAACCTGGAAGATCATAATCCTAGATTAGAAAATGCTGAAAGCAAGTATTGGAACAAAGAATGTTAATCTATCAATTACCACCAATTTGTCAATGCTTTCTGTGCAATCTACACATGATTATGTAGGAAAATATATTAATATTCATGAACCATGGCATAGTAAGAATTATTCTCTTGAATTAATAGAATGTATAAATTTAATCATGCAAAAGAAGATTATTGATGAAATTCAAACATTTTCATTTCATTATCTGATAGTTGATGATATCACGGATATTTCATAGAAAAAAAAAATATTACATATAAAATGCATATCAAAATTTGAATTCAGATATGACAAAATTTGTCAGCATTATTAAGTTTATTGCATGTGATAATCATTCTATTAAAAAGAATAATCTTGATTTATAAAAATGATTATTTATCTTTGTAACATTAGGAAAATCAAATAGTGCAGCTGCTTATTTAAGAGATGATATTTCACATTTAGTTCAACAGCATTGTGTGAGTCACAGGGAAGATTTCTGAAATGGACGATCCATGGAAACAGGTTCCAATTATTAAGGATATTGAAACCCTTTTATAGACAATATATACAATGTTTAGCAGATCATCTACAAAAACTATAAAACTTAAAGAATTAATGGACATTTCAGAAATTGATGTTATATAATTCAGACCTCTCAATGAAGTAAGATGAGTATCTAGATATTTTTATACTAAATGCTCTGGTAACTGCACAGATCAAGTTGAGGAATTCAATGACCCAATAAATAAATATTGTTTAAAAATCCCAGAGCATTGTGTAGCTTCTTAAAAATGTATTTTTGGAATTATTAGTATTAAACAAAATTTTGCAAAAGATTAATTTATCCTCAATGGAGGCATAACAATTTGCAAAGGCAAAAAAAAAAATGTCTGCTGGAATGTGGACTTATTTTAGATTTCAATGAATAAATAGATACTTTGCTAATATTTAAATTTATTCCACTGCTTTATAATCATTTGAATACTAGATTTTCGGAGGAGATATAAATTTCTTTGTACTAAAAAATAATTTAAACATAGACCATAGAAAAGATAGATTAAACTGTTATTTATAAAATATGAATTTACAATAAATAATAATAATAAAAACAATGTTAGATATAATTTTAGAACAACATGGTAATTTAAAATTTTTAGTAAATGAAAAATGTAAAATTGAAGTAATTGAATCATTTAATGTTTAAGTTATATACATTCTAGAAGACCAATAATATAAAGAACTTTTGGTACTTTTTGATATTTGTGCAACTTTTCAAGTTTCCTCCACTGATTGCAAATATGTTTTTAGTTTGGTGAATGCGATAAAATCAAAATCCCATAATAGACTAGATAATGAACACTTGGATAATTTAATAACAATTAAGCATTATATCTTGTCAAAAAAAGCACAAAACATAGATAAAGTTTATAAAATTTAGATAAATCATAAAGAACGATATAAAAAAATAAATGACTAATTATTATATTTAAGTTTTGTTATTAATTTTAAGTTATGTTCTACAATATTTCATTATAAACTATTTAATATGTGAACATGCAAATAAATGCTATATTTTGACATTATTATAATTATTTTTTTGTTACACATCGATTATTTTAGGTGCAGAGTTATTGTATTTTTATCTCAGAGACAATCTACTCTTAGATGGAACATTGGTTGTGCAAATAACTAATAAATATAGCATTACAAAAGTTATAAAGAAAGATATATAAAATAAAAGAAATATCTTGAATTAAAGTATTAAAACTAATAGTAATAGGTAATATTCAAATTTTAGAATGGATTATTAAAAGTCAAATTTTAAAATAAATATAATAGGTTTTATTATAAGTGTTTAAATTAGATTAAAACAATTTGTCTTATCAAAGATTAAAAAAATAGAATATTTAAAATAATGTATGATTAAAATTATGTTGACAGAAATGTATTGCAAGACAATACAATTAAGTATACTAGTGTTAAAAGAAATAGATTTTAAAAGTTTAATTTAATAATCTACATAGATTAAAAATATGGTAATTAAAAGATTAAATCTGTTTTTAAGTTTAAACCGGCATTTTGAGTTTAGAGATAAAAGATTCAAAAACAAGATAAAAAAAAAATCAATTAAATAATTAGTGTTTTAAAAATTCTTGTAATTAAAATAAACTGGGTTATTAAGATGTTATAAATAAGAGATCATCAAAGTGTTGTGAACAAGCGGTCAGTAGTATATATAATGAAGTTTTTATTGACATTATTAGTCTGGATTTCTGATAACTGAGTAGAAAAGAGGAAAAATGGCTACTGCCCAAAGTCTAACTTATCTCCTCTGACGAACCTGACCAAGCAATTTTAAAGGAATCTCTACTGTACATAAAGAAAAAAAATGCCTGGATCTCAAATAATTCAAAGGACATGCTTTAGACAAAATTGTATATCAGAGGAGAGGACTTTCCCATTTGTTTAGGTAATTGATAAAGGACGGTATAATCGACTTGGAAAAAAATAGAAACATGATAATTAATTAATAAAATAAAAATTCATACCAATACTAGCCAAAAAAACGAAACTTTACTAAAATTCTTCCACAACCATGGTTTCATCTATTAACAAATAGACTTTTCAAGTGAAATTCAACTAAATATACCATCTATATATACCAAACAAAATAGCCTTCCCATGATAACTAATTAATGTATGCCAGTGAAGAAGAGATGAGCTTACATAAGCAATCCTCACAATAAAGGGTAAAGAGAATCACCACTACAAAACTTTATGCTATGTAAGTTTAAAAAAAAAAAAAACTTTATCAATTAGACTGATATCTTAAGGGTATTAACTATTTTAAATATTATTTTCTGAAATCTTGATAGATTGATTAAAAATAATAATAATTTGTTGGAGTTTATTGTTTAGCATATTATAAATAAAGCAGCTTAAATATATATATACAAAAAAAAAAACCCAAGGGTTTCTTTTCATGTGAAAATTGTCAGCAAATATATAAAGTTAGATAAAATAATTAATGATGCAATAGTCATTTTAAATACATGAAATGTACATGCATATAAAAATATTTACTGGGAAGTATCCAAATGTTAGAAATAAATTAGATTTATTTTAAATTCGAATGAATTCTTCTGTATGCATTATTTACCATGGATTAGATTTTATTTGTGTTAGCACTCATAATATAAATGCAGTTATTTAGATTGCTAGTGAAAGATTAAAATTGCTATATCTATATGATGAATTTATTCACTTTTTTTTTTGTAAATTTGAGATTGGATTCAAAAAAAGATCATCTCACTTAATTGACTTATTACTAAAATGGGATTTGAACTTAAAGTGGCCACTCCCTAGAATTATCTTGCAAGGGAAATGTATTACTTATAATAATCTCATACTAAATATATATGTGTGATAAGAAGCTAAAGAATTAAAATGCATTATATTTGGTAATGGAAGCATGTTTCAGATATATATATATATTGTAACGGTATATGCCGTTACATTAATTTAAAATTTAAATAAATTTTTTTTTAAGTTCGTAAATAAAAGCTAAAAAAAATGAAAGAGTTGCACAGATGCAAAACTTTAAAAATTATTTCTTTTTTTTTTTTTTTTTAAAAAAAAGGTATTTGAACGTATTTTTTTAGAAAAAAGTACAAGATCTAAAGAAAATATTTTTGTAAATGGAAATGATTGTTTTATAAATTAATTGACAAGCAAACTAGCCCTTGGGGCTCTTATATAAAAAAGTTAGATATAGATAAGAGAATAAAAAAAACTTAGAATGTCCAATGGAAGCAGGAACCAATTGCTCGGACGTAAATGGAAATTATTGCAACAGGAAACGATGTTAAATGAATCCGGAGGAGTACTATAAAAAGAAAAATATTGAAATTAAGGACAGTTCCAACTTGATTTTTGTGAGAAGGGTGATAAGACACACTTGTCGCTCTCTCTCACTTATTTCAAATAAAATGACTGTAATACCAGGATTGAACCAGCTTTGGCCTCCAGAACAACAGACCGGACTTCCAATAGAGACGTCGTGGAAATTGGCACCAGGAACCGTGATTCTCCTTCTGTAAGACATGAACGATAAAATTTAAAAATAATTAAGAACTTTCGTTCAAGCTTTTAATATTCAGAACCTAAATTTTAAAATGAACTCTTATCTGACTTTCAATTTGATAATTAATGTTTAGATTTTATACATTTAAGTTTAAAAAAAAATCATTTCCATTTTTATTTTTTTATTTTTATTAATATTTATTTGTATAAATTATTTAAATGCAGTAAATTTAAGTTGAGTATTGGCGTTTGCATGGATTCATTCACGTTTAATTATGTTTTTGTTTTCATATTTGATTAAAATATATAGACATTTGGTAAATAATGATATCTTACGTTGAATATCTAAACTGTATTTATTCGGACATCTTTTTAGTTATTGGAGTCAATGCAGCATCTTATGATGAATGCCATTGGGTTTCTTGTGAACTCCCTCTGCAATTATATCAATGAATTTATATTTTGATAATTTGTTTATTTTGAAATGTTTTTGAGCGTGTAATCTATGTAGTCAATCTATGCTCAACATTAAAAAACAAACTTTTATAAATCCATCTGTGCGAACTTATATAAATGTTAAATTTAAGTCGGGCATGAATGACTATATAGATTTGTAAAGTTATATTAATTAATTAGGGGAGGACAATCTTAGGTTATTTGTTTCATAGTTAAATTAGGTCAATGGATTGGATATATTGGTGTAAGTAGTAGATGTAGTATGAGGTTCGCTGCGTGCAGGACCTCCATTATATGCCGCACACCCCCTGTTTGCCTATGGAAGGGGATAGTAAGGCGAAAATGCAGTCCCTTCCTATGGAGTTTTTTTTTTATTGTTCTTCTTGCCGACAGATGTAGCATTCCTGTTTGGTTGAGATTCAATGTCTTCTCTAACCATACTGTTCAGATGTACATTCTTGACTGTATGGTATTTTGTGCTATCATATTTGCATGCTACATTGAATACAGCAATGTATCAGATGGATTGACTCTGGTTTGATTGCGAACTTTTGGCCTAGGGTTAAATAAGGAATAGAATATTTTCTTTTCAAATGCAAATCTATGTAGTTTATTCATACTCGACAATCTTAAAATAAATATAAAATTCATCTGAGTGGATGATTTAAAATCTTAAAATAATAATTTAAATTTAAAAAATATTAAAATCTAAAATAATAAATGTTATTCCTCAAATTTTAAAATGATTATATATGTGCATAAACAAATGTTGTTTGTGTGTTAATTACTTGCAGAGGCTTTTATTTTTTTATATTTAAGATATAAATTAAAGTTATATATTATTATCTCTGCGTCTCCACTGAGCTAGTGACTTGGGCTAACGGTCTAAATATAAAATAAAGTGGTATCTTAACAGCACATATCTGCCTACTCTATAAATTTTCTAGGTTCAAATGGCCTAGTGGCGCCCTCATAGTGCAGATACGGTAAGACTCTTTTTGATCACCCTCTCCCCGACTGTTATAATATATTGTATGACCATTACGATACTTTGCAAATCAATTTTATTTTTTATGTAGTGTGTGTTTGACTTTATATATATATATAACATTGTCTGGTCATTATATTAATTCTATGTCCATTTCATCAGGAGGAACTCATGTTCTAAGTGATTTCATCAGTATTGCAAATAATATTATGTAATGGTCATCATCATCATCATCATCACACATTAAAGAAAAATATTTCCAATTCTATTGAAATATACAAATAAAGTATATGTAAAATGTATACTTCCTGAAAATATTGTCAGGTGATGCCCAAATCAATTTACATATAGTAAGCTAAACATTACAGTACTATTGTAACCTAAAGAAAAATAGAGAGAAAATGGATGATCAATCTAAACCCTTTTGCTGATTGATAGACAACATGTTGGTCAAGCCAAATTGTAACCTATGAAATAGAGTGAATAACATGCCATATGCTATAATAAAAAGATATACAGGAGAAGCATTTATAATAAAAACAAAATATGAAGCAACATTATTAATAACTCAAGATGAGGAGAAACCTCAACTCACTCTAGCACAAAAAACTCTTAATAGTGTGAGCATGTGCCATTGAGGTTACATTTAAATTTCTTTTTTCACAAATATTTACTACAACTATCATTTAATCCATCTCTTCAGTATCTTCTAAGTATCTCGTTGCTTTGATCAGATAAAAACATTATTTAATTCTTATAACATTTAAAATTTTATTTGAAAATCTATGCTACTTAAGATCCAATTTTTGAATGTACTTTCTTTATTATCAAAATAAATTTAAATAATGTGGTTCATTAAATTAAATCAGGGTATCTCAGGATGATATGATAACCATTTAAATTATAAAATAAATTATCATTGACTCTTTAGATTTATGATACATTGAACGAAATCCTAGTTAATAAAATAAATAAAGCATATACTTCCTCTAAGCTAATGTCTTATCCACAATTATGATAATAACAATACTATTGCTAACTTAGATAACATAAACATGATCTCTTAATTTTAGAATAAGATAATGAACAATCTAGGATTGCACTCAGATATTAAGAATGGATAAAGGGATTTAGTAGCCATTCCAAATATTCTAGAATAAATCTACTTAAACACATTATAAATATGAATTAGGTTCTTATAAAATTAAATTTTATCATAAAATAATAAATATGATCTTCAAATATGAAAATTATTTTAAAATAAATATGCACAGTGATTTGATATAAGCAAATTCAATTAAAATGATCCAAAATAACAAATTCAATTGTTATTCTTTATTAAGCAAAATACATCTTTCTTAGATGTTATACTGATGCTTAAATAATTCAATACAGTGACTCTTATTAGCTTCAATATTCATATACTCTTTTAAGAAATACACTTAAAATAATTTATATTTTATAAGCATTTAAATATTTATTCAAAATGTGGAAAGATTTCTGGATATATAGTGGAATGATGTAAACAAATAACTATGAGAACTTTATTAAATGACAACAACAAATATTTATTCCACAAAAAAAATACAAAATTACAAATATTTGTATTTGGGTCTGAATAGCCAAAGATTTACTTCTTCAAAATTATGACATAAGGATTTAAAATTTACATGTTTTATAAAAATAACTTTAATTGGATTAAACAAAAATAATCCAGCAGATTAAAATAAACTTTCTATTGTTTAATTATCAAAAAGTCCTCACTTATCAATGCATCCATACGTTGATAATAACCTTTATATAAGTAGTGCCCCTTTTATGAATATGTAACATACTCAATAATAATAATAATAGCTTACCAATCCAGCAATGAGGGAGTGGTAAGATAGATGTATATTGTCTATTTAGGCCTAAATTCCACTTTTAAAATTAATTATCATATTTAGTCCTCATTATTAACAAAGTTCAAATATAGGACTCACACATTTACAATGAATTATTCACATTTAAATCATTCCTCAATACCTTGATAAAAACCACTAAAAATGCTAGGTAAAGTCATGGTAAAAATATTGCCATCCTTTATTAAACATACTACAAAGTACAAACAAAATTCATCTTCAAATAATTAAGTAAGGCAAAGTGAAAAATATGATGGCATAGCTCATAACAATCCACCTACTTTTGAGGGTAATAAAGAATCTAGGATTTTGTATACTAATCAGAAAAATAATGAGAATGTACATCAGACAAAAATATTAAATAGGAATTGCCATAAAATAGAGAGAACTCAGCCACAATCTCCTAAATATATGTGCTATGAGAATACAAATGCTAGCATGATGATAATAAAAAAAGGGACAAATGATACCATCTCTTTTTGAAAAATAAACTAGTCTAATAATGATAGAGATTAACACTAACATCTTTAAATATATTGCCATACATAAGCACTCCTAAAATAGAGAGAATAAACCTACTATCTCTAACAGAAATACTACAGCTAACAAAAGTGAAATATGATAAATAACAATAATTAATGACAAATATGGCTCTATTAACATTAGGCAATAAATAAGCATAAAATAAATAATAGAAACATACATCTACTTATTCAGCTTACAGCATAACAATATACCTTTATAAATAAATATAAAATTCATATTTAAAAAGGAAAACATATACTATTTTAAAATATGCAAATATGAAATATTATTCTGAGAACTTTAACCTATATTTCAAAATATAGCAAAAATGTGGTATGCAAAATAATAATACAAATAAATTCAACCCTTTTTTACTATCCAAAAATAAATTAAAGAACAGTCCTGATTTTTTTTAATCATTCTCCATTAAACTAGAACATGAAGAGGAATGTTGGCAACACCTTGTGGACAGCAAACATATCCATCATATAATACAACATAATTACACCTGGGTCTCGTTTTATGCGGATTATTTTAATGCGATTTTGAAGTTATGCGATTCATGTTTCTTTTTAATATCTTTCATATTTCACTATATTTATTAGATATCAAGAAATTTAAATTATTAATAACTTATTTTGACTTGAAATTCTTTTTTTTCTTCAAAAATATAACGTTATATTAGCTAACGTGAATATGGCCTGAAGCTGTATTTAGAAACTTAGCTTCTATGTAAATAACATACTTATACTAATGAGTAAATAATAATAATAATAATATAGATTTATACTTATGTATAAAAATATTGCAATAAATATTAAAAAATTTTAAACTTTTAAAACGCATTTTATTAGATATTAACAGAAATAAATATTTTTTTAGATTTTTAAAATAAATAATAACGAATATTTTATTGATTTTATAAACTGAAAATAATCTTTCTAATCATAATATTTAATCCTTTTGTTTTGATTGCAATCTCATTTTTTAAATATAGAAACAGAAAATCATTAACACAGCTCAAGACTAAAAGTGGCGCTAGTTGTACATCATGTCACGAATCTGATTTCTTACCAGTTAACAAACGGACGCATACTGTCAAATGTATGAAAAAATGTAAAATTAAATACTGTAGTTAATAAAAAGTTTGTCTTGTATTATTTTTTTTCAAATATTTGAAATTATTTATTAGTCATACTTTATTTCCTTATTTTTTTAATACGAATTTTAAAGTAATTTTTCCTTGTTGCTTTAATTTTATGCTAATTTCTGAAAAATACAGAACCTATTCCCCATTTTTCAAGGTAAGTTAAGTTAATCAAGCTATGGATATGAAATATATCTGATTACTATTTCTAAAATATAGCTATATTTCCTGATTAACTGGCCTATCAATTATTATGATTTACGCTATCAGCAGAATCAGCCTTTTATTTATTTTTATAAGGGTGCCAGGATTCATATAAGAATCCGCTGAAATTTGTCACATCATGCCTCGAAAATTAAAAAGGAAAATGATTTTAAAAAAATCTGGGACATAGTTTACCGTAACTACGATTATTTTCTAGATATTATTCCTGGAGCATAATTAATAAATATTGGCAAAAAGATAAGTTATACATTCAAATTCTAATAAACTAAAATAAATAACTAAAATTAATACCATACAAATGAAAGTGATCTTAAAGGTAAATATTTTATTATGTTATTAGATACTTAATAAATTGTCACCATTATTTAAAAAGAACCATACTTGCTAGTTCAGATAATCATTTTATATAATTAATACAGTTCATTTCTTTCAGTTCTATCTTTAAACAATCCATGGATTAAAATGTCCTAATTCAGGGAATGTCTCTATCAGGTTATATCACATGTTTATATTAAGAATTGTTTGCAAACTCAATTTAGTCACTATTAGGATATGAATAGCTAAGTTTACTGGTAAGTTTGTGTAGATTTATAGGATCTCGACCTCATAGAAATTTTAATTGGTCTCTCCTGCTGGCATCTTCAATTATCGGTTCACGCTATAGCTGGAGTTAGGAACTCGGTCATGATAACTTCTTTGTAATGGTGTTCATGAGATTTCATTTCCCTTCTTGCGTGATGGCTTCATTCAGCAATTGGCATACCTGTGCAGAAGTATATTACTACCATAGATTATGCTTGCGGAAACCTCCAACTCTAAGACACTAGATCTAGTTTTGAAACTTCTGTGCATATTATTATCATGATGCTTAGGTTTACAGTCTTATACATTTGTTTTTAACTTTCTGCAATAAAGTTCTTTTTTTTTAGTAAATCATTTCTGTCATCTTTAATTAGAGTTAAAAAGATTTTCTTGATCGTAATCTTTGTACTACTTTGAAATTCATTTCCAATTTTAAGTTTTAATTGAATTACAGATAAATAATTTGAACCAAAAAAATCAACTCTCATTGTACATTTAAAAAAATAAATTACACAAACAAACAAAAAACAATTACAACTGCGTTAATTTAAAAGATCTTTAAATTTACTTTTTTTTAGCTTTTAAATGCCAATATCTTTGAACCATCTATTTGTAGACAGTACAATATATATATATATATGGTAGATCGTTTCAAATCATAACAGATCATAAGCCTTTACTAGGTATATTGGCAAGCGATAGACTAGCTCCTGACCATCTTCACCTTAGAATGCTAAGATGGAGATATAGACTGGCATCATATGACTACCAGCTGGCATACAAAAAGGAAAGAGGTACAACATGCAGACACATTGTCCAGAAACACCGACAAATGGGAATCCCAGATGAATGAGACAGATTAACTATATAGATTCTACGCAGTCTGAGATTCTCAACAATAAAACAGTGGAAAATGGACAAGAGAAGATAAAGGATACTAGCTGCTAAAGAGCTGGATTAGGAATGGCTGGCCAATAAAGAAGCCATACTTCATGATACTGGCTTTTTGGACAGGAATGATCTATCATTTAGTAAAGGGTGTATGTTAATGGGAGAGAGGGTTAATGGGAGAAGGAAAGAATAAAGTATTAAACTTATGGCATGAAGGCCACCCTGGAATATTGTGTGCAAAGCTTTAGCATGTAGCTACATCTGGTGGCCAAGAATAACAATCGACATAGAAAATTATATTAAAAAAAAATGTTCAGCGTCTCAATCACAGAGCAACATGAAACTAAAAGAATATATATCCTGGCCTAAAACAAATAAGCCATGGCAAAGACTCCACTTAGACAATATGAGCCCTATTAATGATAAAATATTATTAGTATTGGTTGATGCATATTCAAAATGGGACGAATATCACATTGTCAAAAACACGAATGTTTATGAAACAATAAAAGTACTAAAAGCGATTTTTTCATGCCACGGCTTACCGGAAGTAATAGTCACTGACAATGGCATCGGATTTACAGTGCAAGAGATGAAAGAGAATCTGAAAAACAATGGAATCAGACACATATGTCCATCCCCCTACCAACTGGAGTACAATGGCCTCACAGAGAAGGCCGTACAATCAAAAAAGCAATAAGAAAATCTCCAAGTAGTCACATTCAAGAAGTTTTAATCAAAGCAATGCTGCACCAACACTCAATGCCATCTACAACTATGGACAAATCGCCGGCAGTGTTGCTGATGCACAGAAAACTGCATATTAAGCTAGACATATTAATACCAATGGACGAGCATTTCCAGCATATGAGCAAAGGGAAAACATTTCAAGTTGGTGAAAAAGTATGGTTACATGATACACTGCAGAGGAAATGGATCGAAGATACAATTACAGGAGGCAATCCAGACAAATAGTAACCATCAAAAATGGAAATGCCAAACAATAGAAGGATGCTATATCCAACGACAATAATAAGAGACACTGAAGAATTGGAAAAACAGACCGGAGAATGAAAATTCCCAGGGAAAGACAAAGATCACCCAGTCCCAGTGAAGTAAATGTAAACCAAAAAAATTACAGGATTATGTATAAACAAGACTTTCTGGTGAAAGGGGAGGATTGGAATATCAATTCATTATTAGTAAAATGCATGTTTTAATTTACAATACTAAAACTACTGGCTAAAAATAGTTTAATAATAAAGCGAATAAATTAAACATTAATTGAACAATGAGAATAAAACTAAAGTAAAATCTGATTTCGTAGGAATTCAATTGTCAATAACTGATTAACAATCAAATTCTAGAAAGAACTAATGTTTAATTAAAACTAATAGATAAGATAAAAACACCATCCTCCCGGATACAGATAATCAGTCAGATTATTCCAGAAAACAAGACGAAAAAAACTATTTAAGCAGGGGAAAAAAGAATGCAATATCTTTTCTCCATTCCTCAGGTATTCGCACAACTAAGTTGCATATATATGTGAAGCAGTGCAAGAGTAACAGGGATTTGTTTCCAGATCCAGGATCTTCACTCCTGAAGGTAGTCTAATCGATTAGGGATTAAACAGATCACCCCAATCTTATTATAATTTATATGTGCCTCAAGGGCTAACAGAACTAAAGAACATTTGCCAGAATTAGGTAAATAGCGATTTAATTAATCATTAATAGTGCAACTAAGCAGGAGACTTTAATCGTGAGAATATTAACTTTATATATATATTGATTTATTATTATAACCTATGTATAGCAACTATATATGTATATATTCCTAGAATATTACTGTCTTGCTGGTTTGTATTAAAATGTTATAAAATTGATCTGCAGTGGGATTTAGTTATTTGAGAAAACGGGATAATTTTAGACATTACTTGCTAGTCTTAATCAAGATAGAGTTAAGATCAAAACATATCAAGTATAGATGGCTAAAATTAAAATTTTATGCTGTATTTAAAGATTTTTCTAATACCTTGCTTATACTTTAGTTCATCTTTTAATTATGTAAGTGTGGATATGTATGGTATTTATTAATATGTCATTTTAATAAAATTTGTTATGGTTACATAAAAAATTTTTTTATTGATTATTGCCATTTTTAGTTAAGTTTGTTTCATTCCTAGTATCTTCTTAATAAAATTAATCTAGTTTCTATCATCCAGAGTTTCCTTCTCCATATCATATCAACAAACTTTCTTATTTCATCCATCCATGTTGTATATGGTACCTTTCCAAGTCTTTTTAATATTTTGAGATTCAGTTAAAACTTTAACTATATATCTATTATTATCTCTTATAAGAATATCTTCATATCAACTCCATTTCGGTCTCTTAAAAATCTTTTAATGATTTCAATAACTCTTTATTCTCTTACACAAATATTTCACTTCCAATGCTTCTTGGTATTGCCAAAATACATCTCTCAATATTTCATTAAAGTCTAAAATCTTTGTATTTTCTGTTAATTGTTAGGAAGTTTAGATCCATGAATAAGACCTGGGCAACATATTTATTAAAAACATTCCTTTTAATATTATTTCTACCAAAAGCACTCCATCCAAATTTAATTCTATGATTTATTTCATCCCATTATATTTCTATCTGCATTAATAATCTGGCCAAGATATTTGTAGTTGTTAGCTTCTTCTCATTCATGATTATTAATATTTTATTTTCTTCTGAAAAAATTCAACATTAATCTTTTTAGCATTTATCTTTAATCCTACTTTCTTACTTTCATCTGATACCTCTTGCAACATTTCCTGATGCTCTGAAACATTATTTGCAAAAACCATCTTACAATCTACAAAATAAATCTGTATTTACATTTATATTTGAGTACACTACTACAATGTTTTAAAGATATGAAATCACCTTGTTGCACTTTTTTTTTGATATCAATTTTCTTAGTATCATATCATAATCTAATCACTGCTGTTGCATTTTGATAAATATTCTGAAGAATATTCGATTGACTAATGCTTTAATTGCTGTAGAAATGTTTACAGAATCAAATGACTTTTCATAATCTATAAATCCAAAGTATAATATCAACTCATATTCATTAGTTCTTTTTATAACTTCTTTCAATAAATGTTGTGTTTACAATATTTGTCTTTGAAGTAAAGTGTATGTCCACTTTCTAAATCTTTTCATCTTTTTTTCAAACTTCACATCTCTTTGAACATATACCATTTAATATATTACACTATGTATAGAAATATTATAATACCCTTTATAGATATAATAAACATCTCCATACTTCACCATTCTTTTTAAATACATATAAATAAAGATATAATAAAAGACAAATGGTCATTTGTCTTTTATTATATTATAATACCCATGCGTATTAAAAATATAAGCATATAAACATGTTTAAACACACATACTTATCAAAAACGTGTACTTTATACCAGTGGTCTTCAACCTTTTCACACCTGCGGTCCGGCAAAAATAAGGATAAGATTTCGCGGACCGGCAGAAGTTTACAGATAAATTTTCGTAAAGATGTAACCTGCTTAGCCTTAGATAAACATAATTGTTATAACTGACCAAAACAGCACACTAGTTATTGTGTATTGTAATGGTGTTGCTTACCTTCACATGCTGAACACAGAAAACAGTACAATACCAATCGTTCTCATTAATGTGCTTGCATTTCTATGTTTATTATTTCATTGTTAAAACATTCAAGAATAAAATGTTATTCACCTGAATGTTGGGAAATATCATAGCTAGTGTAATTATATGGCAATGATTATGATAAATGTAATATCTGTATTTAATGTTAAATATACAAGATGGTTATATATAAATGGAAGTTGTCTTTTGATAGTAGTAAGGGCAAAATAGAAATCGCGTAATTAATCACTGTACAGTCAAAAAAAAATTCGCCGTATTTTAAATCTGAAAAAATAAAACGAAACGTGTAAAAGTCTGAAGTTTTGATGTTATTGTAATTTTTTTTTTTGTGCTGGTGTGTTGAAAGGATCAAAAAATGTAATTAATAGGAAAAGTTTTTTTTTAAAAAATGGTAAAATAGATATCGCGTAATAGAAATAAAGCCAAAAAAAAAATCGCAAAGTTATTTTTTGTTTGTTTTTATTTTTAAAAAAAGGTTAACAGAAATTGGTTTTAAAAATAAAAGTTTTTGTATATTAGCAGTATACAAATAAAACCAAAAAATATCGCCTTATAGGCCAAAAAAAAAAAGTGGGCGTATTTTTAAACAAAAAAAAAAAACGAAACTTGAAAAAGTCAAAAGTTTTGATCTCATTTAAACACATAAACAATGCCGACAAGCGACCGTGATTGGCTATCAAAAGACAACTGGAGTTTGTTTAATAAAAAAACTTTTTTTTTTTAATTTTGAATTTTTTTAGAAAAATAATAAATTTAATTCTCTCTCTCCATAAACATCTGTTATAAATAGAAAAACAAATTAATTTATGTATGATTGATTAGATTTCGTTTTTGCTCTGTTTCTTATTTTTTAACAGGGTAAAAATGCGATGAAAAAATAAATAAAAACTGTTTATAATAATTAAAAGTTTAAAATCTTATTATTTTGTTATTACTAACTTTCTTGCCAGTCTAGCACGACCCGGCAGAAAACTTCCATGGCGCGGCCCGGTGGTTGAAGACCACTGCTACATTCCGCAAAAAGATATGAATAAAGTGATACGGAGTAATGTTGTAATACCTGGACTTATTTACAGTTACAAAAGAAACAAATTATCATGTACAGTCTATGATCTATAGATATTTTAGGTGCACAAAGAAATAAAAAATCTTACTTTGTAAATAATTTCACATTTGTAAAATATTAAGATATCTTCATTCTTTTAATCATATATTTATTGCATTAATAAACAAAAAACTTATTATGCGGGATTCAATTTTGAAAAAGAAAATATGTTGCAATTTTAGTATACCGTATTCTCTATTTTTTTTTTTAAAAAAATCGCACCAAGAAAAATTAAAACCTTCTAAGAGAATGAATTCAGCATCTTAAAAATTACACATTAATAACTTTTATTTAAATAATCAATTTCGAATTTTAAAAAAAGGAAGTTCAGAAACTAAATCAATGTGCGTTAAAATAAATTTATAATTAGAAACTAAATAAATAATTATCATACTTTCGTTTTCGTTAAAATAAATGTTTTTCTTTTTTTTTTAAAAAAAAAAAAGTTTTACTTTATAGAAACAGGAAATGAAGTTTACTATTATTTACACAGCGTATCTTCTTCCTTGGAAACCAGCGTACGTCATCCATTGTCAGAAAACAAATTATTCATTGGTTAATATGACTCGAAAAATTGTCTAGCTCACAATGCATTCCGGGAGGGTTTTTGTTTAATTTTTTTTCCCAATGACGTCAGAATTTATTAAATGATAACTGTAGAGGGCATTTATAACAATAATGGCGGTTGTTGTAGAAAATAACAACGTTCCTATAGTATGCAGTGATCTTACTGTATTTTAATCATCTTTATTATTTTAAAGTTCGATTAAAAAAAAAAGCATTTAGTAAGTATTTTTAAATTAAACTTACAAGTTGCAGTTTTTTCGTATTATTACAGACGAGTTTGAATTTTAATGTGCAGTCTGAAATCATATTGCTATTTTATTTAATTAGTTTAAACTGGTGCAAAAATGATAAACGTGTACTTATAATATTGATACATTTCAAGAAATAACTTTTATATTGTATTATTAAATATGTTAAAAATATTTATTAATAAAAACAATTTTGACTTGGAAGAAATTTGAAACGCACCGGAATATAAACAATGATTGTTGTACATAAATAAATTCGCTATAACTCATTAATGTTCGTTTTTATTTTACAGAGAATTTATATATTTATTCTCTTTTACTAAATCGAGATTATTCATCTTTATAGTTTTTACTATTTTCCCCAATTCTGCATAAATATTCAGTTATATATATAGGGCAATGTAATTAAAATTTACTGATGTTATGATTGCTTTAAAAATAATGATTCACAGAAACTTAAGTTTGTTTTTTTTTACAATCGTTAAGTTAAATCTCCATATAACAATAATATTATAATAATTGCACAATGATAGATTGATAATGATTAGATTAAAAGCTATTCTAAGATACAATTAGTAAGTTCTCCCTAAAACTTAAAAGGTTCATGTATGCTAACAGATAAACATGATGAAAATGTAGAGGTTATATATGAGAAAGAAAAAATAATTTAGAAAACAAAAAATTTATATAATGGTAATGATAAATGAGATTGCAATAATGGAATAAAGAAAAGATTTTAAGAAATTATAGATTGGGAAAGATTTATTATGTTTTGCAATCATTCTTCAATGAGTATAACCATTAAGAGAAAAAATAAATTTATAGAAATCAGAGGGTGGAGGAAGTGAGATTAAAATGCTTACAGTCAAAGAATAGCAGTATGATTGACAAACACACAAATCCATTAAAATGTTTCTAATCAAAAAATGGCAATGTGATTGACAAATAGACAAGCCCAATAATGTCACAAGTATTTATGATGATCAGGCCTTACATTAATCTAGTATCTGAAGGTGGTAGATTAAAAAGGAAAATTAGAAAAAAAGCATAAGAGAAGACTGAAAATATTAGAAACATTAGATAGCTTTATATGCTTATGATCAGATACTACTGCTTTTTGGTTATTCATAGTTAATCTTCATGTCTGAAGATCATTCTCATATTTGCTAATAGACATCATTGGTAGTCTTAGTTTAGAATTAATTCTGTGTTGATAAAATCATCTATATTGAAGTATATCATAATAAAACATAATTCAGTAAATCAAAGATTACCAAGTTCAGTTAATGAAATACATCTGTTTTGAATGACATCTTGTATTTGGTTGAAATCAAATGGATTATACAATATATATATATACTCCAATAAAATACTGAATTTATTTGAATGAATTACCACTAATAACTATCATATTAGAGATAATCCCCATTTATTTTTATTTTTTTACTGTCCATGGAATTCTCAAAAGTTTTAGTCAGTACCACAAATCAAAAGCCTGATATATTTTCTGTGCCCCCCCCCCCCCCATTTCTAATTTTTACATTTGTGGCAAGTCACAAAAAAAAAAATTATCTTAGCTTGAATAGTTCTTTTTCTTTTTAAAGATATGTCTCTATATCTAAAAATTCTTTCCTGTTTTATCAACAACTCTGTAGTAATACTTTGTTATTGATGAATGATCCAAGGAGGTACAAACTGTTGACCATTTCTATCCCTTCATTGAAAACCAGTTGCTGGCTCTATTTTTGTAATCTTTGAGTTTTCTTCATATATAACCATAATTTCATGTTTTCATTCTGTTGTTAAAACTTTCTGAAATAGTACTAGTACTTTCTGCATTTTCAACTATAATTGTGTTGACTTTTTAAGAGTTTTAATGTTTTTCAATACTGAATTCATATTATTTCCATCAAATCTGTTTTTACTTTTTACATATTTGTGATATATAAATTGAATATTTAGATGATGATGACAATATGATTCTGTCTGACTTTGTCAATATAAAAACAGTTGTGCATAATATAGACTGTTTTAATTGTAGATTCTAATCTTGTGTAAAGAGTTTTCATAAGAAGAATGAAATATTCGTTTTCCTAAAAATATTCTATAGTATAGCATAATCAGCTGATTCAAAAACCTTGTAATCAATTTATAACATTTTATAGATGTCATTCTGCCATTTCCCAGCTATTTGTCTTGGTGATATCTAGCTTTTTAAACTTGTATATCTGGCAATTCTCTTTAATTTTTGAAGTTCTATAATTTTTAGACTAATTATATAAGGGATTTGAACAGAGACTTTCACGTTCTCATTCGCTATCTGCTCTATCTTATACAACAGATATACATGATCACAGTCATGTGAAAAAGATAAATGATCTCCAATATATGTATTTTATGCTGAGTCAGCACTCATCAGTTGGTCCAGCTCATCAACTCCCACACACGTAATTGGTGTTCAGTTTATATTAAGATAGCAAACTTCAGATTTTATTGGACAGGTTTCAATCTACTCCAACTCTTCAGCCATCTATGTCATTGAAAATCTGATGATGGAACGCCCAAATCTCCTGTTGATGCCAATATTGTTATCATGCCCATGATGACCTTAAGTCACTCTGGCCCTCATGTAGAGGACCTTATTCATTTTAAATACCTAGAAGAGAGATGGGCAGGATACAGACTAAATCTGTAATATTTGATTGAGTACAAATATAATTTTTAGAATAGTTTTGTTTACTTATAGTATAAGAGATATATGATAGTTTTTCATTCTTTTGGTGCAGGAATATGCATTCCAATCTCTAGGCTTTTGATAATTTTCTAAATTAATTGCTATAATTTGTTCAATAGTTTGGTTGTTTTTTTTTTTTGATTCTTTAATTTTCTGAAAAATTTATGATGCTATAAATTTGAATGCTCTTTCATTTTGACAATGATCTCAAGATTAATTTGATCTCATTTTCCATTGTCATTAAAAATGTCTTGGTTAATATCTTAGTCATAAAGTTTATAACATCAAACCTGCACTTTTTTACACTTTTAGCAAAGTATATTTATTAATTTGATAACAGTTTCGACTGTTCCCAGCAGTCTTCATCAGATCTACAAATTTAAATATTACAGAAATACAATCATATTTTATTAGTCATAAAGTTGCTGTTGGCTTTTGTTTTGATCTCATGAATTCATTTTAAAATAACTGTTTTTGTTTCAGTTTTGGTTTTCATTTTAATGTCTTGGCAAATATAGCCAAAACTTTATTTTGATGTCCCAAATTTCTAAAAAGATCATTTTTCCAAGCTTATTTCCATGTCGGTGTCTACACAAGTATTATTATATACTTCTTGTTTTATATGGGTGCTCTATAGAGAATATTATCTTCTCATATTTTTTTATTTTTTTTATAACTATTATTCCTGTTACTTCTGAAATCCATTTTCCTGAATTTTTCATATCACTAAGTATTTTTTCAGATTTCTTTTTATTTCTTTCCTATCTATCCATAGTTTAGCTGATTTATCATCAATTATACCCAGAACCTCAAATTAATTTTTGATGATATTCTTAAAAGCAATAGTATATTATGAAGAATATTACAAGCATATAGTTCTTTTTCATCTTTATTCAAAGTTCACATATCTATGATATATTTCATTATCTGCTTCTGGCCAAATTTTTGCTATTAAAACAAATGTTTTATTTCTGAATACCAATTATATAATCAGTTTGATTTCTGTAAACCAAATACTAAAAAAAATGCAATAGCAATATAAAGATTGATGAAATTCACAAATAATATTAGTCTTTCTTTTGCTTCATTTTTGCATCTAAATCATTATTGATCAACAATATTGCCTTCCTTTTTATTTCCAACTTTTATTTTGTTACCAGTAGTCAAAAAAAGTATATTTTGCACACAAGTTTTGTCAATTTTTGTATGCACTTTGTCATAAAAGTTGAATTTCTGTTTTATTTACTTGAAGCATTGGAGCATAAACATAGTAATATTGAATGATTGTTATTGAGAATCCTCTCAATAACTTTCTAACAGTGATAGTCATACTATTTCTTATTTGTTATACTTGGCCTGAACAATAGTATGTTCTGGTAAACCTTATTTCATTAGTTGTTAAAAAAATACATCTACATAAATATCTGCAAGACATATATCACTTGAAAAAAATATATACAGCCTGAAATAAAAATGTATGATGCAAAACAAAAAAATTTAAGAAGGTGAAATGATTAGATAAAAAAAAAATTCAATCTTAAGAAAAGAAATTAGTAACATAAGAAAAAAGTTTGTGGGAATCATTTACTTGATTATGACATGAAACATAACTAACTTAAGTTTACTTTTCTGTGTACTTAAAATTACAAATTTAAGTTAATAAAGATATAACTCAAAATTCAGAAGTTAGAAAATATTTGGCATAGAAGAAAATCTACAGACTGAAGAGAAAAAAAAATTAGTAACTTGACAATTAAGATAAAATATAATGATTAAACATAACAATAAACTCATCATCCATCATATCTATTGTCCCCTTTCTTTGGTGCTGAATTCAAAGCTATAGAAATATAAATACACAGCAGGAATGGTCCTAAGAATTTTGCCCCCTATGTGCAATGACATATTTTGCCATTCTTGCCCCTAAAAATACATTTAATGACATCTTAAAAGCTGTGATCTTAATTTAGGCTTTACCATATCAAATCACAAATTCTAAATAGTAGCATTAACTAATGAAACTCGTAAGTAAATGAAAAATGATCATAAATTATATTTTTTTATATAAAGAGAAAGTCAAAAAAATATCTCGTTCTTTTTCCAATTTTCTTTGTGACATTTTTTGGCTGATAGTTTTTTTTTTTATTAAACACATTGGAATGTTGAAATTATTTTAAAAACTAAATCTTAATAACTATATCAAAAAAATATTATTAAAAATCATTGAATAACTATCTATTTTATTTCTATTTTTTTTAATTAATATATTTCATTATATCAGTTTTGTCTCTTTTGATCAATCTTTGAGTCAAAAATAAAAAGAGTAAATTTTTGTAAATACACCTGGGTCTCTTTTTATGCGGTAGATAGGTTCCACAGAAAAATCGCACAAAAATAGACTTATCTTGAAAAATGTGGGATACATTCCATAATTTTTCAAAAATCTCATAAAAGCAAAGCAACAAGGTAAAATTACTTTAAAATTCGCTTATAAAAAAATAAGGAAATAAAGTATGACTAATAGAAAATTTCTAATATTTGAAAAAATATTGATATAAGACAAACTTTTTTTACTTTTTTTATTAACTATTTAATTTTATTTAAAACAATATGTTTTTATGTGTAATTTATTTTACATTTTTTCATACATATTTTAATCATTATTGCTATTTGACAATATGCAGGTCATTTGTGAACTGGTAAGAAATCAGATTCATCATAAGAGGAAATACAATTAGTGCCAATTTCAGTCTCATGCTGTGTTAATGGTTTTCTGTCGACAATGTAATCTGTAATTAAACTTTGAGACGATGATTTTACTAATTGTTTATGAAGCTCGCGATACCCAGACTGCTATGTCTAGCTGTTAGAGAATGCACTTCCATGAGTACAACTATATATATATAACAAGCTTCCACAAGTGTATTAATAATGACTAATGGTTAATTTTTCTTTTATACACATATAAAAACAAAAAATACTTAATTGTAATTATTAATTAGAGAAAATATAACTTACTATTAAAAATTTATCGGCTGAACGTTTTCGAGGAACCATGCCTCATACTCATAGCCTTCATGAAAAGTGTAATAAATATATGCAAATGTAAATATTCAAATAAGCTACTGTTACGTAGCCCATTTTTTCGAGATCTCGAAGCATGTATCCTTTCTGTTAATGGCATGGATGTCTCTATTAATATAGAATGCCTCCTTTATTTTTCTCCTGTAATCGTTTGGCTCTGAACATAAAATAATGGGGTTGGCAGGTATGAAGTTGTGCCCAGATTGTTTACTATGTTCGAAAAATACGGAGGATGTGTTGCTGTTTGTTTGAGCTCTGTTGAATGTGTAACGATGTTGAGCCAATCTGGTATTAATTGTGGCTTTCGTTTCCCCATGCCATTAACAAACAGAAAGGACACATGCTTCGAGATCTCGAAAAAATGGGCTACGTAACAGTAGCTTATTTGAATATTTACATTTGCATATATTTATTACACTTTTCATGAAGGCTATGAGTATGAGGCATGGTTCCTCGAAAACGTTCAGCCGATAAATTTTTAATAGTAAGTTATATTTTCTCTAATTAATAATTACAATTAAGTATTTTTTGTTTTTACATATAAGGAGAAATTAAAACCATATTTATTTATACACATATATAAATGGAGAAACTTTTAGACAGAAAAAAGTTACAAATAAAAATATTTAAAAACTTTTAAAGAGACATTCTTTTTAAGTAGAAATTAAAAGTTCTTAAATATTTTTATTTGTAACTTTTTTCTTTCTAAAAGTTTCTCAATGTAATATAAACATACACATATATAACATCAACATACAACTATTTAACTCTCATTGGAATTTAAGAGCTCATTCATAATTTGTGTTATTAAAAAAGAAAGTGATTTTCCAATTAATTAGACAGTTGACGACTTTGTCGAATCATTTTTGCTGTGAAATGAACAGGTTCCACTTGTGTTTTATTATCTTTTTCTAAATCTTCTACGATATTTAAATTTATTGCCAAACCTTTTTCCAACAGGTATTTAAAATATATAATATTTAATGTATGTATATGAAACAGGGAAATTCCAATTTTAAGTGAAATATGAACTTCTTTATCGCATAAAAGAAAACCGCATAAAAAGGTATTAAGAAGAAACATGAATCGCATAACTTCAAAATCGCATTAAAAAAATCTGCACAAAAAAAGACCCAGGTGTATATCCTTAATACATATTTTCAACAATAATATTTTTTAAAATGTCTTATACAAAATATCACTGAAGATTAAATCAAAATCAACTCATAACAACAATAGAATCAGAAATAAATGAAAGGTCTAAAATATTCTGCTATTATCACATTGTCTAATACTAACATTGACAATGCAACATTATATGCACCAATACTACATTGCAATAGTATGAAAACTATTTTCAACAGAGAGAACAAATGATTTCTTTATGATTTATTTTTTTGCATAGTTTGGACAAATTTTTCCTCCCATGCAAGTGCATGGTTTTTGCACAATTGTGGGTATATATGCAGTAAACTATTTCATGCAGACATTTATTAAATTAAATATCCCACACTTAAGTTCATTATTTCTATATAGTTATATATATTGCATTGTAGATTTGTCCATGGAGAAAATAGTGTCTTCCTTTATAATATATTGCATAGTTATGAGAATTTTTTCTTTTATCAAATTTAAAATTTTAAAGAAGCTTTCTTTATGTTATTCTTTATTTAATAATAGAATTATTTCTTGCAAATATAAACTTGTAGTATTCTTCAAGTTTTTTTTATTTTAAATCATAAATCTCTTATTATAACCATCCACCAGTGCCAAAATTAAGATCACTCTCTCATTAAGCATGCATTTTACAAACAACTATTATTTGTCAGATGAGCTAAAAGTATCAAAAACCTGAATTTTTTACCTATGTTGATAGCTAGATATTTTTCCATTACACCACTCTTTCACAAGAGACGGATTGGTTTCTATCTACTTTTTACACTTTGTGGAAAGATGAATAATCATTGCGAGGTATATTCAAATTTTTCATTTTTTTATCAGACTATACCTTAACTTCACCATATCATAAGCATCCACCATTGCAAAAATTCAGAGCACCTTTTCTCATTATATATGCACTTTGAAAACATTATTTGCTCATTAAATGAGTTAAAAATATCGAACATTTCAATGTCCAACCTCTTATTGTCTGTCAAAGTATTTTTTTTGTAATGATGCCTTCAAAATTTCGAAATTATGAGTTAATCATCAATATCTTATTAATTTATTTTTTTTAAATATATTTTTTTAAAATTGAATTTAATAAAATAAATACCAAAATTCAAGATTATGTTTTGCTCATAATGATTTCTCAGTATTTTAAAAATTTCTTTTTGTCCAGGTGATAAAATTCAATTTGTTTATTACACATGTTAAATTCTCTGCTGGAAAATATTTAGTGCCTTAATAGTTTGATAATATAACATAATAATTTAGTACGGCCATTGCATCTTCATTTATTGATTCATTTAACTAATTTTGCAAAGAAATAGTTAAAAAATAAATAAATTAGAAATTCAAAGTAACAATATACTCTCCATGTCTCACACTTCAAGTTTTGCATATTCATTCATTCACTTCCTTGCAATTTCAGCAAAAGTAATCACATGTATTTTTCATGAAAATTTAAAAATCTAATACATAATATTCACAAAATATAACATTAATGATGGTAAGAATTTTATTAAGGCTAAAATGATATCATGAAGCATTTTATTTATATGACTAAATGAAAATCATTTATTGTAAAGAGGAAAAAAAATTGTACATAGAATTTGGATGTTGTTCATTAAGAATAAATCAAGTTTTTGAAAGGTTTTATGAAAATTAAAAGAAAAGCAAATTCATGCTGCTTTTGTTTGTATTCCTAAAATTGTTAAAGTTGCATGCATGGTGTGTGATAATTAACTAATAAAAACTGCAAAGGCATTGAGTTTGTAGTCAGTCTGAAATATATAAACTGAATTTATTAAACAATGAATATTTTGGGGGATTAAATTCAAATTAAGAAAAAATTGGCTTTGAATAAATTATTTACTTTTTAAAATACTTTATAAAAGTAAAGTACAAAAAGAAAGACATTGTTATCAAAAAGAAAATATTTCTGATAGCAAAAGAAATTTAATTAGTGTGAACTATATAAGTACTAATTAAATTTACAAAGTCTGATCCAAACTAATTGAATTAATAAAATACTTACAATCTGGAACCATCCCATTGGCTGAAATAAACCTTAGCAGAATAGGAAACATTCTCTTCTCCTTTGTCTTGTTAGTTTTGGAAGAAGCAGGAGGGTTATCTTTTCCCTAGGATTTCAATTCCTAAAGTTTATCAAGCTGACTAGGGAACTAAACAGTTCACCCCAATATTATGATTTTATGAGCCTAAAGGATTGTACATACTAATGAAAAGACTTAAAGGTAGTAGAAAGTTATACTATTATATGTAACTTAGCTAATAGACTGTTAATAGTGTGGGAAATAATCTTAAATTAACTGCTTTCTATGGTAAAATTAGAATATGCGTATCTATCTATATTTTTGTAAATAATGTACATATTAAATTGTTGGAATTATAAAGCATATTGAGTCATTGGTTTATTGCATCATCTATTAATATTTGTTGTTATAGAAATTTAAGGATTTTTTTATTAGGTAATTAGGAATTAAGACAGCAGTTTCCTATTGCATCAGAAAGTTCTTTGTCTATATAAAAACATTCGTTACATGTTTTGACATATCAGAATGTCAGTAGGCAGATACTGTTTATTATCAGTTTTTACTAATTTTGTTTTGTATTTTTTTTGACATATTTTTTGTTGATTTATACAGTATATTGAAAAATATAGTATATTTTTTTTATGTAGTATTCATTGTTAACCATGAATTTGCATTATCCATTGGGGCATTCAAACCAAATATTATGGATGTTGCACCATTACTGTACTTCATCATTGACAGAATTAGTTTGCCATTTCTTACCAGTTCTTATCACAACATTATCTAGCTTTTCATGCTTAGAGCTATATCATAAACTTTAATTATTTCAGATGTTTATTGAAGCTTTTTATTTCATTAAGATTTAAAATGAAAGACATAGCATAAAGGTTTAGAGTTATTTTTTCAGAGCATATATACATTTGTATATTCAAATCATTACTTTATAATAAATTTTGAGCTTTAGTATAATTCTTGGTAGTTTCTTGACAGTGTATTGGTAAAATGGCATATTCAGAACTATAAGTTCCAAGATTGAATAGTCAATTGAGTAAGACAAATTAGAAAAAAAAAAATTTGGTTATTATTTACTGAATGACATTAGTAAGTGCTCACTTTGCTATTAAAGTGCTTGAATATTGCATGACCTTGACCAATTAACTATATTATCTTTTTTTAAAATTTTGATAACTTATGACTACTAATTTCTTGCTTAGGTGTAGATTCATCACATATATGTAGTAGTTTAAAATAGGGTATGAAATCTTTGATTCTTTCTATCTTGGAATACCTTTGTATTTGAAATTTTTATTTTAAAAAGTGATTTGAAAGGATGGGAAATATTTTTTTGAATGATAATATAAAGTTGTAGATTGAAAGTTTTTATTCAAGCTTCAAATAGATATTGATTTTAATCAATTATGAAAAAAATCTAATTGATAATAATTGTTGTATAATTGTGTCTGAAGTTAGATTGAGTGATTAGGCAACAAGATATTATTATGTCACAAAACAGAATTTGATCATCATTGGTTGTAGTTTCCCTTACTTGCCATTTATTTAATATAATTTTTTCTAGCATTTCTCTTTAGAGATATAATGAACCCCTTTATCATTAAGATGCATTTGAACTTAATTTTGGTAAATTTATATTTGACATTTCTAAAATCAATTTTATGTAGATATTATAGTTATCTTAAAGTCATCAACCAAGGCAGCAGTTGGTGGCCAAAGATGGAGGATGCTAAGAATCCCCTGATGGTGGACCCAGGCTGCCATTTGATGATGACTTTTTATTTAGGTGCTCAGAATTGCAGATCACTTTTAACTGAAAGAAGATTTCAAGAATTAGAATAACTGCTTTATATTAAATGGGACATTACTGGACTTTGTGAAGTTAGAAGAAAAGATGAAGAGACAATTGATTTAAAAAGTGAACATGTACTCTACTATAAAGGCACAAATATTGGAAATACAAGTGGAGTAGGATTCATTATAAATAAAAAGTGGAAGAACAACATTGTGGAGATTGACGGTATATCGGAGAGAGTGGTAATATTAGTTATACAACTAACAGTTACCAAATGCAGATAATTCAGGTTTATGCCCCAACAAGTTCTCATAGTGATGAAGTAGTAGAAGATTTTTATATGGATGTACAAAAGCTTTTTATTAGAGTAAACAACATTTTAAAATTGTTATGGGAGACTTTAATGCTAGAATTGGTAAATAAATGAAAGATGAAAGTGCTGTAGGCATAGACTTGTGGAGTTCGCAGAAATAGAAAAGCTTTATATTATGAATTCTTTTTTTGAGAAAAATGTTAAAAGGAAATGGACACGGAAGGATCCAAATGAAGATACAATAAAATTGGATTATATTTTGACTAACAGAAAATACATATTTCAAGATTGTAATGTTCTTAATAAATTTAACACAGGAAGTGATCATCGAGTAGTAAGATGTAAGATATGTGTTAATGCAAAACTAGAGAGACAAAAATTATTAAGAAAAACAATATTTAGAGTTAATATTCTTAATCTTCAGAAACATTCTAATGAATTTAAATTAGAACTTACAAATCGGTTTCAAGTATTAGTAGATTTTGAACATGATTCAGATTTGAATGAAATTAATATGAAAATAACTGATACAGTTTTAAAAACTGCAACAAAGATAGCTGGTAGGAAAAAGCAGCAATTGACCAATAAAATTTCTACTGAGACTAGAGAATTTATGAAGAAAAGAAGGAATATGAAGATATACAAAAATGATGCATTAAAAAGGATTGAATATCGAATTTTGTAAAATGGTACGGAAAAGAGTTGAAAATGATATAAGAAAGTATAACTGTGAACTAGCAAGGAAAACTGTAGAAGAGAATAAAAGTCTCTAGAGTGTAAAACAATATTTTAACATTGTAAGGAAATTTATATCTGCAATAAGAAAAAAATATGGAATTATTACTAAAAAGAGAGATGACAGCATGAAATGGGTAGAAGACTTTTATCAAGAATTATGTAGTAATGAAGAACAAATACTTCCTATATCTATTATATCTTTCGAATTGCCCACAATTTTAAATGAAGAAGCGAGACATGCAATTAAATTTATAAAGAAAGTAAAGGTTCCTGGTAATGATGGATTTATAATTGATATATTAAAAGAAGCAGATGAAGAAATAGAATTTTTTTTTAGCAAAGTTATATACCAAATGTCTAAATGATAAAGATGTACCAGATGATTGGAAGAATGCAGTATTAATATTTAAAAAAGGTGATAAAGAAGATATTAGAAATTACAATCTATCAGCCTTTTATCAGTTTTATACAAAAATTTTACCAAGATAATTACAACTCGTCTACAGAGAACGTTGGATTTCCACCAATCAAGAGACCAAGCTGGATTTAAAAGGGGTTTTATTACAGTAGATCATATCCAGGTATTGAGAGCAGTTATAGAAAGGGCAAATGAATATGAGTTGCCATTATGCTTTGGATTTGTAGATTATGAAAAGGCATTTGATTCCATAAACATTTCTTCAGTGATTAAAACATTGGATCATCAAGATATAGATTCAGGATATTGTCATATTTTAAATATTTATAAAAATGCAACAGCAACAATTAGATTACATAATGATACTGGGAAAGTCAGCATTGAGAAGGGTGTAAGACAGGGTGACTCCATATCTCCAGAACTTTTTACAGCAGTGCTGCAAGAAGTATTTTGTGGATTAAAATGGGGAGCTAAAGGAATGAAAGTAAGTGGTGATTATTTAATCATTTAGATTTTGCAAATGTTGTAGTTGTTTTTGCAAATAATGCTTCAGAGCTGCAGGAAATGTTGCAGGAGTTATTACATGAAAGTAGGACTAAAGATAAATGTTAAAAAGACTAAAGTAATGTTTAATGGATTTTTTCAAAATATGAAAATAAAGATTGATTGTGATGAGTTAGAAGAAATTACCAGCTATAAATCCCTTGGTCAGATTATCAATACAAATGGAAACATAATGTTTGTAATTAATCATAAAATTAAACTTGTTTGGAGTGCTTTTTCTAGAAATAACTTGAAACTAAAAGGAAATATGCCTATGTGTTTGAAAAGGAAGGTTTTTAATAAATGTGTTTTACTAGTTTTTACTTATGGATCTGAGACCTGGTCACTTAATAGAAGAGCAACACAGAGACTTCAGACCACCCAAAGAAGTATGAAGAGATGCATGTTGGGAGTACGAAAACGCAATATATGGATAAGAGAACAAACAGGTGTTATTGACCTCATTGAAAAAATTAAATGACTGGAGTTTGGCTGGATATATTTCTAGAAGAGATGATAATAGATGGACAATTGAAATCTTAAACTGGATTCCAAGAGATTGTAAAAGACCCAGAAAGAGACCACATGTGAGATGGATGGACGAAATAAAAAAGTGTGCAGGAATGATGTGAAGAAGAGAAGCTAAAAATCGGAGAAGATGGATTGAACTTGGAGAGACTTTCATCCTGCAGTGGATTGATAATGGTTGATGATGATGATGATATAGAAAGAGAGAGAGAGATTACAAAAAAAATTATAAAAATATTAGATGTGAAATGGATGGATGAAATAAGGAAATTTAGTGGTATGATGTGAAGAAGAAAGGCTAGGGATTGGAAAAACTGGATTAAATTTGGAGAGGTCTTCTTTCTGTAATGGGATAATAATATTGAAATGAATGATGTTGATGATATATATATACACCAAACAAATTGTTTCAATTCAGCTTTTATACATGATACTTTTGATATATGTGTGTGAATATTGAAGATTTTTAAAATGTTAACTATAAATAGTTGGGGGTGGGGGGGGGGGTGGAATGTTTATCTTTTCTTTTGGAATGTATACTCTAAAAAATTAATTTGAAATGTGGATATTATGTATAATTTAATTTAGGTTTTTCTTATTTATTCTTTTTTCTAGTTAAATCCAAACAAAATGACTGAAGAATCACAGCCTCCTCCTATCTTATTTAAAGTGGATTTGCAGAATGCTATTGTCACTGAAGTTCTTGAGAAGCTTAAAATCAATGATGATAGCCATGATGTTTGCATTCAATCTGATGGCAGAAAATTTATGGTATTCTTTCAATTTTTTATGTACAAAGCTAATAACTGATTTTTCATTCCAAACTATTTTTCTAAAATAGATTTTTTTAAAAAGACGAAAATTAAATATAATGGAAATTGTTAAAAAAAATTTTTTTACAGAATTTTTCTACTGTCACTAATGTTTTAAGAAATTATTGGAAAAATCAAGTAGAATTGTATATTGAGGTGATTCTCCAAAATTATTTTTCTTGGTTTTAGTAGTTTCACAAAATTTTGATTGTGAAAACTCGTGTCTCAATAAATGTTAATTATCTATATTGGATTTGCTGGTAATATTATAATATTTATCATGCTAATAATTCTGTGCTAACAGGCTTGTTAGAGAAGTTTAATTTTGTTTATAAGTTTATATACGCTAAGCACTCTCGAAGTTCTTAGACTTCATATTCATAGCTGAGTGCATTCAATGATAATGAGGAGGAGTATTGTAATATATGCAAATTAGTTTGCTGTTCATTTTGCCATAGGTCAGGTGTTTCTTTGTTTTGATTAATTTGTCCATCTTTTTGAAATGGTGAAACAGCTGTCCTTCCTATTTATAGAATTAGTATCATTATTTATGAAGTAGGCTTCTTTAATTTTACGCTTATGGTCGTTTCTTTCTCTACATACTATTGTGGGGCTCAAATTTGTGTCCAGTAGTTTTTTTATGTTCTAAAAATGCCGATGTGGTCTCTTTATTGTCCAGTGCTCTTCTATACATATACATGTGTTGTGATACTCTATTTGTGATGGTTGTTTTTGTTTCTCCATAATACGAGGCCCTACAACCGGCTTGGGGGCATTTGATTTGATATATGACTTGGGGCATTGTCTTTGGATCTAATTTGCCTTTTGAATTGTTTATGAGTCTATTGGTGTTGGCAGAAGTGCGGTGTTTTCACTAAGTATTTAGTCGTGTTTAATATGTATGTTATGGTTATTTGTGGTTTATTATCTCCAGTTCTAACTTGCTGATTTATTTTTGCTTGGAATTGTGCTATTTTTTTGGTTTTTCTTCTATACCTATAGCCAACAGATGTTAGTTCTTTGATATTCTTTAATATGTTAGCTCTTCTGTCTGTATTGAATTTGCATAAATAATTGTTTCTATGTAGAAATGCATTTAATCTGGCATATTTGTGTGAGTTGGGTGCTATAGCACTCTGATGCATATATCCTCTAATTTCCAGGGCTTTGATGGTCATGTGGTAATTTAATTGTGCGTCTTCTTTTTGTATGGTAAGTCCAGATATTGTAGGTAGTGTTGTTTGTTCTTCTACATGGTATTTAGTGTGAGCTTAGTCATGTGCTGCAATTCTTCGGTGATGTTTATGATTGTATTCCTTTTGGCAGCGATAAACACATCATCTATGTATTTATACATACAAACTCGAACTCACCAACTCACAAATTGGTTGGATTCACATCCTTCCTACACAGAAATCACAGACCGTGTAAATTTGAAGCTGACCGTAAAAAGAACCTCACAAATTATATTAAAGATCTGGAAAATGTTGGATTTTCACACAACATTATCTACAAAAAGTAGGCAATTTCAAACTAAGCTACAAACTAACATGGTTAGAAACAATAAACCAAGAATGCTGCTACCTTACATACCATTAATTGCTAGGAAATATTATAAAATATTTGCCGAGTCCTTCGAATTAGGATTCCGTATTCCATCTACAACAAACAGAATGATAAACAATACTAAAGACAAAATACCTTCTGATCAAATAGCCCAAGCAGTTTATAAAATTTCATGCCCAATCAATGGATGTAGAGCAGCATATTATGGAGAGTTCCATGCCAACATTACCATCAGAACATCTCAACATCATTATTTATATAGGAAAGCTCTAAATAATACTGAAAATAAATCCATATTCTTTGAGCACCAAAAAACAACAGGCCATGTGTTCGAACCCACTATGGTAAGGTACTGTGCACTGAATGTAATGATATGAAACGAAAGATTAAGGAGGCATGCTTTATTGCAAACGACAACTATGCAATAAACCGAAAAGAATCGTGCTTTACAATCTCCAGAAAATGGTCTTTATGAAAGAAAACTTTGCATAAATTAACGCTAAACTTCGCTTAAAGTAGGCTATGACTATGGAGATTTAAGTTCTCTGAAAGCGCTCAACTGTATAATTCTTTTCTAATAATAATAAGCTTCACTTTTTTGCGTAAAGTGCAATTTAAAATATCTTGTATATATATATCATTCTGTGGTTTTCTGTTTGTATTTTCGGTATTATTTCTTTCTCATAATAGTTTAAGAAGATGCTGGTTATTATACCACTGATAGAGAGATCCCTTGGCCATCCTTGTTTCATTTTATACCATCTTCCTTCAAAAATAGTGCAAATATTTTCATCAATCAATCCTAGAAAAGCTGTAATGAAGTTAAGCTTATTAGCCTGGCACTGCTTATTCATTAATTCTGTTTTGACTATTTCTATTTAGTGCTTTCTGTCCACTGATCCATATAGCTCCTTTATATCTAGAGCTACTATTTCAAAATCTTGATCTATTTGTGTTCTTGAATTTTATCTATGAACTTGAACAATGATGCTATCTCCAAATCCTATGATGTCCACCAACCATTGGTTGATTAGTTTTGAGATTTCTTGGTAGTGTACTCCGCCAAAGTCCAACATGAGTCGAAGTGGTCCTCCTTTTTTATGAACTTTGGCATTTCCAAACATTCTGCGAGGCGTAGTGGCTGAAAGGTATATGTGGTGATAATCTGCCATGGTCATGTCTTTGTCTCTGTGACAGCTGAGAATTGTGGTGATGAATTTCTCCCTGTTTAGTCTCAAGTTGAAGTTTACATCGACTTCGAATTTTAATTTCAGAATTTGGTTTGACATTTTCTTGTAATATTCATTATTGCTCATAATGACGAACCCGTTCCTTATCTTCCTTATTACATTTTATGTTGTTAGATTCCAAAAATTGCTTGCTTTTGTCAATGCTATTTCTCCATTCATTATTTTCTGCCTTCATATGTCTATTTCTAATGGTTTTCGTTATTTGAGAGATTATGTTGTCTATGTGGGGGTGGTTGATTAGGCTTGCTTCTGTGTCAGCCAGAAGTTAGAGTTTTGGAAATCTCCATAGGCCTCCTACAAATCTAGGCTCTAGTGCAAAAACTTTTCTTACTTTAGCTGATGGTATGATGTTCGTTCTGTTGATGAAGATTTTCTTCGTTGCTATGTCAATATTTATATGTTGTTTACATGCAAGGAAAATTATCTTACGTTCAAATAGCAAGGCATGTTTTCTTTCTTCTCGCTCGCATTTATTTTGAATCCATTATGGTATAGCTATATTTATTGAGATGTGCCGTCATGTTTTCAAATTTTACTTTAGTGCTGTCTTACATCCCTTTATTATAAAATCGAGCAGCTGCTTAAAATCTTGTTATAATTATATACTGAGCGATTGATTTTTATTAGGCAGCAATTTGGAAAAATGTTTAGTTGTTTGCATTTGTTTAAGAATTCAAGTCTCTTATATTTTTCCTTTCGTTATTCCGGTTTGCAAATATATCTCTTGAAATTTATTCATATTACTATAATAAACTATTTGTTTATAGATTTCTCTTAGATTATATAATACTAATAATTCTGTGCTAACACGATTATTAGAGAAATTTAATTTTGTTTATGGAGTATAGAAGAAATATGGTAGATATAATAAAGAGAGGGAAAAAAAGAAATGAATTATTTTGTGCCGAAATTGATAATATTTAATGTCATTGTAAAGAATGAAGAACTAAAAAAAAAGTTAGAGAATTTAGCAAAAATAAAAAATAATCAGTGGATAATCCTTGATTGTTTAGCAAGAGAGATCTAATTTGAGATGTGCTAATAAATTGTGAAGTTTTTGAATTACTGCACTAAGAAGAAAAAAACTTTTGATAGGTCTTTATGAAAGAGGATTACAGATGTTTTATCTTCTGGTAAACTGATAATAGTTATTATTGATGATTTAATTATGTCAGTATTATATAGAAATTTTTAAAAAAATTTCTAACAATTTTAATTAGTGAAATAATAGTACTTCATTAATAAAGCAATTTACTGCTAAGAGTTTGAATTTTAATAATTAATTTTTTTAATAAATACTTTGGGGAAATAAAGTTATCAAGCATGATGATATATATTGAACTGTATTAAAATACATATAGTTCATGTGTGTTTTGGCATTTGGTAATATTTGAAAAGCTAAAAGTAAAATTTAAAAATCATTCAAAAGACACAATTTAGTTTTTTTTTTAGTTAATATAATTTATTTTAGATACATACAATGAAAGTCATTTGTGCATTTAGTATTATCTATTTAATTAAAAATAAAAATTGGAAGAAATAAAAATACATGCAGATTGTTTATCCAGATAAACAAAAGAAATTATAAATGCAAGAGATTACAATCAGAGAAAAACCTTTTACACGATAATTAAAGATGGCCAAAGTAATTTATAAAAAAAAGACTTTGGAACTAAAAAGAAAAATAAATGTACAAGATTATCAACTTGTATTCTGATAACAAAAAAGATAAAATATATGTACAGAAATCTAAAAACTGGTTGAGGAGTATAAAGAGAAGAATATAACTGTGAACAGGATCCTATCTTGTCTTGTCTGTTCTTTTGGCTGCTCCTGGATGACAAAGCATCCCTAACTACTATGCTGAACTAAGTCGCCATAAAAGTAAGAGAGTCTGGCCTTAAAGCAGACCAGGAACGTAAAAATGTTGTCAGGAATCAAAGTTAACTTACCAATGAGTTCTTTCATCTCAAAAAAAAGAAATACATGTATGCTACTACAATCTACGTAAATCACATAACTTACTGGTAAGCTAAAATTCATACCCTACTTGTTATCAAATTCAATATGTTTGCAAACTAAATTTAACTATAAACTTAAACTATAAGCTTATAATACCGATAGAGACATTTGCTATTTATTATTCAAGAGACTAAGAAGATTGTAATAAGAATTGTTTTAATTATTTAACATTATTGTCTGGATGAGCATGTGCTTGTTCTTTCCATTTTATTCATAATTGACTGTTCAAATATTTCAATTAATTTTAATAAAATATTTAGCATTAATATAACACTTTCTTTGTATGTTCTTAATTTTAGTTATGTAGATTTTATTATTAAAAAGATTGTTTTAAGAAATCTATAAATTACCTTTGCCAATATGCTTGTTTAATAGTTAAGCCCAGGGAAATTTCATATAAAAGATTTAAGTGATAAGGAAACAAAATTATATTATTTTAGTTATTTGTTTCGAAGAGATGATGCGATGTGATGGATATAAGTGGGTCTACAAACTGGTGCCCTTTTAAAGAAATAAAAAACTGATTTCCCCGGCAATGAAAATCATAATAAAACAGTAGGTCAGTTAATCAGGAAATATAACTATTCCTTTTTATTGTTTGGTTAACTAGCACTTTATAGTGCGCAAAAAGACATAAATCAAAACATTACAGTATATATATATATATTTGTCAAGATGGCTGAAATAATATTCTTAGCATGATCTCTACTGAAATAATTATTCATTTTGATGAATACGTCAAAATAAAGTAGAGCACAAGTATAGTATAAATGGGTAATTATCACATATACCTTGTCCTATGTTATGATTTAAATTAGAAGAAACATTATAGTCATCGCCATTAACAGATTTGGATGCTGACAATGAGAAATTAGATAAAGCTTTCTAACTATTATACATTTCAATAAGTGTTTATAATAATAAATTATTGTTGATAAAAATATTAAATTTGGAAGCTTCTGTCAGGAATTTACAAGTAAGATCTGAGAGAAATGACTTCAAATTAAAAGCTGTTAAAAAAAAGAAACTATAATTAAAATCATGTTGTAACTAAACATAAAACTAATATTAATTCACAACTGGTAATGTGAATCTTTTTATTGTTCATTTATGAGAAAACATTAGAAGAAATGTGCAGGCTAATGATAAACAACTTATTTGATTCATTTTAATTAAATGTGTCTTCTTTTTTTTCTAGACTTTCAAATACATCTGGGTCTTGTTTTATGCAGTAGATAGATTCCTCAGAAAACACACACAAAAATAGACTTAACTTACCTTGGAAAATGGGGGATACATACTATAATTTTCAAAAATCGCATAAAAGCAAAGCAACAATGTAAAATTACTTTAAAATTTGCATCTAAAAAAATAAGGAAATAAAATATGACTAATAAAAAATTTCAAATTTGAAAAGAATTGATACAAGACAAACTTTTTTTATTAACTATAGTATTTAATTTTATTCAAAACAATATATTTTTATGTGTAATTTACAGTATTTTACATTTTTTCATACATATACAGTACTTTAAACATTATTACTATTTGACGATATGCAAGTTCGTTTGTGAACTGGTAAGACATCAGATTCGTCACAAGAGGAAATACAACTAGCACCAACTTCATTTTTTTTAATTGCTCTTATAGTACTTTTGCCCAAACTAAAATGTTTTCCAATAGCTGTTGACCCTTCCCATTTTGCTAAGTAAGCGATCTAAAATTGAAATGTTTGTTTCCATAGAAATTCATTTTCTTGAGTGTTTTTTTCCTCTCTATCAGGGTAAACTAAAAGTTTAAAATAAAAATAAGAACTTAGACCTATGATAATAAAAAGACACCTACTCACCACTATTGGGCAAAATTTAATTAAAAATTAAATTCTTATTTTTGTCTTTAATTTTCATTTTCGTTTAAAAATCACATTTCATTATTTCACATTACATTAATTTCAGATCACGTAATTTTTAAATTATTAACTACAATTAAAAGTCAGATTTTAATTTTGAATTGTCAAATTTAATTGTGCCCACCGCTGTTACTCTCCTTTTAAAAATAAACTTGCTGACACTAAATGATTAATTGATTATGTATTCTTTTTTAAAAAAACAAAAATAGAATGTGATTTAAAATGCAAAAACAACAACATGCATAGTATAGGCATCTATAATGTTTGAACAGATTTACATTATAATCTTGTAAAATTTAACGTATTTATATAAAATAGGAAAATCCTGATTTTAAGTAAATTATGAACTTTATTGCATAAAATCTATTACAGTATTATTATAAAGCGCTGAAAATATTGAAATTATTAGATGGAAGTCGAACTCCGATAATGCGCTATTACTTTAAATATGACGTGTTAGTACGCGAAATTTATAATATTTAAAATAATAGCGCATTATCGAAGCTCGATTTCTGATCTAATAATTTTTATCGCATAAAAGAAAAGGGCACATACAAAGATATTAAGAAGAAATATGCATCGCATAACTTCAAAATCGCATTAAAAAAATCTGCATAAAATGAGAACCGGGTGTATATGATTCATGATCTTGCCAATCATGTTTGTCTTCTGAAACAGTTATTAATTTATTCTTTGATGTCTTGTAAATTCTTGATCTCAGCAATATAATCATACCTCAGTGATGTTTTTTTTTTTTTTATCAAGTTTATTGGTCTATATTGCATTTAGAATCCTTGCATTTTCTCATTTAATTATAAATATGTAAACTGTAATAATGACAATTATTAAAAAATATTGCAATAAACTTCAAAAAATTGTTGAGCTAAATTTTTTATGCAAATTATCAAAATTAAATTATTAATTTATTTTTACAAATTTATATATTGACACACACAAATATACCCATCATAAATTAAACACTAGTTCTTGTTAAAAGGAATGCTATTGGCTCTTACTTTAACAGAATTGAATTAATTATATGCCAACATTTTTTATTTTACAATCTTTTTAATGTCAGTAGATGTTCAAAAAATACAAATTTATATGCACTATTGTTTTTAACTCTCTTATGTAGATGAACATGCTAGGAAAATGTTGACTGAATTTTCCCCTATCTCCCCATAACATCTAGTAATACAAATTTGACAATTCACAATATAAATCTTTTATGCTTTATTATTTTCAAGTTTATCCTTAGAATTATTAATGAATCTATTTAAAGGTAAAAGTAATAGAAAAACTATATTAAAATATAATATAAATTATGTGAAATTTAGATAAATATGACATATTAATCCATGGTGCTGTAATAGAAGTCCTATTATTTTAATGTCTATATGTAAATTTTGGAAAAACTGAGTTTTACCGGTCACAACTTTTCGCCCTCTATTTTTAAAAAATTGAACTATATTTTGTTTTCATCCTACCTGCAGGAATTTGCATTTATTTTTTAAAAATTGAACTATATTTTATTCATACTATGTAATTGTAAAGTATATCTAACTATAAATGTATTTTTTACATGAAGGTTAATAAAAAAACTTACATTTTTATGTGCAATTTTGAGCTAGGTTATAAACTATTAAATATTAATGTTCACATGTGGAAAAACTTAAAATAATTTGCCTATGCATTTTATTGTTCGCGAGACTGATGTTAACGAACGAGTGATCATAGACTGGTGTCATTTTTGCCAGGAAGAATGTGCTACATATTTCAACAGAAATCCAGCACTTGTCAGCAGATTTGATGACAGCGGCGAACCACGGATAATGGAGATTGATGAATCATATTTCTTTCACCGAAAACACCATAGGGGGCAATGAGAGAAGGCCATTGTGTGTTCAGTGCGATAGAGAAAGGGCCAAGAAAGTGTTTTTTAACAGAAATTGAAGATAAATCAGCTGCTACTTTGGAACTGCTCATACAGCAACACATTTTACCTGGTACACATATAATCACTGATGGCGGTGCGCATATAGCAATATAAGCGGTCTAGATAATGGTATATACCTTCACTCTGTCGTTATCCACTAAGACAACTTTGTTGACTTGGACAAAGAACTTATCCACACTAATAATGTGGAAAATATATGGATGAGAGCAAAGCATGAGCTAAAATACCAATTTGGTACCAGCAGGGCTTGGTTTTCATTCTACCTGCAGGAATTTGCATTTAGGGGTATACACGAAGATGCCACCATTTTCGGGAATTTCCTCGTGTGCATAGCTCAAAACTATATATAAAAATGTAAGTTTTTAAAAAATTTTTTTATTAACCTTCATGTAAAAAATACATTTATAGTTAAATATACTTTACAATTACATAGTACGAATAAAATATAGTTCAATTTTTTAAAAATAGAGGGCGAAAAGTTGTGACTGCTAAGTCAGTTTTACCGTAAATTTTATTTATTTGCCAAGCATGGTTTTAGAATTTCCAATACTGATCAAATCATTTTTATAATTCTCTATATTATTTTTTCTTTAATATTCAAATTTGCATAATTTTAAATTTTAAACCTGCCATTTTATAGTGCCTTGGATTATTAGATAATTGGTATAAATAACTCCTAATATAGCTTGCATATTTTTAATAATCATGAGCACTGCATTGTCTTATTAATTTTAAATCTAGAAATTTAATACATTTATTAATATCTTCATCTTCCTTCTTTCATTTAATTTTAGGGATTTTACTTAAATTGTTAAACATTATTTGAATAAACTACATTTTAATCTTCAATTTTTGTTTAAATAACCTGTTAATAAAAAAAATGTTTTTGGTTTTTTTAAAATGTATTTAGAGCAGTGTTCTATATAAAATGTTTTTTAAAAAAAACATTTCTTTGCTGCTACAGATATAATTGTAATTAATTAAAATGTCTCACAAGATATTTTGCGAAGGAATTTTTATCATAGTTTTAGTATAGAAAGTGAATTTGAAAAATAAAATTGTGTGCTTGTAAAAAGATATCTATATTGAATTGGCAAATAATTTTCTCTAGATAATCATCATTTCATGTTATACTTGTGAAAATTAATTAGTTGTACTGAAAGAGTAAACAAAAGAAGCAAAATAATCAGGAAATAAGACTCAGTTTAAGGAATAAGCCTGACTTGATAGTGTAGAAATATCCTTTTAAAATCAAAGTGAGTGCAAAATTCTTCTTTTGCAAGATAACAGTTTAATTTTTCAAAGCTGCTTCAGCTGTCAGTTTTTTTTATAATCATGGTTTTGAAAATTTCCTCTTTTCTATTAATAAATTCTAATTTATTTTATTTATTAAATTATTTTACAGATCATTCTGAATCATAAAAAATATTGACCTATCTCTATAAATACTATCATTAATGATTTGCCTACTTGATAATTGTTTTAGGAGGCTTGCTTACAATAAGAAATGAAATTAATTAATCTTAACTTTATAATTGTCTACATCTGTTAATGATCCATGTGATAGCTTTTAAATTAATTTTGTATTAATATTTTAGGTTATCATTCAATCATTTTTTTTTTTTTAATTTTAATCTAGAATAAGTGATATTTTTACTATTTATACATATCAGTGACAAATCCCTGAATAAAATTTTGGTAAAAATACAACATATATGTAATTAAAATGAAATGCTTACTTTTTTCTTTAAGTTTTTTTAAAAAATTAAATCAAAATTTACTTTTAACTTACATATTTGATATTTTTTGTTATATTGCAAGATTGTAAATAATCCACTATGTTTAATTTTTATTTGGAAAGAAAGAAAAACTACAAATTATCCAGTAATAAGTTTAAATAGCAATGTCATTTTTTATGTAAAGTTTTAAAAATATATTTTTAAAAAAGGCAATTATTTTTATACATATTTTTTAAAGTAATCATAAAATTTTAAACAAGAATTGAGTAAAAAATGAAAATTAGTATAATTTGATGATTTATAAATTATATTAACATCTATATATTATTTTAAAAGTTTTATTAAAAAAATCATTATTTTCAGATTAGTTTAATCAAAAGATTCATCACTGATAAAAGCAAATTATTTATAATTAATTTTTTTAATTTTTATTTTACAAGGTACATCGAGAAGTCCTGATTGCAGCAAGCAACTTTTTTTCTGATATTTTGAAAAGTCCTGCTCATGCTCAAAGCAAAAAAGTAGTTATTAACTTACCTTCTTCACTTTCTGCAGACAGTGTTGAAAATGTGATTCATTTTATCTATTCAGGTGAATTAAAAGTTACAATGGAAACTGTAAGTCATTTGCGAGTTGTGGCACGTTTATTTAACTTACAAAATGTAATTTGCTTGTGCGACAAATATGAAAATCTGAATGGATCTAAAAAAGCTATCGAGAACAGTATAAGTGTATCCTGTCAAATCACTAAAAATTCCACTTTGAAAGATATTGAATTGTCTAATGAAAGTAAATTGCCAATTCAAAGAGCATCACCAGCTTTGTCAGAATTGGGAACTAGTTCCCTTCCTGATTTATCAGTAGATTCATATACTGCTTCTGATAAACTTTCTGATATTAAAGTTATTGTTAAGCAAGCAATCTTAGACAAAATAGATCCAAATAGTCTTGTGAAAAATGGTTTGGTTGAAGATAAGCCTAAAAATGTATCTATATCAAAAAAGTCCAACGATATAGAAATTATTGATCCCGAAGATGAAGTAACTATTGAAGAACCTTCACCTATTATCCTCATTGACTCAGTTAGATCTCTTGAAATGAACTCTGAACAATTTAATAATAAATCTGAATATCATGATTCTGAATTAGCAGAAAATATTACTACACTGGAAACTGTTCAGATAAAAAAAGAACCACTAAGTAATGAGGATGAAAGAAATTATTGTGCTATGAATAATAATAATTCCAATCAGTCTGGCATTCAAGGAAATAAAGTAATCGGATCACCTCCCAAAAAAAAGCATATTTTAAGACCAAAAACATTTCTTCGAACAAAAGAAAAAATGTTTAACAAAAATAAACATTCGCATCCTGTTAATATAAATTTTAACAATGGTGAAAATATTACATTTGAGCACCAGGATCCAGCTTCTATTATTAATAAATTATTGCAAGGAAATTCTACTTTAACCCAATATCCAATTAATATTACATTTAACAATGTAGTGGTAAACCAATTAGATTCAGAGACTGGTGAAGTATCCAAATGTCATTCATCATCTTTTTATTCAAGCAGACTATTTTCTGGTTGTTGTGTTTCCAAAAATACTGAAATATGTGAATTTTGGAGTGTTGTTTACAGTGAACAGAATCATAAATTTTTCCAGTGTAATTTTTGCAGAAGTATTTTCCATTCTGTAAATCTTTGTGCAGATCATATTAAACAGAAACATATTCTGAATCGATATATACCTAGCAGTAGGTTTTGTTGCTCTTCTGATATGAACGTTCACAATTTAATCCCAAGAACACTTTATAAATGTGGCAACAAATGTCATAATGATTTAAAAACTTGTTCCAATACTATACAGAAATCATTCCTATGCAAACTCTGTGGTAAACGATTTAATCTCCAATCACTCCTTTTAAAGCATAAATACAGAAAACATGATGTATCGAAAGAGTATAATTGTAAATCTTGCTCATATAAGTGTAATAGTCACTGGAGTATGAAAATGCATTTATCTTCTCATGTAAATAAAAAAATGTATAAATGTTCGCAATGTTCTTATCATGCCTCCACAGCTACTGACTTACAAGTTCATTTATTGAAACGGCATAATATGGAATAATGATATTAATAAAAATGTACTTAATTGTTTATTTTATTTTTGGTCTTTTTTAATAAAATTTTAAAAGTTTCATTGTTCTTGGTATTAATTATATATCATAATAAATTTCACTGATGAAAAAGAAAATATTTATAATTTTCAAGAGCAATTCTTCTTACTTTATTTTAGAATCATCTACTTCAAATTTGAGTAATCAGTGAGCACCTATTGATACATTGCTGCTATAGTATTCTGATCCCATGACTAGTTTTTGCCTTCATTAGCAAGAACTAAAATTCGAAGCTTGAAACCATGGATTTAGTAATTTGCTTTTTCTATTTAAATTACAAGTTGAAATTCCAAAAAAAATTTCTATCCATTAATTAATCAAGCTTACAATAAATGGATCTAGAACAGATGAAAAGAATTGCTCATGAAAGCATCTGAGAAAATCATATGATGATGATTAAATAAAATGTCAGTTATTATTAGACAAGAATATCTATCAGAATTTTTTTTTATACATGTGCATTAGTGTTAAATATAATCAGTAAGTAAAGAATCTTAACACTTGATAATAAATGTGCACATGTAATTCTTAACATGTGAGTGTTAACAACATACATTAAGAGTAGTAATTAATTGTTCAGCTTCAGAGCAACTGATAGTATAATTCCAATCTCCAGATTAGTTTCCGTACTATTAGTTTTCATAAGTAAGGAACATTGGATTGCATCTAGATATTCACCTGTCACCTATTTTTATATTATTCAAACTAATGATTCGAGATTCCTATACTCTAATTAAATTTTGAATTAATTTGCTTGTATAGTTTTATACATTCAAGTTTATAATAGATGTTTTTAAAGTAAATTTTCACTTTTAATATAGATTTAAAAATTAGACCGAAAAAATGTTTTGTTGTTGATAACTTTCCAAACTGTTTATTTTATTTAATATTAATTAGATACATAAATGTCACTAACAATTCTAGAATATGTTTGGCAGATATTTCAATTTTAATATTGTCATTTTTTTCTTATTGTAGATTATATTTGATACATAAGGAATTAAAAAAACAGTCTTTTCCACTTTGTATATATCTTCATATTTATAGTATTGTATATTACTTTGTTTAAATAAGAGAGATTTTGAAATGATATACTGACTGTATGATTGAATGAAGGATGAAAGTTGTCATTTTTTTGTCTTGCTTCACTAATGATTATGAATAACCATTAAATCATTATTTTTCTCTCTCATTTTTTCTCTACCTTGATTTAATTTACTGCCTTCAGTCACTAGACTTGTTCAGAACCCTATTATCATGAATTAATTGCGACAGTGGAATTTGTGTGATTATGCAATCACATTCCCATCTTTTAATTACATGTACATTAATTTTGACTTCAATTTTCCTTTTTTGTCTTCCTAGGGTTAAAAATGGCCATAATTATTTATGAATGATTATTAATGATGATGATTATCATGACAACAACCAATGAAATTTAGAATTGTGATTTTTATAATTAATTAAGTCTATCAACATTAGTATTAATGATAACAACAAAGTTTGGACAGTTTTGGTCATATGTATTTAAAAGCATAGAAAGTTTAATACAGTAATTTCTATATTATTAAATAAAATTAAAAAAGCTCTTAATATATTCATTACTCAATAATGAAGCTAGTCTTAATAACATTTTGCCTAGATTGGACTATATTGGAGTCATTATCCACAAATTAATCTGAGAAGCATTGAATGCAAAGCCTTTTTTTTTTGCCATGTAGTAGTCTCTACATTTGCAAGTTTAGTAATATTCATTTCAAAAGATTATTAAATACAAAATTAGAAAATAATAAATTCTATTTTTTTATAGGGCATGATGCAAACGCTTGACTCTATGGTTGCAAAATGTCACAAGAAAGTAATTTATTTTTTAAAGCATCATTTCTGGAAATTTAAGTATTAATTTTACTATATATACTGTATAAAATTATTTTTACTGATTAATCCCTTGTTTTTTGTACTTCCTTAGAGATCAAATTTCTTATCATTTAATAATTACATGTAATCGTTTTAAAAATATATAAAAAGAATTTGAATAACTTTTTTACTTCAAAGGTTTAATTACAGTACTGATCACAAATAAAATAACTATTGGATTAAAATTAAAAAAATAAAACTGCAATTAGGTTTATTAATTTATAACTATTTATTAAACTTTTTTTTTGAAATGTGAACAGTATTAATTTATTGAGAAGTGTGTATACATATTGTAGTGTATAATAACCATTCTATTCATCTGAATTTTTTTTAATCTGGAATGACTTAGAACAAAAAGTTGCAGGTAGAGAGAAATATTTGTGTATCTATAAAGAGTTAATTGAAGTTAAACATTTCATATATGCTTGATATTAATTATAAATTTATATTAGATGTGAATGTTTTGTGTTTAATTACTTATGTAGATTTGTAAAATATATTATTTTCTTGTTATGTTTGGAAATAATGTATAAATGTTATAATTCTCTCAGTCAACTATGCCTTAACTTAATCATTGATTTGAGAGCTTTAGCTACGCATCTCAATTGAGTATAAGTTTATATGTATATATAAAATCTCTAGCCTAATAAATATGAATAATCTTATCATATTTATCTAAATATGATAATTATCATATAATGCTTGTAATTAAATTTAATAATTTATAGAAACTGCTTTTGATACGAGCCAACTGAAGAAAATGAGTCGGTTGAAATGCATATTAAGGATTTTATTAATTTAATTGAATATGAGAGCTAAGTAGTATTTTTTAATATAAAAATGGAGAGTGAAGATCTTTCATGTAAATGTTTAGTCACATCAAATATAATGATAAATGAGAAAATTATATGAAAATCATATTTAAAAAATTCAAATATAAAGTTCATTTGCTGATGATCCTGCCATATTTTCGGCAGTCAAATTTAATTGGAAGAAATTACTTTAGAGCAGTGGTCTTCAACCACCGGGCCGCAGAAGTTGTTTGACGGTCCGCAGCTAGACTGGCAAGAAAGTTTATAATAACAAAATAAGATTTTAAACTTTTAATTAATATGAACAATTTTTATTTATTTTTTCATCACATTTATTAAAAAAAAAGAAACAACAAAAATACCACAAAATCTAATCAATCATACATAAATTAATTTGTTTTTCTATTTATCACAGATGTTTATGGGGGGGGGGGGGTAGAAAAAAGTTTTTTATTACACAAACTCCAGTTGTCTTTTGATAGCCAATCACGGCTGCTTGTCAGCGTTGTTAAAACAATAAAATGTAGCGTGACTTTTTTTGATCTCTTAAATTTTTTCTACTCTCTCTTTTAATATTTCATTTTTAGTGGGTTTTTTTGGCTATAAGGAGATTTTTTTTTTTGGCTTTAACTTTTTATTTTGGAAATCAATTTTTATTACCATTTTTTAAAAATAAAAACCAAAAAATAATTTCTAACTTTTGCAAAGTATTTCTCAATACACCCCCACCACCTCAAAGTAAAGTAAGATCAAAACTTTTGACTTTTTCAAGTTTCGTTTTCTTTTTTTTGTTTAAAAATACGCCCACTTTTTTTTGGCTTATAAGGCAATATTTTTTTTGGCTTTATTTGTATACCGTTAAAATACTAAAACTTTTATTTTTAAAACCAATTTCTGTTATCTTTTTTTAAAAATAAAAACAAACAAAAAATAACTTTGGTGTCTATCTTTTGTCTCAGTGATGACAACGTATTTCTCAACCACCCCCTCCCCCCAAATAAAAATTTATCTGTAAACTTCTGCTGGTCCGTGAAATCTTATCCTTACTTTTACCGGTCTGCAGGTGTGAAAAGGTTGAAGACCACTGCTTTAGAGTGTAATATTAAATATGAAGCTATTTATATTACTTAATCAAATTTAATTGGATGGTAATGTAAATTTTCTCATTTTTAAAACTATTATTCAACCACAAATAATGATTAAATCATTACTTTAAAAAAATGTATGTTCCTAATGCATGTATAGTGTGGGAGGTTGGTCTGACTTCTGGATGATTGTGATAGGATCGAGATAAAGATGAATGATGCGCTGATAAAATCAAAAACTTACAATGCATATTATTATGCAATGATCATTCATACACTCCTCCACAAGATATTTTTAAAAAAAGTGGATAGAAACTTGTCCCTAATCTGAGAGTGGTATAGTTCAGCTGCACTGATAAAAACAAATGACTTACAATTTATATATAAATGAACTTATGATAATTTCTTTGGTAATAAAACCATTAAAACATCATATGATGACATTTCATATGCTTACACACGCTGTTAATAAGAGAACCAAACTCTCCATACAGCAGTGTTGCTAAGCAAGCCTTTGTGCATAAAATCCCTATCTAGTGCCTACTCATCCAACGTCCCCAGACTTGTTTCTAGCTTGTGACTTTCATCAATGAGGACTCTTGGATTTGAGAGCACTGCACCTAGATCTTAGGATTTAATGCAACTCTCCAGCAGCCACCTTTTACTTATTTGGTTATATAAGGCTAGGAGCCCAAGATGAAAACACCATGTTTCCAACTCAAGCTCATTCATTTGTATAGTTATATAGATCTGAATTCAGTTCAGCATCTATACATTTTGGTGTCTTTGGTTTTTCAAAAACCAGTCACCATTATGCTATGGGCAGGATAGATATAAAACCATCAAAACATCACATGATCAATATTTCATATGATTATACATGCTGTTAATAAGAGTATGGAGAGTTTGATATTTTTATTAACAGTATTTGTTAGCATATGAAATGGTGATCATGTTATGTTTTGATGGTTTTATACCTATTGTGCCCGCATGACAATGGTGACTGCGGTTTTTGAAAAATCAACACCAAAATGTATATATGCTGAACTGAATTTCAGATCTATATGACTATACAAGTGAATGAGCTTGGGTTGGAAACATTATGATGTTTTCATCTTGAGCTCCTAGCTTTATAGTTAACTAAATGACTAAAAGGTGGCTGCTGGAGAGTTGTCTTAGATCCTAAGATCTAGGTGCAGTGCTTGCAAATCTAAGGCTCCTCGCTAATGAAACCCACAAGTTGGAAACTAATCTGGGGATGTTGGATAAGTAGGTACTAGATAGGGATTTTATGCACAAACCTTCCTGCATCCATTGGTTAAAAAGGCTTGCGCTTGGTGGTACTAGTGTATGGAGAGTTTGATATGTGTGGTATTTTTTTAGTATAAGGGAGTTATATAGTAAAGATGGATTGTACTTTCCAAAACAAGGAAGTGAAATATTAAGGGATTTGATTTATAAAAAAATATAATTTGGAAAACTGTAAGAAATAAAGGATAGCTGATTTAGATACCAATATAGATGTGGTAGGGAATGGGTCTGTAAAATTAATGATAAACAAGCTAATTACAAATATAATAGAGAAGTAAGAGTCAAAAAAATTTATAAAAGGGTAGTAAGAAAATTGGATATTTGAATATGTAAAGTGGTAGGAGACCAGAAAAAGCTAGAATTAAACAAAGCAGTTAAAAATGAAGAGCTTGAGATATTAGCAATAGTGGAAAATATCTAAGAGAAGAAGAATATGTACTGGAAGATTTGATATGGCAAGGTATAAATAGAAAATAACAAAAAAAAAAAGAGGTCATTGGTGGTTTGAGATAAAGTTAGGAATATATAATGGCTGTAGTGTATATGGCCACTAGAGATAGTCAAACTTAATGGAATGTAACAGTAGCATATATGAATGGCTAGTTACTTATATGCAGAGTTTCAAAAAAAGGGGGAAGAAAATAACAGTTATAGGGGGTATGAATGGGCATATTGAAAAAAATTGATGTCGATAACAAGAATGGACAGCTTTTGAAAAAATTTTGTTAAGAAAGAATTTGAGCATTGGAAATTTTACAAATATTTATGAGGGACAATACACATGGTCTAGAAATAATACATTTCACACAATAGATTATGTATTAGTAGAGAAAGAGGGAATTAATAAAGTATGGAAAATTAAAGTGTTTGATAATGAAAAGAGTATGTAATAGTGATCATAATTTCTTAAAATAGAAATGATTAGTAATGTGATGGAAAATAGTAATAAAAGTGGAAAGGATAGTGAAAGTTATGGGTGAAAAATGAATGATAAGAATAAGTTAGAATAACATAAAAGTAGAAGAAATCTGGAAGACTTTGTTGGGGGTGACCATATTTCAGAAGAATAAAAGTAATGGAAAAAGTGAGAATTAGTAAAAGAGAGGGGGGAGGGAAGCATGCAGAAAATGTAAATGTGCTATTACAAATAAAAAAAGTGAAAAAGATGTCAAATGGGGAAAAAATATTTAAAAAAAGGTTGGATAAAATAGATAATTATAGAGAGAAAATGAAATTAAATAGTAAATTATTGGAGGATATTGATAAAGGTGGAAGAGATGAGAGTAAAAAAATTTGGAAATATATTAATGAAAGAATGTAGAGGAGAGAGAAATAGTACTACCAGATGAGAAAAAGAATGTAGCTCCAGAGAATAATTGGAGACAATCTTAAATAAATATGTAATGGATATTGAAAAAATGTTAAGAGTGATAACAAAGAGTTTAAAGTAGGTTTTCGAACCACACATAACACAAATAAACTGATTAACGACCAAGAACAAACCCCCCAGGTAGTATACAAAATAACTTGGCCACAAGCAGGTTGTGATGCCACAGACTATGGTGAAACTCTGGCTACTGTCAACGCTAGAGTGACTCAACACGTATACAAAAGAGCACAATAAAAATGAAGGCAGCTGACCAAGAACAAACCTCCCCAGGTAGTATACAAAATAACTTGCCCACAAGCAGATTGTGATGCCACATACTACGGAGAAACTCCGGCTACTTTCAATGCTAGAATGGCCTAACATATGTATACAAAAGAACACAGAATAAAAATGAAGGCAGCTCAGCATTTTTGGATCACCGAAAGGCGTCTAATCACAGGTTAAAAATGGTTAAATGATTTGCATATAAAACGACTGCTCTGTATCACGAACGACAAAGGCTATGAATATAGGAATTAATGTCCCCAAAAGCGCTAAGCCAAATATTATTATTTATTAGTTTAATAATTTCACCAATTTGCATTAAACTGCAATATTATCGTAAAAGCATATAGTAATGGAAATATTAGGTTTACAGACAATGAATCGAATGAGGCATGGCAGAAATTGAAAAGTGGAAAGGCAGGCGGTTTAGATGGATGGGAGCAGAGATGATGATGAATTTAGTAAATCAGACAAAATTAAATCTACTATCATGTTTTAATAAAATGGCACAGAATTTCCAGATAGCTGGAGTAAGATAAGAGTAAGGCTACTATTTAAAGGAAAGAATAATAATCGTAGAAAGTTAAACAATTATAGACCAATAGCAGTAACGTCAGTATTATATAGTTTTTGCATAGATGGTGGTTGGAAGAATGGCAAAATGAAAGTAAATAATATAGTGGGAGAAATGCAAGAGGCTTTTGATTGATAGTCATATAGAAAATAGTTTATTTGTAGCACCACTACATATAGATAAGAGTAGGAACACAGGTAGACACTTATATATGGGCTCTATAGATACAGAGATGGATAAGTTTAGTAAATTTGGGAATGGAGCTTTAGTGGATCTTATTAAAAGATTGTATGAAAATAATTACACATCAATTAGGAAATATAGAATCAATTTAAAAGGGGGATGGGACTAAGGCAAGAATGCTTTATGCAATCTATTTTTTGTTACACATTTGAGAGAAATGGAGAGCAATAGAAAGACTAGGAATAGGGTTGAGATACCATTAATAGATGGCAAGGGAGTTTATATATTATGAGGTATTTTGATATGTTCTTGTGCACAGAAGCTGTGGAAGTTATGCTGAAGATGTGCACAAGGATGGGTAAAGAGATGAGGATTAAATTTAGTGAAGTAAAATCAAAAATAATGATAATAAATGCTGGGGAAGGATTTGAGAAAGAATTTTTATTGGGAGATATAACATTAAATGTGATGAATAGATATAACTATTTGGAATTGTCTTTAATAATTAGCAAAATTGCTTGGATGAATGGGAGGAAAATTAATAAATGAAGTAAAGAAAGGGACTAATAAAGAAATTAACTGTTTTCATATTATAAATATAATGTAGCTAAAATTCTATGAAAGAGAGTGGCAGCAGATTTACTTTATGGTAACAATGTATTATGTGTTAGTAAAGGGGTGTTAGATTACTTAGAAAAAGTACAAAGAGAAGTAGAAAGGCTTGATTAAATATACGTGTGGTCAGCAAAGAAGGCAATTAAGGAGAAATGGGATGGTCAAGTTTTTATATGAGAGATGCAAAAAGTAAAATGAAAATGTTTGGTAGATTGCAATTTATGGATAAGAAGAGAATAGCCAAAATAGTATTTAATTGGGTTATGAGTAAAGGATAGGTAACAAGATGGGTGAAAATGATACTATGATATGCAGAAGATTTGGAGTGGAGACTTTATGTCAGTATACTTGTATAAAAGGTGGGATTATTAGGTTAGAATTGTTGAGTGTTATAATGGTAAGGAATAGAATAGAAGAATATATTTAATAAAAAATAGGGAGTTGGAGAACTAGTATGAAGAGTAAAGAGTTTAAATATATATAGAAGTAAACAGAATATTTGGTGCGAGTTAATTTATGATAATCCAAAGGAAACTAGTTTACTGTTTAAAGCTCGAACAGGATCGTTAAGGGAATATACACATAAATGGAGCACTTTGAGTGATTTATTTTGAGAGTTATATAAGGAAGGCTTAGAAAATATTAGGCGTCCATTGAGTGTAAATGCTTATAAGCAGAAAGGATGCAAATAATGAAATTGTGGGGAAAATAAGTATAAAACGAAGTCATTATACAGAAAGTGGGTTCTTGGATTTTTATACTGGGTTTGGAAAAGGATAAGGTAGATTTAGATATAAAGGCCATAGAGTGGACAAATATGATGTGGAAATGGGATGGAGCAAGATAGAGAAGAATATGAGGAAAAACTTAGGGAGGGGAATGGAAAGGAAAAAGAAGATGGTTAACAGGTCTCTGGGCATAGTGGCCCGAGAGATTTCTGACTCTGAGAAAGGAGAAGCCATATTGCATCGCATATTCTTTAGTAATAATGGTTTCCACTTTCATCATCGATTTGAAATTCAATTATGTCATCTAAAGGATCACTTCGTAAAGTTAGTTTTCTTTTGTATAAAAATAGAATAAAATACCATTTTCTTGATAAGACTATTCTTACAAAACCTATAATTGAACCCTTTTATAAGAAAATACATCTTCGTTTTTTTTGTTTCCAATTACTGAGTATAGATTTTATGACATTTGTAATTGATTGCCTATGTACAATTGCTTTTAACTAAAGTATATACTATAGAGATAAGATAGCCGTCTGTAAAAAAAAGAGGGGGGGGGGACATTCTTACTAATAATGACAAATTTTATTAATATCAAAAGAATGTAAATATAATCACAGGAACAAACATCTGTTACAATAATCAAGGAACCAAGATTAGATAGATACATCTGCCAAAGATACTAGTTTTTTTTACTAATGTATTACAGAATATTCATGAATTTATTTTCAAGCACTTAATTTGTTCTGAAAGTATCTGCTAATGCATTTATTCCTCTTGTAAGAGTTTACGAAAAATAAAATTACAAATTGTTTAGCATATCACAATAAAATTGCCATGCTAATTATAATAATAATCATAAATTTACACCCTTAAAAATTGAAGTATAAACTCCTACTGGTCAATTAACTTGCAATTCATGCATATTAAGCAGTGTATGACAAAACTTGAAAATTTAGTTTCTCTCATGAATAACAATGTCCAAAATGAATAGAATATTATTTGAATTTTTAACAGACTATAATAAAAATTTCTTCTTGCATTGTAAACTTGTTTCATGAATCCACCATTATGGTTGATTCTTGCTTTACTTTTATGCATGCAAATAAGCAAACAAAGCTTATTGTAGTTTAGATTATTTTAGCACAGCAACTACATAGGATGAGACCAATGATCAGTACATATCTAGGAGTCTATAGTCAATTATCTTATAGCCTATCAGCTTCAATAGAAATTTCATAAATTTGATTGAGGAATATACTAAAAAGTATTCTCCCAAAATTAACTTTTGATTGTTGTAATTGATGTCTAATAGAATAAGCCGATAGTATAGTAGCTGTTATAGGATATTCCATTAGTGTGGCTTCCACTGTATTTTAATTCAATAACTTGGCTCAATCAACTATTAGTAACAATTTTTCAGTAGCTAATCTCCAATTCTCTAGCAATTGCTTGAAAATTTCCCAAAACTCATACACTAGCCTTTCAATCTGTCAGTGATATTGTTAATATTTTAATTCTGTTTACTGAATAAGTTAATTACAATTCATTTTCTTAAGCTGATATTGATTTATTTACAAAAGATTTTTTATTTTTGTTTAACATTATGTATTCTAAGCCTTTGACATAATTATTAATTCAATGTATCTTTTAGGGTTTTCAATGTTGCAAGTGATCCCCTTAACCTATATATTTGAAATTGCATTAACTAAATTTTGTTTTACATAATAAATCTCTTACTACAAATAACACATAATCCCCTTCATGTTCAAACTATTATATTTTTGTCCAGCTATATTTTGTGAGCATTAATATAAGAAAAGATGGGTATTATTTGAAAATTCATTTAATGATTTTTTTGGGAATCTAATTTATTAATTATCTTAGTAATATATTTGAACTTGTTTCATGAATAGATTTATAAAAAAAATATGTAGATATTTATATTTATTATTATTTTTTCTTTTAATTTGAATTTTACATAGCATGAATAATTGGATTTTCTTCTTTGGACCTTTTCTTCTCTATCCAAACTTTGGTATTTTCCATTCAAGCATGTTTATTGATACATACATGGTCTGCTTCTTTAGATCCATCTGTTTTCTCTTTTCTAATCATTGGTTTGTGCTCTTGCAATCACTTTCAATGGGATTACTGTTCTTGCCAATATATATCCTTTCACATAGTGTATCAGATGCAGTTTTTGTTTTTCAGCATTTCAAGTTTAAGCTGGCTCTGGAAAGCTATTCCGATGTTATACAAGTCACATATTTTCTTACTCTGTTATTCCTGGTATGTATGGAACACTACAATGCCAATAACTGTTTTGTCCTTTGATGGTACTTTTTGTTGCCTATTTAAGGTTTTCTTAATGATAGCTGAGGAATAACCATTCTTTGTAAAAGTTTATTCTATGTAGATTTTTTCTTTTTCCAAATCACTGGTTTTTAAACAAACTTCTTTTGCTCTGTTTCATAGTGATATTATAACTCCATGTTTGCATTTCTGTTGTGATTACATGAATATGCTAAGTATTTTCCTGTATGTGTGGGTTTTCTGTAAACTATAATTTTGATCTTGTCATGAGAGAGTCTAGAACATCTAAGAATGTCAATTTTTGGTCTTAGTTCTGATTCTATTGTGATATGTTGTTTCCAGAAAATTTGTAGCAGAGCTTCACCATGTGGTCATACAACATAGTGAAGCAAAACTTTGGGTGGATATGGAGTCGTCTTTATGGCTGTGGTTTCAAGTCCTTCCTTGTAAATATTGCTAATCAGCGATGATAATGCTGAGCCCATAGCCATTCCTTGATTTTGTTGGAATAATTTGTGTTGTATCAAAAGTATGTTGTTCTGCATAGCAACAATATACTTTCAATACAACACAGAATTCTTCTAACACAATCCAAGAGTTGGCTACTACTTAGCAATATTTACTTGGAAGAACTTGAGATCACAGCCTTAAAAATACTCCATATTCACCCAAAGTTTGGCTTTGCTATGATATTTGTTTATGGCTACATGATGAAGCATTACTATAAACTTTCTGGAAACATAACAACATATCCCCTTCAATTAAATTCCCAATGAAATCAAACAAGAACAAAAATTGGTATTCTCAAATGACAAGACTCCTCATGACAAAACCAAAACTATAGTTTACAGAAAACCCACACATACAAGAAAATATTTAGCATATTCATCAAGTCACATCAGAAACAAAACATGGAGTAATACTATCACTATGGAACAGAATAAAAGAAGTTTGTTCAGAAACCAGTGATTTGGAAAAAGAAAAGATCTACATAGAGCAAACTCTCATAAAGACTGGTTATCCATGAACTATCATTAAGAAAACCTTAAATAAACCACAATACCATCATAAGACAAAATAAGTATTCATATTATGAAATAACCGATAAATTAAAGAAAATCTGCAATCAGTATAACGTCAGAACAGCTTTCTATGGCCATACTATCGTACAAAAAATTTAACATCTACAAAGCCTAAACTTGAAATGCTGAAAAACAAAAACTGCATGTATAAAATGCCATGTGAATGTGGAAGGAATTATATTGGTGAGACCAGACCCCCCATTGAAAAGCAATTGCAAGAGCACAAACTGATGATTAGAAGAGAAATCAGATGTGTCTATAGTAGCGAACCATGCATGTACCAATGAACATATGTTAGATTGGGAAAATACCAAAATATTGGATAAAGGAAAAGGTACAAAGAAAAAAATTCAACAAAGCTGCTTGCATGATATTGGCAAATAATCCCATTAGTCAACCTACGCTTATTGTGACTATTCATAATGTCTGAAAAACACTAAGTAACTTTGCTTTTAGGGAAAAGTGGAATAATCAGGAGGAATCTCATAGATAAGAATATGAAATTTCTACTGACTGTTGCCTCTGGCAGGATGGCTGAGTTAGTTAGAGCGTTATCTTAAAAAATTCAAGAATCTATAAATCGAAATTCAATTTCCATGCTAGTAATGTTACTGATCAGGTCAGCAACAACTAAAGAGAATACTAATCAAAATGTATATATACTAACCTGTGTGCTATTACTAATAGTTGAATGTATTGAAAATTTCAATAAAATTAAATTTTTCCAGACATTCAATATTTAATATTAGATAATGGAAATAGTCCAACATAAATCACAAACCTTCAGGCAAACACATTTTTATTTCCTCTTGCAGTTTATAAATAAATACACCTAATTCTCTTTTTACAAGAATTTTTCTACATGATTTTGAAATAAGGCTATTTTTTCTTTAAAAAAAAATCTACACAAGTCATTTTAAAATAACATGATAAATAAAAAAACTATAAAAATATTTTGTCTGTTATTTTCATCTAACTTAAAAAAAAAAAATCACTTCTTTATTTCCCATTATTTAAAAACAAAAATTCCTTTTTCAGCAATATTTCTACAAATGGGGAAAGTTGTTTGTCTGCATTGTAACATTTTTGACAATTTGTTTTGATAAGGAAGTATATTTTTGGTATTGAAGTTTTGATTACATTTTACATTAGTTTTTTAATAAGTGTTCCTTGGTATTGAAGTTTTTTATTTTTTTTATTTATAATGTGGAAGTGACGATACACTCTGAATTTTAAAATTTTCAATGGTTTGTATTTAGAAACATACAGCTGCTTCATCATGTTATCATTTTCAAAATTTTTTATTTTTCAAATGAAATTTATGTTCCTATAATTCATTTTTTATTTATGTGCAATGTGTATGAAGTAAAATTTGATAGCATACAAAAATGAAATTTTTCTTATGGTTTAGTTAATTATTTTCATTGATTTCTTAGATCCAGAACCAATCTTCTTATTTTCCATATAAACAATGTATTTTTTTATGCGTAATTTTCGGGAACCAATCTATCATGTAAAAAGAGAATTAGGTATATTTTGATGATCTAAGAGAAGAAAAATGCACTTTACAACATTGTTTCTTGAATTCAACCCTATTATAGAATAGTAATTATTGTATGTGATGAATATTTAAATATTAGAAATTTGTGAATAAATCAAATTTGTCAAATTAATTAAGAGAATTTTTATTTTTCTTAGAAAGCAGATTTTATTATGTTCTATTACTAAAATTAATGTTCAAATTTATCTACAGTCATTCATAAATTCATATTTTTTTATGAACCTATTTTTCACTTCTTCACTTTAAAAAGTTGGCCGAATCTTGATTTAAGATATTTAAAATTTTCAGTGCTTTTATATTTTTTTTAAAAAAAACTTGTTTAGTTATGTAGTAAAAAAAATGGCATAGGAAAAGAGACAAATTACTTTTAACGAGATATCTGATAGTCAGCCTTCCAAGTTCAAAGGTGCATCCAATATTTTACATAGATACAGTAATATAACACTGAAAATAGATATTTGTATTTCAATGTTTATTAATGACCAAATAGTTTAGCATAATTGGAAAAATTATTAACAAAACCAATAATAGTACAAAAGTAAATTTTATTTTAAGTAAAAAATCCAAAATGTTTATACAAAATGTATGACAAAAAAGTATGTACACAAAAAATAAAAATATACAACACTACAATTTTCAAATTATAATTGTGGGATCTTGCATCTTGTCATTTGGACCATCATTCTGCAATAGATTTTTATATAGTCATATGTATCAGTAACATATTCTTAGATAAAATTTAATTAAAAAAGTAAAGTATATTTTATATTTCATTATTGAATTTTTAACTTTTAGAATATATTTTTAAAATTATAGTCTGTTACTTAAAATGAAAAATAAGAAGATTGTATTCATTCTTTATTTTTAGATTGTAATTTTTTTCTAAAGGCGTGGAGTGGGATAGAGGGGCTAAAGTAACTTAAAAATGGGAAAAATTGCAAAAGCTGTTGTTCTTCATTTTAACTGATAGTTTATAATTTTAAATTGTTTCAAAATTTTAAGTAAACAATGTTTTAATGTAAAGGTTACTTTATTAAATATATTTCATTCCAGGCAGATAAGTAAATTATTTTAGAAACTATATAAATCTTAAACTAGGAATAAAACTAAGTTAAAAAGTTCCAAATTAATAAAACTAAATAATTCACCAGTGGATAATTTAAATATTATCTTGGTTTAAATAATTGTTGAAATATGCTTTAATGTGCATACAACATCATATAGCAATTATCACAGTATGGAAAGACAGATCATTGTTTCTCATTATGCATACATTTTGTAAATGAGCTAGCATTATACAATATCTGAATTTCTATGCCTATGTCAATATGGTGGAGATGAGATGAGGAATGTATTCTTAAAAACCAAAAAAATTTGCAAACACAAATGCATATACAGATTGTACATGGTTTAATGCAGTGATGAGGGTAGCAAATTTGAGTTAAAGGTTATTCCTGGATCATTTCCCAATTAACAAAAAAAAGTAAAAAAATATATATCAATAAGTCTTACTGAGACTAGAGAATTTTATGAAGAAAAGAAGGAATATGAGAATGATACAATAATGATGCATTAAAAAAGATTGAATATCTCAAATTTTATAAAATGGTGCGGAAAAGTGTTGAAAATGATATAAGAAAATACAATTGTGAACTAGCAAGGAAAGCTGTAGAAGAGAGTGTAAAACAACATTTTGGTATTGGTAGGAAATTTATATCTGCAATAAGAAAAAAAGATGGCATTATTACTAAAAAGAGAGATAACATCATGAAATGTGTAGAAGACTTCTATCAAGAATTATATAGTAATAAAGAACAAGTGCCTTCTATACCTATTATATCTTCCGAATTGCCCAGAATTTTGAATGAGGAAGTGAGACATGCAATTAAATTTATGAGGAAAAGGAAGGCTCCAGGTAATGATGGAATTATAATTGATATATTAAAAGAAGCAGGTGAAGAAATAGAAAATTTTTTAGCAAAGTTATATACCAAATGTCTAAATGATAAAGATGTACCAGATGATTAAAAGAATGCAGTATTAATATTAATATTTAAAAAAAGGTGATAAAGAAGATATTAGAAATTAGACCTATCAGTCTTTTATCAGTTTTATACAAACATTTTTACTAAGATAATTACAACTCGTCTACAGAAAACACTGGATTTCCACCAACCAAGAGAACAAGCTGGATTTAAAAGTTTTAGTACAGTAGATCATATCCAGGTATTGAGAGAAATTATAGAAAGACAAATGAATATGAGTTGCCATTATGCTCAGGATTTGTAGACTATGAAAAGGCATTTGATTCCATGAACTTTCTTCAGTGATTAAAGCATTGGGTCATCAAGGTGTAGATCCAGGATATTGTCATATTTTAAAGAATATTTATAAAAATGCAACAGCAACAATTAGATTACATAATGATAGTAGGAAAATCAACATTGAAAAGGGTGTAAGACAGGGTGACTCCATATCTCCAAAACTTTTACAGCAGTGCTGCAAGAAGTATTTTGTGGATTAAAATGGAAAGCTAAAGGAGTGAAAGTAAATGGAGATTACTTAAGTCATTTAGATTTTGCAGATAATGTAGTTGTTTTTGCAAATAATGCTTTAGAGTTACAGGAAATGTTGCAGGAGTTATCTCAAAATATGAAAATAAAGATTGATTATGAAGAAGTTAACAGTTACAAATACCTTGGTCAGATTATTAATACAGATGGAAATATAATGGATGAAATTAATCATAGAATTAAACTTGGTTGGAGTGCTTTTGGTAGAAATAACTTGATACTAAAAAGAAATATGCCTATGTGTTTGAAAATGAAGGTTTTTAATAAATGTGTTTTGCCAGTTCTTACTTATGGATCTGAGACTTGGACACTTAATAGAAGAGCAATACAGAGACTTCAGACCAATCAAAGAAGTATGGAGAGATGCATGTTGGGAGTAACAAGAAGGGATCGAAAGCGTAATGTATGAGTAAGAGAACAAACAGGTGTTACTGACCTCATTGAAAAAATTAAAAGACTGGAGTTGGGCTGGACATATTGTTAGAAGAGATGATAATAGATGGACAATTGAAATTTTAAACTGGATTCCAAGAGATTGTTAAAGACCCAGAAAGAGACCACATGTGAGATGGATGGATGAAATAAGAAAGTGTGCAGGGATGATGTGGAGAAGAAAAGCTAAAGATAGGAAAAGATGGAATGAACTTGGAGAGATCTTCATCCTACAGTGGATTGATAATAGTTGATGATGATGATGAAGGCTGTCTAAATGGAATTGTTATGCTCAGCCTATAAATTAGATGCTAATCTAATATGCAATCAATCAGAAAATTTTTAATAAAATCAATTGTTTCTAGATTAATTTCCAGTCAAGGAATAAAAAATAAATAATTAAAATGAACTGTTGAATTTGGCCTGTCAGTTAGATCCTTGATTTTTTTGAACAATTCACCATACAATTATTTATAAATATACAAGACACCTATACATCAAAAAAGTAATACAATGTTCTACAATAAATTTCAAAATTATTCTTTATATCATTTTTTAAAAATACTTTAAATAATATAAAATTTGTGATTTACAGGATTTTATGATAATTGTTTTTTTATTATTATTAAAAATGTTGAGAATTAACAGACATAAGGCTTTTTTAAAAAAAAAATAAAAACAAAAATCTAGATTGTGATATTCACTATCTCATTAGACTTAAACTTTTTAGATGAATATGAAGAACACTAAACAGCATTATATCTATTAATTAGAACAATAATCCAAAAAATAATTAGCAAAGAGTAAATAAGCTTTAAGATGAGTAACGGGGTATTTGAATAGCACTCTGAACAAGTAGTCTGTAATGCTTGAGAAAGTGAAATAAAATATTTTATGGAACAAACTTGTTTGATTAATTATTTTTTAAGTCAGTAGAAGTCTAACATAATGTCCCCTTTAGGAAAAGAAATTAAGGTAAAAATATGTCAATGCATTAGAATTAAAGAACACAATAGTGCAAACAAAATCTGACAGAATTAAAATATTCTGGAACTTATTTGACCCTACAATCAGTAAAAGCTAAAAACCGATTCAGCATTCAAGAGTGACAGCTTGCTGGGTTAGTTTGGACTCAGATATCTTGGGAAAAAAATTTAATGCTTGTGAAAGCTCATGATGAAAATACTATTACTTCCAGACATAGTTACACTGCTTAACCGGTGGGTCACATTGATATTATTTCCTCACAGCTCAATTAAGAGACCTTACAAAAACAGAAAAAATGCAAGAGATAAACTTCATCCAAAGTCTGGACAAATTTCCAGAACAAGCAGCTGGATTTGATCTAGATATTAATCTCATCAATTAATTAAGTATCATTATGATTTCTGTGTTTATCTGCTCGAGGAATATAACATCCTTCATGTAATTGAAGAAAAACACATTTAATTAGTTTTAAATTTATGTTTATAACAGCAAGAATTAAAGAACTCAAATGTAAAGTCATTAGTAAATCTTTCCGTGTATTCTTGAAATGTTTTTTACAGTCATATACTATAACATTAGCTTATCAATATCAACATAAAGGAAGATATTATATTTGCATGAACGATCAGCATCATTTCAAAGCAGTTGAAGAAGATTCCTGAAATATATAAATACTGCAGAATGATTTGTTAATTTTTTCACATAATATATCACCCAAATAATAAATATTTCACATATGATTTAGAGATGATAACTCTCCAGAATTATTTATACATATATATATTCACAAATGTGCTAAAAATTAGCCCAAGATTCAATTAAATAAAATTAAATGTACAAATTGGCTACCATTCTGATTATTTTATTGCTCTGCTATTGTGACTTTTGAATACTTTATTTTTCTGGATCAGATGATATAAATGATTCAAGATGGCCCCATAAGAAATATCAATAGGAGTTGGGAGATCTTAATGACTAGTCTATGGACCTACTTATCATTTGTCTGGAAATAATTTTTGTAAAAAATTTGCAAAATGTGGTAGCATTCTATCCTAATAAAAAAAAAAAAGCTCTTCATTATGTCATGCAATTCAAGCATAAGAAATGTTTGCAATATGTGAAGGAATATTGGGGAAAAAATATGAACTTATAACTTTATTCATTTCCTATAAAGCAATAAAATCATATTTCATGGATCACTTTGCATAAACCATTCCATCATTTATGTTGATTTAGTGTCCAATATTATGCATTTTTGTTGAGTGAACCATCATGGTAAAATACTACTTTAGACAGTGGACCACTGCTTTATCACTAAACAATATGATTTTAAACCAATCACATTATCCCATATAATGATCTTGATCACGTCACAAGATTCTCATATGCTTTCAAGATCAATTCTATTTTAAAATCATTTTAAAAAACTTTGAGTAATCAATTTATTATTAGATGGCATATTATAATATTCCCAGATTAGTTTATAACTTTTAAGTTTCAAAAATGGCATAATACATTTAACAGCTTCTTTTTATTCTGTTATACTATTCATGTAGTCTGAAACAAAAAAGAACTTTAAGGTTTTGAACCCAAGCTAATTAATTTGCAAAAATTATATAGTTATCAGATTTACACCACCTACTGGTCCCTTCTATCTTTTGGCTAAAAAGGTTACATACTTTGTGTTTAGCAGTCACTCTTTCCTTCTTTGAACTCCTCAAACTAATAGTTTAATTTTTTTTTTAAAAAAAATCTAGTTTTCACTGATGAATGCAATAACTAAAAACTGGTCTGAGTTCATAGCATTACAACATTTGGTTTCCTTGAATGTACAGTAAATTGTCCTAGAATAAGATGAACAAAATTAGTCTTAACCATCATATAGTTTCTTGAACTAGATGAATTTTGTATGAATAAAAATGATTGAATGAAAAAACATTATTTAATGAAATTCATCGAAATATTTCCTTTCTTGTGATGTTGTTTTCAATTAATTTAAATTATTTTTTAGAAATGTTTGTAAAATCTAACAGGATACTTAACATTAAGGTCATGCATTGACCCTACTATATCCATTCATTTGTTAATTTAAAATCAGGATGTATAAATATTAAAAAAAAAACAGCTGATTTTTAACACAGCCTAAATATAGACTGTGTCTATATATATATACACACTGCCATAGATCCACTATATTATATATCAAAATTATTTTCATAAATACATAATTCTAAACATAAAAATTATATAATCAAATAATTTTTCACTCAAATTTTAATTTAAATTTGTATTAATTAGTTTTAATCATTTAATTATTACTTTTATATCTAACTACTCCTAGTTTACCAAGGTGACACTGAAGGAGATGATATCTGACATTCGTAAAACAGCATTAGGTTGTATGCCCAATGGTGTAGCTAGTTTGTTTACATATAACTGAGTGATATCAATGTCACAACCACCAAAACGTCCATCCACAGTTGTTGTTTCATGCATCTTGAAAGTGCACACTTTACCAGTCAATGCAGTTAGCGCTCGAAGAAAACGTTCTCGTAGAAAGGATCGTGCAGCCTGATCTTCATTATCAGATGACATTATTCTGAAATAGACATAATAAATAAAATGAAGTGATGAGATAAATAAACTTTTTTAAAAATTTTATTTATCTAAAAGATACATAATGATTTTAAAATGTTTATAAACTTTATCTTTTTTTTTTTTTTTTTAAATTACTAATTAAATAATAAGCAGTTTAAAAATAAATAAATCACTAATTAAATAAAGCAGCACATATAAAGCCTGACAAAATATGATAGGATATACTAGAAATTATTAAAAATAATGCACACTTAAAACAACAATTTAGACTAATTATCCACTTTCAACTCTATAGTATCAGGTCATTTTATAATTAACAAATGGTACATATGTTCATAAAACTACCACAACAAAAAAAAAAAATCCTTATTTATTATAAATCAGTTTTTTACAGTCAATCATTTGATATGTACTTCAATTAATATTTTATAGTATAAAACTTAACTCTTCCTTTTTTTTTCTAATATTTATTTTATTATTATCACAATGCTCTAATTACTAAAACAATCATCGGTGTATATCAAAGATATACAGTTCATTTTCATATATTTGCAGGTTCATTATACAGTTTGAAAAAAATTAAATGATAAAAATTAAAAACATGTAAGTTTGAATTTATAAATTTCTCATTCGCATCCAAGAACAGTACCAAGAATTGTTCTTCAGAGCATTTTCTCATTTGATACAATTACTATAACATTGAAACCAAGTATTTTGTTTATCATATCATTACTGTAAATTATTTAATTATTTTTATTTAAAATGGCCACTAAGCAAAAAGATAATGCTTTTTTAAAATGATAAAATAAATACACATATACATTATCTAATTCTGATTATAAATTGTAATGGTAAATACGGGGGAAGGATTTGAACCCAAAATCAAAGATATATAATGATATATTCAATGAGATTTTCAATTTTGATTTAAATAAGTATGAAAATTGAATGGTTAATAAAATTCAAATAAAAAAAAAAAAGTTTCAATTCATTTATATAATAATTAATGTGATGATGATGATTTATAATTTAAAAGTACAAATACCCCCAAAAGTATTTTATTTATTTTTCAGTTTCAATAAAAATGAAACTCAAAAGTGCTAAATTTTCTAAAAAGTAAGTTTAAATTTTGGAAAACTTTTAAAAGAACAATCATTATAAATTACAAATTATCATCATCATCCCTGCATGTCCCCCAGTGGACTGCATGATTCTCAAGGTTGTGGATATTGACTAGCATAATGTTAAAATTGTTAAAAGCATAATATTTAAATTGAATTACAAACACAAACTAAATAGATTATTAAAAAAACATAATAATTTATTAACCGTGACTAAATAAAACTGTTGTGTATATACTATACAAAAATATTAAATATCGTAGTAACTAACATATTTTAAATTTAAGTTTTATAGTATTTATAATGATACAATCTTACCAAGTTAAATATTGAAACAATCATAAACCATGGTTTGAAGATATCATTCTTTTAATAAATTTTTGGATGTCTTCATTAATTGCTCAAAAGATGGTACTTCTCTTCCTTAGTCACTGGCAACATTATATAAAATATTATATCATTAAGTCTTGGATAGTTCTTATGTCACTGTCCATTTCTTCCTTCATGGCATTATAGAGTCAGGCACTGGCTTGTTTTACAAACTTCAATATTAGTTTCTGCATCTGGTAGAATTTTTCGCATATTTAGGCTGGTATGGTTTTTCTGTTACCTAACCCACATTGTATATAGTCTTCTGGTAGATAAAGTTGTCATACTGGCTGTTAGGCCTGGAGTATTAAAAATACTTTGAAAACAGTCAGTAGAATATGGCTACCCAAGTTTGGTGGAAAATAGTTTTAATCAACGGTTGTTTCTCTCCTCAGCATGCAACACTGCTTCAAAAGTATAATGGACTGGAATGCAAAGCAATATGGAATCAGAATGTCTAGTTGCCTCTTTGAGCCTATTTGATGTTGTTCAAACAATATGTTTTCAAACATTAACCAGCTGCTAGGGAAAATTTGACCTTTGCATCATTATAACATGTTTTCTGAAAAACATTTTCTTCATTCTCTTCCAATCATGTCGTGGAAACAAATTTACAACTAACAGTATATTTTGATATATAAATAAATAAAGATATATATATATTTCCATTTTCTTTATCTACCTTATTAGTTCACATAGGAAGAAAGAAAATTTGTTGCTGACCTTTAATTATAGTGTAATATTTTACTTATTTTTATTAATTCCAAAATTTTAATATTAGATTCAAATCCACCATCAGATTTACTATAAAAATGGACAAATTGTTCAATTAAAGCTATCATATGAACAGAGTTTGAAATGCTTTAAATTTTTTTAAACTATGCAATTCAAAATTCTTTTGTGTATCAAAATATTTTTCTGTCTTCCTTTACAGCAATGTATCTTTATTTTATCCTTATTACAAACTAAATTTATAAAATATAGTCAAATGCATAAATTTAATTTCTTAGGCAGTTTATTAGTGACATGTATATATGTCACTTACGCAAATGGTCATAAGTATATTTATTAATCAGATCATATGAGTTTTTATAAACTTTTTTTTATCATGCAGCTTTGCAATATAATCATGTTGAAACTGCACTCAGATTTGTTATAATTACAATATATTTATACTAACTTATCTAGATTTAAATACATATGTGCTCTTTCAAATAACTACTTATTCTATTTTGTATGAATTGTTTTTGACATCTTAATGTTTATAAATGTTAAACTGTATCATAAATATATGTATTACATACACTTAATTTACAAATGCCATATTTTTTAACCAGAACTATATATTGGAAGTAGAGATAATGCTAAAAATTATAACTAGTGATGTAAGGTGTCTATACTGTATATGTTAAAAGACAAATAGAGTTCAGTATTATTCATGAATTCAAGCAGCTGCGCTAAGTTTTGGAACACAATAGCTATGAATATTGATGGCAAATAATATACATTACAATTATAATTTTATAAATATCAATTCTAAAAAAAAAAAAATTTGATAAAATTTTTTTTTACATTTTATTTTATACATTATTGAGAAGACTCCAAATAATACATTCTAATTGATTAACAATGAATGATTTGTGTTTACCAACTATTTCAAATGCAGATATTATTTACAAGCTAAATGCTACATTAACATTCACTTTCTATTTTTCATCATAGACCTTCATACATATACAATGCTTTCTAAATATTTATATTACAGAAGGAAAAATAAAAAGTTCTTATTTTAACAAGATTTTTAACTTCAAACATTTTTTTTATCTTTTACATTTACTGGACAAAGAAACAAATATCTGTTTTTTCACACTTCCTTGAAATTTTTTTTAGAAATTAGTGCATTTTAGCATAGTAACTGTTAAATAATGAATTAGAAAGCCAATGGCTATCAAACATCATAAGATCTTCTTAAGTAAATAACTATTTGATTATTTATAAATTAATTTTTCTAACTATTTTCTGGCAGTAGAAAATACAACAGTTCTTCTATAGCCATAGATTCATCATTCAAGTTCAAAAAAAAAAAAATTAAATACAAAATATGTAAAATATGAATGAAGATTATGGTTTGAGATTAAGGTTTGTAGAGAAAATAATATAATGATAATGAACATGTGAGTTAAAAGTCACAAGAGAATTCATACATGGAACATTTCAAATCATAAGAAAATATTTCAGTTAGATTATGTTTTGATACCAAATGTTTAAAAATAGTATTGAGTGTGTGTGCACATTTGGTTTGACATAATGTTTGGATTCAATTTAAATGGTAGAAATAAGATTAATTTTTAAAAGAATAAGAAGAAATGGCAATTGATAAATAAAAATTAGGTATTGAAGAAAAATTGTTTAGAACTGCTGGATAAGAAAATATGCTTGATTTGGATTAGTAATAAAATAATGAATAAAATTTTAGTAGGAAAATGTGATTTTCATAAAATATTAAAAAAAATACTTATAGTAAACTAAGAAATAAAACAGATGATGTAAAAAAGTGGCTTTAAGGAGAATGTAGGCAAATGGAGTAATTACAAAGCAAAGAAATGTTTGACTTAACTCATAGTAGCATAAAATCTGCTTTAGAAAAAGCTGAGCTATGAGAATGATAAAGTGATTGAAGACAGAAATAGAAAAAATATATAACAGTGATTTATATAAGAGAATAAATATTCATCTACAGTAATAACAACAAAAAAAAAAAATTCATAGATAAGGATAAAGTGTATTATGCAACATAGGAAAAAATGAGAAGCATTAACTGAAATGAACCTGCTAAGATAATTTGAGTTGGAAGCTATATAAGAAAAAAGTTTTGATAGAATAGGTTGATAGCTGCAATGTATAATTCAGAAGAGTAACTTATGAATAACCAGTAGATTTCCTAATGAGCAATTAATGACTACATTAATAAGGCCTAATTTAGAAAAATGAGGAATGATTACTTGAATCTGCTAAGCAGCTAAAATATGTTACAGGTATCAAATAAACATATTTCAAATAGCATACTTCTATATGAAGAACAGTTTGGATTTAGATAAGATAGAGGAACATAAGACAATTTGATTAGTGAGAATTAATGTTGAGAAAGTTCTAGAGTAAAGACAAAAAAAAAAAAACAATATTTGTTTTATTAATTCTGAAAAACCATTTGGTGGAATAAATTGGATTTTTATACTGGATGAAAAAGAAAGGTAAGGATTTGAAGCCCATTTATTGAAAAAACTGTTTATAAATCAGAAGACAAAATATGTGGCTAAATCGTTTTCTTATGAAAAAGACAAATATCAGAAGTATAAGAGAGCATTGTTTATTATAATGGTCGGGGAAATTTGGAGTCTTATCGTATCTGCTGTACAAGGGCACCACCAGGTCATTTGAACCTGGAAAATTTATATAGCAGGCAGATACGTACTGTTAAAATCCAATTTTATTTTATAATTATTATATATGACCGTCAGTCTTTGCCACTAGCTCAAGGAGAGGCAGACATTTATAATAAATATTTCTTAAAAATATATTTTCAATATTAAAAAAATAAGCCACTGCCAGTAATAACACACAAAAAAAACATTTTATTAACGCACATATATAAATATTTAAAATGGAGGAATAAATTTATCTTGACTTTAATATTAATTTTAAATTTAGATTTTTTTTTTTAAATTTAAATTATTATTTAAGAAAATCTGCACAGATAGATATTTTAATAAATTTTACTTTAGAATGTTGAGTATAGATAGGCTACATAGATTTCTCAATTAAAAACTTTTCAAAACAATCGTTCAATCTCAGACTAAAAGTTCGTAACCAGACCAATGCTTCTTCCTGATATACAGATGCAACCAATGCAATATAAAGATGCTAGCATAAAACCACACAGTCAGGAATGTGCGTCTGCTGTGTGATATTATTTGAAGGACATGATCCTCATCCAGTACAGGAATGTGCATCTGTCTGGCGAGGGAATCATATAATGAAATATTTAAAAGAGAAATGCTAAGTATGGGGGAGAGTGGTCTATCTGCCGACTTATAGTCCCTATCCATAGAGCTAAAAGAAGTCAATATCGCAAGAAATAATCTGTGTACATTGCAACGCAATGACTACATCTTTGGGTCATGCATTCAATTGGGCTTTGCCCTGTATGCTAAACACGCTTCACATTACGTTGATATAAACACCCCTATATCCCTCCACAAGCATCGTCCTAACTACGAAACAAGTAGCCTGAAATTAAACCCCTTCAAAATAAACATAAACGATTGATGGAATTGCAGAGGAAAATTTACAATAAACCAATGGCACTCATCATAAGGTGCCTCATTGACCCCAATAACTTAAAAAGATATACGAATAAATACGTTTGGACACTCAGCATGAAATGCCATATTTACCGAGATATATATATTTTAATCATATGAAAATCAAAAAAAATAAATAATAACTAAATGATAATGAATCCATGCAGCTATCTACACCCAACTTAAAATTTAATATACTTTTTTGATTTCATTAATAATATTAATAAAGAAAATGGAAATAATTGAATTAGCAAACATATAAAAAAATATAAAAATAAATATTAATAACTGATTTAATCTTCTATGTTGGTTAGATAAGAGTTTATGATTTAAACTTAGTTAAGCCTTAATTATTTAAGAAATTATTCAAAGTTCATTTAGCAAAAGTTTATAATGATTTGAGTTCATAATTATACTTTACATTAGAGGAGCTCCCGGTTCCTTGTGCCAATTCCCGCAAAGTCTTTATTGTTCAAAATTTCAGAGAAAACTAGTCTGTTGTTCATACCATAGTTATCAATCTGAAGGCTGTCTTAGCTGGTTTGATCCTGGAACTATTTTATTGTAGGACCCATATGATTCAGGGTCTACAATAGTACCATTCATATTTCAACAGTCACTTCATTTAAAATTAGTAAGAGAGTCAAAAGTGCGTCTTTTCACCCTCCTCAAAAATCAAGCTGGAACTGTTCTTAATTTGAATTGTTTTCTTTTTATACTAATCCTCCGGATTTACTGAACATAATTTCCTGTTCCGGTGGTTTTCATTATGGTCCAAATGTTGGTTGACCTTCCACAAGCTGGTAACGCAAAATTTTTATATCTCTTATCTGACCTTTAATTATAAATCTGCCCCAAGAGCTCATTTACTTTGGATTAATTAATACCAACAATCATTTCCATTTTGAGTTTTAACACAATAGACCGTAATTTAATTATTGTACATTTTTTTTATCTTTAAATTTTTACTTAAAATTTAGTTTTAAAATGTCTTTTTTTTTTTTTTTTAATAGTTTTCTTTTAATAATTTTCCATCTGTGTGATTTATATATAAATACGTTTTTTGCAAACTTTTAGTTTTCAATTTTTAATTCTAACTTTTATTTAATAACTTTTTATTTGTGAACATTTATACTTATTAACAATAAGATAGTTAAATTTCTACATATATTGTAATATTATCAAAGTAGTAATTATAATAATTAGAAAATGTTGATTAAATAGTTTTAAAATAATGAATAGTGAAATGTAAAAAAAGAATGGGTTAATTAATTTAATGTTAATAGATTATTTTATAAATTGGAAGAAAAAAAAGGAATAAATTAGAAAAGGTTTATTTAAACATGAGATTAAAAGTTAAACATTAATTATATAAAGTTGTGATTATTTATTAAGCGCATAGAAAGTATATAAATACTTTAGAGAAAGGTTTTAACCGTTACGATATGCACCTTAAACATTTATAATAGTGAAACAATGTTGTTTTTTGACTATAGAGGGAACTCTAAAATCTTGACACAAGATAGCAACTTTATAAAGATAAGAACGGCCACTTATCTTTAATCTAAATTTTTGATTTTTTTTAAGAGAATGATTATGTAATAACAAACTTATATATAAATGTAAGATTAACAAAGAACTCTGAAAATAACATGGTTGAAACATTGCTGGAATATATGATGAAATATATATATATACAATTGTTTCATAAAAAGAAAACAAATGTAAAAAAAAATTTTAAGATTAAAATAAGATTTGGTCAAAAAGTTAATGGGAACCAAATAAGAAAAATCATGAATTATTATGGATCCTACAAAAAAATACCATTGAAAACTCAAGCGTCTGCATGTTCAACAATTATATTATTTAGATGTGATTGGCTGGATTAGTTTTCACAAAAGAGGCTACTGGGAATGGGCTGCGTAACTAAAAGTTAAGACAAATCTTTTTTTTTTATTGTGCATGAATTTTATTGAAATAAAACATTATTATTTTAGACAAATATATTGTTGTTGTTGTTTTTTTTTTTTTACAAAGTCAAGCAATAATACAGTATATACATATTTTATACATAATATTGGTTTACTACTTAGTTCAAAAAACTCAACAAAAGAAAAATATTTAGCTTGGATGGTTATCACATAAAGAATGTGAATTTGTTTAAATACATTGCTAATTTTACAAATAGTAAGAGAAAGGTAGACTAAGATGTTGAGGTTCAATACAGACTCCAACATGCTGCTATTGCTTTTAACATATTAAAAGATGAGTATTTCATCACAGAAAAATAACTAATGCAACTAATATAGAACTGTTAATTTACTTAATTTATTGTATAAAAAATGAGACTCTATCAGCTCAATATAAACGCATTAGAAAAAGAATGCTCTGTAAAAATTTTAAAATGGCAAGATCATAAAAACAATCAATATGTTCTTCAACTTCCTACATATGATATTTATAGAGTCCATTAAGATTAGATATATAAAATGAATAAACAATGCAAGATTTTCTAAAAGAGTATCTTATGGTGAACTTGACCATGGTGTTCAAAGAAGAAGTAGAGCCTGTCTATGTTATAAAGATTATTTGAAAGATGTTCTATAGAAATGCAATGTCAATTGTTTATACTGGGAAGATATGGCAGAGATTACATTGGAGAACTATAATTAAAGAAGGTGTTGAAGTAGTTCAGAAACAAATCAACACCACTAAAATATCAAGTAAATATAAAAATAACCCAACTTCTATGTATGAACATTTTTGTGGTGGCTTGTACAGTCATTGTAAACTTATTTTTAAAGCAGTTTTTTCTTCTCTCTAATCTCTTTTCTTTAGAGTTAGAATGGCCATACTCATTTATGAATGACTATTTATTATTATTATGAATAATAGTATTGTTTTTACAGAGCATAAAACAATCACAACTCTGTGACTACAATGTTTGTCACAAACATTTAAAAACATTTTTAAATTTACAGCAAATGGGATCTTATTTATTAATAATTTTTATTAGTCATTCATTAGTCTAAGATTATTCATTTAATAATATTTCTGTAATGTAATTTTCACTAAACCGCTTCCACTCAAGGTAAGGACTGGTTTCTAGCCACTTTTAACACCTTGTAGAATTCAAACACAGAAAATCAATTTCTTTGAAATGAAAAATGGTGTAAAAAAAACTAATAAAAGAAATATCACAATTACAATTTTACTATATTCATCAGTGTTACAATATAAACATACAAAAAATCTATCATCAAAGTTCACAGAAACAAATATAATTTCCTTCAATTAAGTTATGAACTAAATTAAGTAAATTAACATTAAATTATATATTTATATGTGCATTATTTGAATTATTTTTAGTTCTGTTATATTCTTTTAAAAAATTCTAATTTTTTTTTTTAAGTTTCTAGCTACTTGTTATCATAAGGCTTGCTATTAAAGATTTTGATTATTATTAATATTTTGAATTCAGGGCACGCTTAAAAATTATTTAAATACCGATTACTATATTCTATTTTTTAAAAAAAGAGTTAAAGCCATCTTTAAAGACTCTACTGCATACTAAATGCCATTTCAACTATTTCTTATAGCTAAGGACATCTAGATAACCACTTATTAACCAGTATTTAATTGTTAACTGAAATGATTATGGCCTGGGAAATTTTTTGAAAAATTTGCAAGTTTACATTGCTCAAGTTTAAATTCAGCTTGTAAGGAAATTATTGTTTCATCATGAGAAAATAATATTATAAAAATTTATCTTTTCTCCTTATATCAATGAATGCTATTTTTGATTTTCACACTTTTTTCAATCCAATGTAAAATTCATAGAACTTCAAAATAAATTTTGGACGACTTATTACATTTTCACAACCAATAAGGTAGACTTCCCTTTGATTAAATACATTTTTATTTAATAAAATATTAATAATATCAAGCGTAATAGTAGATATTCAGCAGTAATTTCATAACAATAATATGGCTAATCAAAATTATATGCAAGCCTAAATGAAATTAATTCAGAAAATTAAAAAATCATAAGAAAACTCAGTGTGAATTGCAATATTCCCTAAGGTGCTTTTGAAACTTCTAAGAGTATCAGAATTATTTTGCATAAGTTTAAATTTTCTTAAGATCTCACATACACCCCACAGAAAAACAATGAAACCACACACATCAGATCAAGCATATGCTAAGTAAGGTACATATAATAAATAAGCTATTTACACAGTAATGCTAATGGTAGAATGGACTTAATAATTATGATTCACAATCAAATAAATAAGATATAGTATTTAGTTACATTTATATATGCATTGTTTGAACCTATTTTAAATTCTACTACTTTCGGATAATGTTCTCTCTGTAATTGTATGTAGCAGCCCTGTCTTCACAATATTTGTTTCTAGAGGTTTTAACTAATTGTCAGCTACTTTGAAATTGTGAAAAATAAAGTGCTGCATTATATAAAGTACATAAAAGAAGTGTTTTCATTATTCATATTACTAACATTTTGATTTCTGAATAAGTTAATAATTACTTGAATGTATGAAATATTCTGTGTACTTATAATGCACAAATCATTCTACAGTTATCCAAAAAAATTTTTTTTTTTTTTTTTTTCTATATCAATGGACATTATCTTTAATATCAACAGCAATTTTTCCAATCCAATGTAGAATTCATTACATAAGATTGTAAAATTAATTGTCAATCTAAGAGCAATTTAAAATGTAAAATCTCTTATAAAATAAAATTTGGACAAAAGACAGAATAATAGCAAAAATAAACAAAATTCAGGTGTTTAATGCTTCTAACTCAACTCCAAATGAAAGCTGTTCATGAAATGCATACAATGAAGCTTAAGATAAGGAGTGTAATAAGAAAAAAGCTTAAAAAGAATTTGAAAACATATTTACAAGTTTTAAATTTGTTTACTGTTTTTAAAGAGTAATGAAATAAAAGGGAATGTTATTACTATTAATGACAATCTGAGACATATGAATTGAAAGTTTGGTATTAAAAAAGAAGGCGCATTAGCCTGCTATCTTGTTTGCATTTTTATGACAATGGTGTTTCGAACACTTTATAGATAACTTCAAATGCAATATAAGTTTGATGAAGGCATTTTTAATTTGAAGTGATTAAAAACAAAAGCATCATTTTTTTAACTTCTAGGTTTATATTAGGATGATAATTCTTCTACTTGTTATAACTGTAAAAATAGTTTATAGAAGGTCTTCAATGTTTTAAATGTAAACTATAAAGCACTGTTTTTCAACTTTCACTAATAGTGGTATTCCTAACTTGATAATTTTTTTTCCAAGTCACCCTTACTTTTTTATATACTTTGTACATTTTATTTAATTATAAATAATTTATAATATATAATAATTAATTTAAATTGTACAGTTCTTTCAATAAAAGGATTACAATCATATTAAATAATTTATAACTTTAATTATACATGTATATTCAGTAATAAAATAAATAATAATTATAACAAAATACTTGATTCAGTCTTTGAGTGATGTGAAGCATAATTTATTTAATATTAGATCAAATATTAGAAAGTCATACTTTCATTTTTCCCTCAAATTACTTTAGCCTATGATTTACTTATAGGATGGAACTACCTACTACATATTAATAACCAAAAAAAAAAAAAAAACTAATTTACAAGTTTCATATTTTTTATAAAATAAACAAAATACAAAAAAGCATGAAAACAATGTATTTAGCAAACATTCAGTAAAAAATTAAATTACTAATGAGGCTAAATATTAATTTCATAAGAAACTAAATTACTAAATCAATCCATGGATTGAATACAAATAAGGATTTATCATCCCAAATACAAGAGTAAACCACAAGAAAGTAATTGATGACAATATATCCTTAAAAAATTAAATTCCAAAATAAGAATTTGAAATGTGTTAAAAATATTGAAAAATGTGGGCACAAAAGTAGAGAAGCAGAAACACATTTATGACAAGTAAGAATTTAGGAGTTTAACAGTATACAATCAAATCTGTAAGAAAATATTTAATATAAATCCCAAGAAATTAAATTTCAAAAACCCTGTATATATACTGAGAAAGTAAAAAATATTGACACCATAAAAAGTAATGTGATAGTTTATTGGCTAAAAAATATACAAGTTAAAATATATATACAGTACTTATAAAATTAACTGTATGAAGTATAAACATAAAAGAAAATAACAAAATGCAAATATATATTTATGATAATAACTGTGTACTTTTTATGTCATCCACTTTTTTAATTTTCTCCATATATGAGTTCTTTAGAAAATTGATTTCTTAAGAGTTTTTGCATCAATTATTTTCTTATAAATTACAAGGCTTACTTTTTGTACTGCTGCTCTTGTTACACCTTTACACGTTGTAAATATATGTTTTCAATGGTATACTTTTATGTCCTCTGCGTTTTTTGTTTTCCTCATTGCTCATTTCATTTCTCACTAAACACCTGCACTGATTTTCAGTTTTGTTTTTTAAATATATTATTTTAAGGTTTATGAATATATTATTTTAATAGTTTTTAGTTTTTGCAAAAAAACATGAAAATTATCAGCTTTTTTATTTGACTATCGATACATAGTTGAGGACTTTATCCTATGAGTAGACCTAAATTTTACTAAAATCAATTTTAGTTTCTCTTTTTTTATTATCTGTAATACTTGTTAATTTAAAAAAGTCTAAATTGCACAACTAGTAGAAAAGTGTAACACTATGACTAAAGCTTTCTTTGCAATATGAGAATATGAATTGTTCCAGAATGTATAAATTTTATTGTTTTAATTACAAATTTTCATTTTAAAAAGCATTATAGTTTTGCTAATATCTTTACTACACAGCTCTCCTGCCAGTACAACATCCTAGTTGGAAATCATTCCTATAAAAATTTTGGTTTAGTAATTAATATTAAAAAACATTCTAGAATTTTTAGCAATATTAATTTGATTAATTTGAGAATGTGAATCAATTTAAATATTTTGGTATCTTTGTAGAAAGAAAGACTGAGGGGTTGAGATGCAACACAGATTCTAATCTTCTGCTATTGCATTTAAAAAATTAAAATAGAGTAATTTATTACAATCAACTATATGAATAATCAAGATGAATTATAAATAAAACAGTAATGCTATGAAACTAGAGAGCTATTATTATGGTGCTTATCAACAAAAGTGCATTCAGCTAAATAAAATAAAGAAAAAAACCCCACTTCATAAAGCATATACACATAAGTAAACAAAAAAAATACATATATAATGTTAGAAAAAATTAATATTACTCAACTATATTGTAATAGATTAAATTGTGCACTAATATACAGCTGAAGAGAAGTTTTTTCTTTTCTAGTTAAAGTAACAAAATAAGGCGGAGCTCTTTCAAGAGCCAGCTATGAATATGAGTCTCGAAAGCACTGAACTTAATCTATCACTTTCATTGAAGCAAAGTATAAACCTCATATCTTCAACCATATTGTCTATAATAATATTTTTTACTAATGATTCAATAGATTAGATTATTCACCTAATGAATAATATTTCTGTAGTGTAATTTCCATTACACCACTCTCAAGCAAGGTAGGGATTAATTTCTATCCACTTTTAATACCTTGTGAAGGGGTGTAACCAGAAACATATCATCAAAGACATGTGAAAAAGATGTATGATCCTCATGATGCACATTTTAGGCAGATCCAACACTTATCAGTTGGTCCAGATCATAATCTCTTTCACAAATTTTATCATTGTTCAGTATATATTGATAGCCAATTACTATGTTGAGGATCATATATCTTTTTCATATATCTTGGGTCATATTTTTTTGCTTAAATACTTCCATAAGGTATTAAAAGCAGATAGAAACCAGTATTTACCTTGTGTGAGTGGTGAAGTGAAAATTACACTACAGAAAGATTGACAATAGTATTGTGATTCTAAAAAAAATTTTATATGAAAGTGAAATGTAAACCCTCAATCATTATAACAATAAAGATACTAGAAAATTTTTATTTAAAAATGCTCCATTAGATTTTTAAAATATAATATTAAGATCACATATTCAATTAATATGTATCTCAGTTTGCTGGATATAAAGTTATTGAATCTATTATTACAAAGACACATCTTTGTTAGACGGCATGTTAAGATAACAGTAACAGACATTAAAAAAATGTTGAATTGAGCGTTGTTTTCAATAAAAAATAGATCTGATTTATGTTGTAATGATCCCAAAGCAATTCTAAATAGATACACTTTTAAAGATATGGCTTCAGACAAAACAGGAAAGCTACAATCCTCAAAAATAAAATTCGTTGGAGATTAAAAGACTGCATCACAAGATAAATCCATTTAAAGGCCAGCATTTGATATACATCAGGGAACATACGTATTTCATACATTGGTTTGTATAGTTATGGTAAAATTCATTTTTAATTTTTTGTTTCTTTAGCTATATTTTTTCTGGGGTTAGAATAGTCACATTTTTTCATGAGTGGCTGTTGATATAAAAAATTATTTTACTTAAATTTTAAAGTTTACATACAAGACACAATTAGAGTATAATTTTTTACGAAAAAGAATTGTGTACGGTATTGCATTACAAAGACTGCAAAAGATTTATTAAATATATTTATCTCCTTTTTAAATCAAATTAAATATGCATTTATATATGAAGCTACATAATCCAATTTTCAATTCATTTTCCAAATTCAATCCATTTTTTATAAATAATCTGTAACACTTCTTAACTCACTTTTATTTTCACTAAATTTACACATATAAATAAACAAATAATTTATTTCCCTTCATTTCGACAATTTTCATATGATCACTGGCAAAATAATCTAAAATGTATCAAATTGAAAAATCTAATTAGCAGATAAGTTTATACAAAAATATTATATTTATATTATACATACACACCTTTACTTAATTGTTGAATGTTTACTATAAAAAAGTCCACCCACCCCCCACCTCTAATTTTGTATAGCTTTATATGCAGAATTTTGCATTATTTTGGAGTATTTTAGGTTACCTTGACAACGACTATATAAAGATGGTCAAAATGCAGTAAAAATAAAATACATATTTATTTATATTTCGCAAGAGTGTGAGGACAACGAATAATTATTACGGCATTAATATTTTAAATTACTTAACCGAGCTTTCAACGCAGACCATCTTTGCCAGAAGTTCACTATATAGTATAATGTATTTTAGTCTAGCTTCAATAAAAATATTCTGCATCGAAACCCCGACTCAGCAATTTTAAATATTAACGCTATAATAATTATTAATTGACCATACATACTTTTGGAATGTAATTTTACATTTCAGTGTTTCAAATAATGTTATTTTTATATGTGAATTCAGGGAATTAACCCTAAAAGTTAAAAAAAAAAAATCAGTAAAGTAGATTAAGAAGATATACGTATAATTTAAGACGTAAAAACTTTAGATTAACTTTAAGACTGATTAAAGATATCATAATTACAACACACTTTTGAAAGAATAATGGAAATATTTTGAATAATACTCACAAATTTAATCAACATGATAACCAAAAATAAAAAAAATCTTATTGCATTGTGGGATATCACTTCAGCATTTTTGCTAATAAAATATTACTATTGGTTAACAGTATTATGATGGCGGACGAGGAGATTCCTGAACGCAATAATGACAGTGACCAAAATGGACAGAAACCTGATAAAATGTTTACTCTTAAAAAGTGGAATGCCGTCGCTATGTGGAGTTGGGATGTAGAATGTGATACGTGTGCTATTTGTCGGGTTCAAGTAATGGATGCTTGCTTAAGATGTCAGGCCGAAAACAAACAGGAGGATTGTGTTGTGGTTTGGGGTGAATGTAACCATTCTTTTCATAATTGCTGCATGAGCTTATGGGTAAAACAAAATAATCGGTGTCCATTATGCCAACAAGAATGGATTGTTCAACGAATAGGAAAGTAAAATAATTTTCTAATGTGATATCTAGTCCAAAACTTTTACGTCTATTTTGTGATGTCATTTTGGACACACTTGCAAATAGAAACTTGGTGAATTTTGACTTTTTGATTATATTGCAAGTGCCTTGGGATTGTTGTTATATACTATATTTCATTTGCTAACAAAGAAATGTTACGAATCGCGGATAATTAGTTTATAAGACTAATCTATTTTATAAATTCACAAAGATTTTAAAAACGAATAATAAATAGTGGTGATATATAACAAATAAATTATTTATTTAAAATTTATACATAAATAAATGACTTTTTTTTGTTGTTATGTAAATATTTTGAAATATATTTTTTATTGGCGTCCTCATGAAAATTAGGGATAAGTAAATACAATATTTATTGCTGGTATTGTATATAATATATAATCAATGTTGATTAAGATATGCGTATAGACTATGGTTTACATATATTTAGTTGTTGTTTTTTTTTTTTTTAATTGAATTTTAATTTAGTTTATAAGCGAAAAAATGCTTTCAATTTTTATCATCTATATAAATAGTTTCTGTTTATTAGAATAATTTTTTCTAAAGATGTGAGTCATTTTTTTTAAAAAAGCGATTCTAGTATAATTATAAATCATTATTTGCAAGTAATTGCTACTTTATCTGTCAAAACATTCTATCGTCCGATTCCATCGCCATGCCTCTCAGTTCACGAATCTTTTAATAACATACTTTTCCATCTTTTTGCCACTTTTTGTAAGCTTTAATGACTGCTTAATAAAACGTTTGCTTTCCTATCTAAAATTCCCAACTAGTTTCAAGCTTATTGTTTTCATTAATGAGAAGCTTTAGATCTTGTAGCAGTGCAACTGGGCCTTGGACAGGAAAGTACGAGTTATGGATTTGTTAAACACTATCATTTGGCAATTGTCATTGCTTTTTAAAGCTTACAGTAATTGCAAAAAGAAATTGGAAAAGTATGCTATTAAAACAGCAATATGTAAGTTGACATGTAATAGATCATATAATGTTTTATCAATGCATAAATCTTACTGCAAATGTCACTTGCGTTTTCCCAACTTCTTTTTGACACTCTTTTCCAGTGATATTCAGTTTAATATTTATTTTGGTAATCTTTCCGATTGCCTTGCCCTTAATTTTATTTCAGTAGTGCATTCAATATTTACTATTTCCGTTTCACTTTTTACCTTCAATTGCCAAACTCCACTATCATATATAATGATACTTTTTATTATTGTATCAAATATTGATGGTTTATTGACTTTAGATATATTCTGATTCCATAATATCCCATTTTTTCATCACCATAACTTTTATAACCAATATCCCATTTCTTATAGTTTTATTTATTGTTCTTAGTGTGTGTGAACTTCATTTTCCAGTTCATTGTCAATCTTCCAATATTCTGTTGTTCTCCAATAATTTCTAGACCCCATTTTCTATATTCCTTAATTAATTTTCATGTTATAGTTCAAATCATAATTTTGAACCCAAACTTTGATTAACACAATGTATAAATGTCGTATTATTTAGAAAATTTTCCTTATCATTTGTACTATACACAATTTAAATAATATAAATGATAGGCGATATAACTATACCTTTTTTTATGTTTTATTCAATAAATATATCATGATTTCTTGCCATTTTCTTTTCTACTATTGGGGTCACACAGAACAGATGGTTTATTATGAATTGTCTTTTTCTGAAATTTGCCTATTCCTCTGCTTCCAAGCTTCTATGTATTCATTTCTAATTTTCGAAATTTTCCCATATATCTAACTCAGCTTATTGCATAATATATATGTACTTTTTAAAAATAACTTTAATAGTTTTATTTATTAAGAATTGATAATGAGAATGATTTTAGTTTATTGAAAGTTAAATATAATTGTTATACAAGAGAAAAGTATTATATTAGATAGCAGTAATGCTTTTTCTTAATTCATGTAATCATGAGTAAATAGTTTCTTGATACTGACTTGCACTGTATTCATCCAGTAAGCTATCTTTTACCTATATCCTGCTATTTAAGCTGATAGCTCCAAAAGTATAACTAAGATTTTGAACTCAAGTCAACCTGATTTATATATTTATTTAAATCAGTAACAATATAAGTTAAAAAAACAGTCGAAACTCTCTATCCATATTGCCACTCAGTGCAAGCCAGAGGAATCAGTGATCCAAGGCTAAGGCCTCAAGCCAGAAACTAGACTGGGGATATTGGATGAATAGGCACTAAATGGGGGTTTTATGCACAAGCCTTCTGGCATCTATTGATTACTCTGGCTTGCACTAAGTGGCAATACGTATAGAGAATTTTGGCCTGATTTAATAACAGTTAAGAGCAAGCATAGAAAATGGTGATTACATGATGTTTATTGGCTTAAAACAATATAAGTTCTAACTCTGAATCAATGCATATGTTATATAGAAACATAGTTGAGCGATTCGTCACAAAAATTTTAAAATGTTAGCATGTCTGGATTGCAGGTTACAATATGATATCCAACAATGTTTTGTATTTTCATGAATTGTCATCATTGCTCTTCCTGCCATTATGAAGTCTCATAAACCTCTCATGATTTCACTGCCATACCCAGTTTCAAACATTCCAGTAGGAGTTTTTTCAAATTTAAAACAAAATTTAACGTTAGCAAGTTGTTCCATCATAATTAAATTATGAACAAAACTGTTATTTTCATGTTGTAACTTTTGATCCAGATATGTTAGCATCCTAAAATTTTTGTGTTGAATGACTAAACTCTATCTCTGCATAGCACATTGATTGAGAAATGGTGCTGCAGGCAAATTTGGAGAAAGAACTAATCACTCACTGGAACATATTGTGGATATTAGTAATTACTAAATCTATTGCCCATTCAATTTATAAAGAATTGAAAAAAGTTAGAGGAAATAAGCTATGGATGTTGTGATGTTTTGAATTGGTAAATATTCTTTTACCAAAACATTAAAAATACTTTAAATTTGTTTATAACTGAGGGTATCAAAATGTAATGACTTAATGTTAATCCTTTATAATTACACAAGTAGAATGATTTAGGTTCAAAATCTTAAAAGTATTGGAAATTTCCAAACCATTAGCTTCATTAGTAGAAATATAACAAAAAGTAGCTATTGAATGAATGCAATATCTTCTACTAATCATTCAGAAACTATGGGAATCTGTTGACAGTACAATTGGGTCTCCTTGATTATTAGAGAATTTGCACTATATTCTGACATCCATTGCTCAGTTATGCTCATATAGTTGGCTGCAGATAATATTGATCACAATCATTGATTGCATTACAATCTTTAATAGATATCGTAGAGTATTCTTATATTTCTCTTTAGACAGCAATTATCAGGAATACACTTTGTTAAAAATTTGTATGTTTGAATTTGAAATAAGTTACTGCTCATATTCTAATATAAAGTTGATTAATTTGAAGACTTATAAATTAGAACAGCAGGCTACAAATACTACAATATCATTTTCAGTGCATAAATTCTGAGCAATAAAGCATTTGTTTATTTTTGTGCATAATATTGTACCATATTTCATAACATGGCATTGGTCTATGAGCTTTTTATAAAGTGGCAAAGTTACATGTAACTCCTAATCTTAATTTTTCTCTTTTGTAATTCCTGAATTTGTTATTTGAATCAAAATTTATTGATGTAATTATTTTTCCAATATTTTGATCTTATAAATAGTCTTTATTAGGAGGAATTTATATATACTCTGTATGTTGTCTATCAGATCTCCATGCTTTATATATATTTATGCTTAAAAAAAATTACAGCATTTTTATTTTAAATATAATGCATGGCTAATTTTTTGAATGAATAAGAAATATTTTTAACAAGATGTATGCATCAAAGAAATTTATACTACATTTTCAAAAGTAATATTTTTCTTTATTGTTAAAGTAAATTTTAGCATTTGTTTAGCAAGAGGATTTTTTTTTTTTTAATTTTTTTGAATTCATAAAGATCCAACTATTATTTAAATTACAGATAATCTCTTACTAAATCTTTTCATTAATTTTTTTTTATATTTTCAGGCATTTTATTGGTACAATCTTTAGTTTTCAATAAATTTATGTGTAACAATTTATTTTACATGTTTCAATTTAATTTTTTTTTTTTTTTTGTACTTTTTATTTTTTTGTTAAAATTTAAATTGATTATTTTGTATACTTCATTTTTAAAAATCATTTATTTTTTTCTACTAAGGCAATTCAAAATATTTTTTATATGTGTAACATACATTGAAAAATATATATTAAGATTCATTATCATTTTCGATTATAAAGTATCTCAATACTTGTTCCAATTTCTCCAAACCACTTTTGCACATCATACCAACAAACTTCCTTATTTCATCTAACAATCTCTTATGTTGTCTCTTTCAAGGTCTTTTACAATCTTTTGGGATGCAATTTAAGACTTAATTATCCATTTATTACTCTCTTCCAAGAATATGTTCAGCCCATCTCTTTTTGCCGATTCTTTCAATGATGTCAATAAAATTTGTCTGTTCTCTTATTCAACTATTTTACTTTCAGTCCCTTCTTGTTATTCCCAGCATACAATTCCCCATACCTTATTGAATAGTCTGAAGTTTCTTTATTGATCTTCTGTTAAGTATCCAAGTTTCAAATCCGTAAGTAAGAAATGATAACATACATCTATTAAAAATCTTTTTTTATACATAGCCATATTTTCTTTTAAATGTTTTCTTTCAAAAGCATTCCATCCTAGTTTAATTCTATGATTAATTTCTTCCATTATGTTTTTCTATGTATTAATAATCTGATCAAGATATTTGAAATTGTTAATTCTTTAAATTCATTATTATCGTTTATTTTCTTTTGAGAAGAGTCATTGAACATAACTGTTTTTAAATGCAATTTATCCATTCTACTTTGAAAACTTTTTAGCAAAAAACCTTTTATTGTACATATATGCATACACCATCTTACATTTCGACTGTCTTGAAGTCTTCTTCAGAGCCATTTTTACTTCAGTATTTTTTTTTAGTCCTTCTTTGTAGGATTATTTATGAAAACCACCACATCATCTACAAAATTTCGATTAAAGAAAAATGCTAATGGCTTTATTGCTCAGGAGTTAATAAGTTTGAGCACAATTCAAAACAAAGCAAAACTCCCCATATAGTAGTGCCATCTTGTGCTAACAAGAGCAATCAATGGATGCCAGAAGGCTTGTGCATAAAATCCCTATCTTGTGCCTACTCATCCAATATCCCCAGACTAGTTTCTGGCTTGTGGCCTTCATCAGTGAGATGCCTTGGATCTGAGAGCACTGCACCTAGATCTTAGGATCTAATGCAACCCTCCAGCACCCACATACTACAAAACTATGAGAATGAAATTGAAAACACAATATTTTCAATTCAAGCTCAATAGCTTATATAGTCATATGGGTTTGAATTCAATTCAGCACCCATATATTTTGGTGTCTTTGGCTCTTTTACAACCATAGCCACCACTATCCTATTAGGCAGGATTGGTGTTAAACCACTAAACATCACATGATCACTATCTCATACTAGCACATATTTGTTATTAAACAATTCAAAACAAAGCAAAATATTAATTGTGTTTTCAATTTCATTCTCATAGTTTTGTAGTTAAATAGAGTTAAAATGTGGGTGCTGGAGGGTTGCATTAGATCCTAAGATCTAGGTGCAGTGCTCTCAGATCCAAGGCTTCTCACTGATGAAGGCCACAAGCCAGAAACTAGTCTGGGGATATTGGATGAGTAGGCACTAGATAGGGATTTTATGCACAAGCCTTCTGGCATCCATTGATTGCTCTTGTTAGCACAAGATGGCACTACTATATGGGGAGTTTTGCTTTGTTTTGAATTGTTTAATAGCAATTATGTGCTAGTATGAGATAGTGATCATGTGATTAGTGATTTAACACCAATCCTGCCTAATAGGATAGTGGTGGCTATGGTTGTAAAAGAGTCAAAGACACCAAAATATATGGGTGCTGAATTGAATTCAGACCCATATGACTATATAAGCTATTGAGCTTGAATTGAAAATATTAATTGTGTTTTCAATTTCATTCTCATAATTTTGTAGTTAAATAGAGTTAAAATGTGGATGCTGGAGGGTTGCAGTAGATCCTAAGATCTAGGTGCAGTGCTCTCAGATCCAAGGCTTCTCACTGATGAAGGCCACAAGCCAGAAACTAGTCTGGGGATATTGGATGAGTAGGCACTAGATAGGGATTTTATGCACAAGCCTTCTGGCATCCATTGATTGCTCTTGTTAGCACAAGATGGCACTACTATATGGGGAGTTTTGCTTTGTTTTGAATTGTTTAATAACAATTATGTGCTAGTATGAGATAGTGATCATGTGATGTTTAGTAGTTTAAGTTTGAGCACCAGAATCGCTTTCTGGGACTTCTGATCCCAAGTCGGGGCAAAGGCATATGGCTTTATTGCTTGGGAATTCATAAGAAGTTCAAACATCAGACTTGCAAGTACCAGAATTGATCCTGGGACCTCCCGATTCCAAGTCAGATGCTTTACCATTGCACCAAACTGTATCATCTACAAAATTTAAATGATTTAAATAAACTCTATATATTTTTATTCATTTAGTTTTAATCCATAAAATAATTTTAAAACTGCTTTGGAGATAGGAAATTATCCTGTCATATATCCTCATCAATGGTAATTTTCTTAGTATCAATATGTAATATAATTACTACTGTTCTATTTTGATAAATTTTCTTTAGACCCCTTTTTGTATTTTATAGTCCAAAACTTTAATCACTGTGGAAATGCTTATAGAATCAAATGTCTTTAATGTATAAATTCAAATTATAATGATAACTTGTAAACATTGTTTCTTTCTATAATTTCTTTTAAAACTTATATGTGATTCAATGAACTAAAATCACTTTTAAATCCAGCTTGTTCCTTTGAATAGTTGGAATCTAAAGTTTGCTGTATATGATTTAATTATCTTGATTAAGATTTTGTCAAGACAGGTAGACCAATAATTTGTTAATACTTTATCACTCTTTTTTTAATATCAATATTAATATTGCATTCTTCCAGTCATCTGATACATCTTTATCATTTAGGTATTTGATATATAGTTTTGCTAACAATTTTTTTTTATTCCTTTATCTGATTTTTTAAAGAAATTAATAATTCCATCATATATTGGAGCTTTTCCCTTCATAGATTTAATTGTATGACCCACCTTTTCACTTAAAATACTTGACAATTAAGAAAATATAATAATTATAATAATTAATTTGCTTACTTGTTCTTTATTACCATACAATTCTTTAAAGAACTCTTCACATATTTCATGATGTCATCTGTCTTTTTAATAATATTTCCATTTTTTCTTCTTATTACTGAAATAATTTTTCTTCTAATTCTAAGATGTGGTTTATACTTCTGAAACTTATTCTCTTCTATTGCTTTCTTTACCAATTCAGTTATATTTTTGATATCATTATTAATATTTTTTCATACCATTTTACTGACCTCTAAATAATTGATTTTTGTTTTAATGGGTTACTTTAAAATTTTTCATATTCCGCTTTGTCTTATAATTCCCTTGTTTTATTATGAGTATGTCTACAGGAATCATTACGTTTGGTGTTGAGATCTTAGTTAAGAATAACTTTGGTGTCTTGCCCGGCAGGAGTGGACATGAGGCTACTCAGGTTGTCAACCTGCGAAATCCTCATAAATATAATTCATTGAGAGGGGATACACTGAGAATTGGAACGTGGAATGTTAGATCTTTGAGGAAAGGTGGGAAATTGGAGAATTTGAAAAGAGAGTTGAATTTGAATAATATTGATGTAATGGGATTAAGTGAAGTGAGGTGGGAGGGATGTGGAGAAGTAAGTAGTGGAGATGTAAAGTTGTTTTATTCAGGTGGTGATAGGTCAATTAATGGAGTTGGCATTGCTGTGAGGAAGAAAATATGGAATAGTGTGGCAAAGGTTGATGGTATTAATGATAGACTGATGGTGATGAGAATAAATGCAAGTCCTAGGGATTTGGTAATTATACAAGTTTATATGCCAACTAGTACTCATGATGATAGTGAAATTGATGAAATGTATGAGAAGATAGAAGAAAGTATTCAATGTGAAGGAAAAAATGCATGTATATTGCTATTGGGGGATTGGAATGCTGTTGTGGGGAAAGGTAGGGAAGAGAAAATTGTTGGAAATTATGGTATTGGAAAAAGAAATGAAAGGGTTAGTCGACTTGTACAATTTTGTAAAGAGAATGGGTTTGTCATTGCAAATACTTGCTTTAAAAATCATATTAGAAGATTGTATACATGGAAAGCTCCAGGTAACAAAGAACGTTATCAAATTGATTATATACTGATTCAGAATAGATATAAGAATGCTGTTAATGGTTCACATGCTTTGCCAGGTGCTGATATAGATTCGGATCATAATTTGGTGATGGCTAAATTAAAGTTAAGTTTAAAAAGAATTAAAAGAGGGAAAAGATACACAAGATGGGACTTGGATAAATTGAGACAAATGGAAAAAGGAAAATTTGGTTTAATATGTGAAAATGAATTTAAAAGAATTGTTCAGGATGGGAACTATATTAATAGCTCTGATGAGTGTTGGAATAGAATTAAAGAGGGATTCTTGAAAATAGCAAAAAATGAAATAGGTATTATTCGGGCGAGAAAAGCTAAAAGACCTTGGATAACTGAAGGTATGTTGGAAAAGATGGAAGTGCGGAGTTGGTGGAAGAATGTAAATACTGAGGAAGGGCAAAAGGAATATAGGAAATTTAATAATGAATTAAGAAGAGAAACAGATTTAGCAAAAGAAAAGTGGTTGGAGCAAGAATGTAAAGAGATAGAAAAGTTTCAACAGATGAAAAGATATGATCTAGCATTTGATAGAATACAAAGTATTTCTTGGGAGAAAAAGACATGGGTAGCAAGTGAGATTGCGGATAAGAATGGAAGAAGGTTAACCGATAGTAATGATATATTAAAAAGATGGGAAGAATATATTCGGTATCTGTTTAGTAGAGGAAATAATTTAATTAGTTATGAACTTGAAAATGAAGAAGATGTTGCAATGGATGATAGAGGTATGGACATACTGCCAGATGAAGTAAGAAAGGCAATCACACAAATGAAGAATGGTAAGGCTATTGGATTTGATGCAGTACCTATAGAATTTTTGAGAGAAATGGGAGAATTTACTATGAAGGAAATAGTTGGACTTTGCAATTTGATATATAATAGTGGAGTTTGGCCTGAAGATTTTTTAAGAACTATAGTGATTCCAATTGCTAAAAAGAAGAAAGCTGTTAAATGTGAAGAGTATAGGACAATAAATGTATTGTCTCATGTTTCTAAGGTGTTATTGAGGATTTTAACTCAAAGGATTTATGGGAAGGTTGACTATTATATTGCTGAAGAACAGTTTGGTTTTCGGAAAGGGAAAAGCACAAGAGATGCTATTGGTATTGTTAGGACAATTGCAGAAAGATATATTGAAAGAGATAAAGGAATTGTTATATGTTTTGTAGATTTAGAAAAGGCATTTGATAGAGTAAGCTGGAATAAACTGATGTCTATCTTAAGAGATAAAGGAGTATTCTGGAAAGAAAGACGATTGATATGGAATATGTATAATGGGCAAAGAATAAGAGTTAGATTTGGATTTAATGAGACGGATGAAGTGAATATAGAAAGTGGAGTTAGGCAAGGATGTAGTATGTCACCTGTTTTGTTTAATATTTATTTAGAAGATATGATAAATAATTATTTGGACTGTGGAGGAGCAAATGTTGGAGGGAGAGTAATAAAGTGTATAAGATTTGCAGATGATATGGCTCTTATTGCTGAGGAAGAAAAGGATCTTCAGAATATGTTGAATAAATTGGAAGAAGGATATATGGCATATGGAATGAAGATTAATATTGAAAAGACTAAGTGTTTATGGATAGGGAGAGATGCAAAAAGACTGCAAATTGGAATCCATGATGACATGGTGCAGCAGGTGAAGGGATTTAGATATTTGGGTTGTTGGTTGAGTGAGGATGGAAGAAGTGAAGATGAAGTTAAAAGAAGAATAGCATTGGCAGGGACCTATGGAAAGAGAATTAAGGAAAAGATTAATTAAATGTTATGTGTGGAGTGTATTAATGTATGGTTGTGAGACATGGACATTGAGTAATAGAATTAAGAAACGACTGGAAGCTTTTGAGATGTGGACTTAGAGAAAAATGGAAAAAATCAGTTGGGTGAATAAAATAACAAATGAAGAATTTTGAAAAGAGTTAATGAGGAAAAAAGATTGATTGAAAGTATCAAAGAGAGAAAGAGAAACTGGATTGGACATATACTAAGAAAAGATTATAGTTTAATGAAAGATGTTTTGGAAGGAATGGTGAGTGGAAATAAAAAGAAAGGACGGAAGAGATTGACATTATTGGATGATATACGAGATGGAAGGGGTTATGTGGAATTGAGGAAGTGGGCAAGGAAGAGAATGGAATGGAAGAATGGATGAACTGATGTAGTGACTACTCTCTGGACCTGTCTATTGGACAGACTACTATTGATGATGATGATGCCCTATCTCAATTGAAAATTTATTGACAAGTTGCTGCCTTTTGGTATTGGCTATTTCTGTTGCCATTTTTAGTAGAGTATCAATTATTTTCTTATTGATCTTAATTAAGCTTAAACTATCTTCAAAGTCTTCATAATTTAAAACAAAAAGTCCATAATTAAATTCATTGGAGTGTTTCTGATGCTTAGAAATATCAACTGTTAACAATGGTTTTTTACATTTTCATTTCTCTAGTTTTGCATTAACACATGTCTTACATCTCAATTTATGATCACTACCTCTGTTGAATCTCTTGAGGTATATATTTTCTGTTAGTCAAAATGTAATCCAATTCTATTGTATCCTTATTTGGATGTTTCCATATCTATTTCTGTTGCATTTTATCAAAGAAAAAATTGATAATATATAGCTTTTCTGCAAACTCCACAAATCCATATCCTCTTTCATTTTTATTATTATAATCAAATTTATCCACAATATTTTCATTTTTCAATTGTTTATTAATTCTAGCATTAAAATCTCCCATGACAATTTTAAAATGTTTGGTCTGATCGAAAGCATTTTATCTATTCATATAAAAATCCTCTATTTCATCATAGCATACACTTATTAAGGCATAAACCTGAATTATCTGCATTTTATATTTTATACTAAATTGAATAACTAATCTTATTACTCTTTGCATTATACTGTCAATCTCCACAATAGTGTTCTTCCTTTTTTTTTCCCCATCTATAACGAATCCTGCCTCTAATTGGACCTTCAATATTTGTGCCTTTCTAATAAAGTTATTTATCCACTTTTCAAATCAATTATTTATTTACTTTTTTTTAAACTTCACCAATTCCAACAATGTCCTATTTAATATTAGATAGTTATTCTTCTAATTCAGGTATTCTTCCTTCATTCAAGTGATTTGCATCAGTAGGTATTTAAATAAAAAGTCAGCATTGAATGACAGTCTGGGTTTGCATTCAGGGCATTCTTAGTATCGTCAGCCTTCAGTTATTAACTGCTTTTTTGGCTTATGACTTTACAACCTTCTGGGAATAAGAGCCATAATTTAGGTTTGTCATGATTGTCATTCATTGTTTCATAAAGAATATTCAACACATATTTCAGTGGGCGACCGAATCTTAATCTCAAAGATAAAAAGTCCATAAATTCACCACCCTGACTGGTGTATGTTGTTGAGTAGTCTGTCCATTTTCATTTACTACATAAATAATATAATAAGAATATTCTTTAATGTCTCAAAGAGAAATCAAAAGATTTTTCAGTTAATTGCACATTTCTTGCTATAGTCAAAATTATAATTACTAGTGTCAAATTTCTTTCACTCATTTGGCATCCTCTTTAGATAAATATATTAACGATTATTATTAATCATTCATCAAGCTAGAGACTCATCTTTTTAAAATAACCTACATAGTATTCTTAATTGAACTCTACCCCTTTTTTTCACATGTATGATATCTCAGGATATGTATAAAACTTTTTATCACAAATTCTTCAAATATATTAGTAAAGTCATCTGAGGAATGTTTTTATGTATGTGTATCAATTCTGTATTGTTTCCTGAAAAGTTTTAAGTATATCTAAAACATTAAACTGCTAGAAAATGTTAAATAATTATTTTCCTAAGAGTATTGAATAATCCTATTTTTAATATAAATAATGCAATTTTTTTATGTTGCTAAATGACTTATGTGTGAAAGTCATGATTAATTACAAAAAAATTTAATATGATAATCCTGTTATTCAATTGATAAACAAAATTAGAGAAAAACAGTGAACTCAATCCATCAGATATACATTTGTTATATTGTTCCATATTCATATCGTCTTCTTTCTTTGGTTCCAAATTTAGAGCCATAGAACTATGAATTTATCTTTTTTTTTTTGTATCTATTATTGATATGTAATGATCCTACTGCACTATTTTTTCACATGAATAGTTTTTTTAAATGTGAATCAACATTTTTATTTTATTAAAAACATAAGTCTATATTTTTTGACTTATAATTCAGAGAAGCTACAACTGATTTATTTACTTATTTTAGAAAAGATTAATTTTAGACAAAACTTTTCTTATTTTTCTACAAATTTTAAAAGAGACTTTTTGTTTGCTTGTTTCCAGCATGATAATTATTGAAACAAAATTTATCATAAATAAATAAATGTTTTTTATAATAATTATTAGTTAAGAATTATTTATGTAATTAATACTAATTTTAATTATTTAAAATATATAATTATTGTATTAAATTTATATTTATTGTATTTTAAATATGTATATATAGTCTCTCATTTTGCAATGAACAAATATGAACTATTTAGAAATATTAAAACAGGCAAAACTCTCCATATTTTGAAATATAATATTTGAGTTGTATTTCAGTATAACAATTGTTTTCTCTGTGTTGTGTTTTAGTAAATAATTATGTCATTTATGTAAAATTTTTAATAGACTTACATTTTATTGTTTTTAAGTATCTATTGTTTATTTTCTCTTGTCTTTTGAAAAATGATAGATTTGAGAATTTACTGCACTTAAAATTTAAGAGTAAAAATAGAAACTAAAACTTATTTGAACATTTTATAATAAGATCATACTGTTAAAAGTTTTTTTAATGTTAATGATTAAAGATAAAAGTTTTTCTGATTTTTTAAAAATTTGTTAAAAATATTTTTGTTATTTAAAAATTTTATTTGTGTATTTTTATTTAAAATTTAAATACTACTTGTAATTTAACTTCTCTTTCTATTTTTAAACATAAATACATATTACAGTTCTCACATAAAATATATAAATTACTTTTAATAAAGAAATAACTTTTAGTCAAAGCAAATAATTTAGGAGATATAAAATCAAAATTTAGTATATATACATATCAATAAAACTGAATTAAAAAACTTAAAAAGCAAATGGAATTATATTTGAATTTAAGAAAACAAGAAAGATTAATTATATTATTGACAGAAATTCTGAATTGAATTTCAATTTGATGTTTAGTCATTATCAAATCAGCAATTGACATACATTTAAATATTTGTTTATTATTGCTATTTATATTTAAAATATAATGTTTACAATTAAATTACTAAAAAAAAAATAGCTAAAAATGGAAAGAATGGAGCCTATAACGGAAAAATGAAAACAAAAGATCTTGCAATCAGTAAATCATCTACATTAGATCATTTATTTGTAAAACACATAAATTACAACCAGAAGATGAATCATTGAATGCAGAAAAGAATGCTGTGGGCATAAATATATCTGTCAATTAAATCAATCATAATGGAGATTTTTTTATTATTAGCACTTTTTCTGTAACATTTTTATAATGAAGGAATTCTACTATGTGATTAAGGCTTCTATTTAATTATCTTTGGTCAAAAATTAGCTGTTTTGCTTATATTCCTTGTTGGACTTATTCCTTTAAATCATTGGAAATATACAATATTGAATCTTTTTTTTCTCGTATAAAAGATTATAAAGAAAAAAAAGTTAATTATTAATAAATTTAATAACAAAACTTGATTTGTTTTTTTTTTTTGCCAGTAGAACCAAAATGCTTATTTCAAAGTAGGTTAGTGATGATAGTATATTAGATGTGAATTTGATTTTCAAGACTCTAAAGGTGTAAGTTCCACTCCTATGCTAGTATTATCATTTGTCTGACCAGCAACGCCTGAAAAAGAACATAGAATAATGCCGTTTGAAATATTGTGTAATCTACTAATGTATGTTTTCTTGTGTGTTATTACTAACAGTTGTTTGTATTTGGAAAAGTTTAAATAAAGTTTAAAATTTTTTAGTCATTCAACATTTAATGGTAAATGATGGAAATAGTCCAACATATTACCTTATTTAGATCTTTATCTATCATATATAATTAATTGGTATATATAAACAAGTATTTTTTGATAATTTTTGAAGTGTTTTTTTTTTTATATATATATTGAAAAACAATGAAAATAACTCTAATCTTTGGATAATTACATAAGCTTTAGTTGTTCTTGTTCTGAATGAGTTAATTAATCATAACTTCTAAAAATTCCAAAATTGCAGTCCTGATCCTAGGATTATCAGAATTATAATTCATAAAAAGATCAAATGATTTATTGTGGAGTGCTTATATGAAGTTCAAGCACTGGAAATGACAGAGACCAAATGCTTTAGAGTTCACCACTGCATTAAACTATAGAGGGCATTACAGTCTATTATCTGGGAAATGGAAAATAAAGTGGTTAACAGGTTTCTCTGGGCATAATTGTTGAGAGATTCTTGACTCCATTTAAGGAGAAGCTACAGTACACCACATAGGGTGGGGAATGGAAAGGGAAGGTAAAGTGGCTAACAGGTTTCTCTGGACATAGTTGTGGAGAGATTCCTGACTTTGTTTAAGGACAAGTCACAATGCATCACATAATTAATTTAAAATCAGGGTGTTTCTGTTAAAAATCTCCATATGATTCAGATTTTGCCTTCCCATTGCTAAACTCATAATTATATTAGAGTTAAATGTTCATAATTAGCATGGTCTTAAGAAATAAATTATATAACTTATTTGCAATACCTTGGGTTAATTAACAATAATTAGATGTTTGTCTATTCATGAAGTCAATGACATTCAACTATTAAAATAACGGAGTAGGCTTTAGTTCAGAAACTTAGCTTTCAAGTCTACCATGCACTAAACTACACATATCTAGAAAACAGTATGTCAACCATATAAAAACCATGGAGAGATGGGTTTAGACAAGAATTCCAGACATATTAGCAAACTATAATAAGGAGTCTATAAATCATAAAGCTTCTACAAGTTGCAATTTATTTGAAAATGAAATTCAGCTCATCGTATTAAATCTCAATACAGTATAAAAATAAATTAATTTTGTAAATTTTATTATGATAATATTTGGATTCATCTTGAAAAACAAATAATATAATTCCCATAAATTCGTCAACTTAAAATTCTCAATATTTTTCAAGCATGAGATAACAAATGTCTTGTACTCTTCACATCTAGCAGGTTTGTTTTCTTTTTAGCAATTGGAATCATTATTAGTCCTCAATAATTCTTTAGAGAAAACTCCACTATTATATATCAAAATGCACAATCTAATAGTTTTGTTCATAATAGCAGTGACTAAAAGAATAGAACAAATTGGAGGCTTATTTTTGGAAAGAGTAAGTGAAAAAACATTGATTAAGGAAATTAGAGATCGAAAAACTGGATTAGAAAATGCAAAAAAGAAAGATCAGAGGAGATCAACCTTGCTGGATGATAAAAGAAATATATGAAGTTGAAAATCTGGGCAATGAACAAAAAGAATGGAGAAATGAATGAGTTGGTTATATGACTGCTCTCTGGACCTATTCATAGGACACAGCAATGTTGACTATTGATAATGGGATTCTACAATAAATACTGGAAATTCATATTTTTGAAATCCTCACCTTCATATAATGATTGGAAAAATAAATGTGAAATCAGTATTCATAATCTTGAGGGTCATTGAAAATTCTTTAATAAATTTAATGGATTTATTAATCTTTTATATACTTTTATTTAATTTACTCTACTTTTTTTTTCTATCAGTGAAATCTTATAACTCAATCTTTGCCTACTTCCCAATACTGATGTCACTGAAATTTTGCATACATATGTATTTCTGATGGAAAATACATAAAGTTTGCCAAATAATGTTTGAAAAAATTAATGAAAATATTAAGTTGTTAATTTTATATGGATTTAATACTCTTTATGTTACTGCCATTTAACATATTCAATTGCATTTAAACTTTCTTTAGTCATAATTTCTGGGACTATATAAAACGAAGAAATAGGAAATAAAAAATATAAAATGAAAAAGTGTAAAGAAATGCTTTTATTCACATAAATGCACTAATAATTAGAGAAAAAATACATTAAAAAGTAACAAATAAATTTTCTTGTTTTCACAAATAAAAGCTTGGAAAAATCATATTTAGAATTCCCAAAAAGTTATTTAAAGAAACTTGCATAATACACACTTTGAATTGATTGACATTGATATAAGAAAGCGGACATGATTCTTTGGGAAATTGATTTGTAAATTTTAAACATAATCACCTCACCCTTTTATTCGTAAATGTTGAAAAAAGAAATTTAACTAAGTTTTTTATTTATTTTTAATGCATATATATTTTTATATATATGAATAAAAGTGTTTGTTTAAAATATATATTATTTTGAAATGACAATGTGTAGGCTGCAATAGTGCCTAAACTTGAAATGCATTTTAAAAACTTTACTTTTAAATCATATAAGAAGTTACAAAAACATTATTATAAAAAGATATGAACACAAAAAAATTATGAAACACTGATTTGCAGTAAAGAGATGCTTTTAGCAGCAACCCTTTTCCACAATAACAATAGGCAATCATGTTCTCCAGACGTTTTACATACATTTTAAATAAAAAATTTAAATATGTCTATTTAAGATGGTCAAAATATCTCAAATACATGCAACTAAAGACAAAACATTTTGAAATTACATTTATTAATGAACAAATAGTACATATGCTTTCAAAACACCTAAGGAATCCCAAACAATTCAAAATTTTTGAGATAGTTTAATATTTTTTAATAACATTGTTAAGATGAAGAAAAAATATTTTCCCTTAATACACAATTTACTATTCACATGTAGTTCTATTAATTAAATTTGATTTGCAGGTTATTTTGATCTGTAAGAATCCTATGTAAACTCTTTTTCTCATTCTTATACTATCCAGTGCAAACTTTAATAATCAATAATGCCAGATGATAGTGCTTAAAAAATTATCCAGTGCCATGCTGTCCTATACAAATATCCTCAGACTAGTTTCTAGCTTAGGTCTTTTATAAGTGAGGGGCATTTTAAATTTTCTGAACCATGCATTTGGATTTTTTGATCTAATACAGATTCCCTATAGCAGACATTTGTATTCTTTGTTATACTATCAAGTTAGAAATTTAGACTGAGTTTATTTGTGTAGTCATTTTTATTCTTTGGCCAGAATTGGTACAAAATTAACACCACATCATGTAATTAACAATACATCTTCTGATCACAGCTTACACATTGCAATTTATTAGTTAATTCTTTTATTCTCCCTACTGCTATACTATATAGGGTAAGTTTTAGTAATTAATAATTATCAAATGGTAGCGCTTTATAAATCCTATCAATTACTAAAAATTTACACTAGATGGCATAAGAGTAGGGAGAATAAAAAAGTTTGTTAATGAATAGCAATGTGTAAACTAGAATCAGGTGATGTATTGTTGATCATGTAAAAAATCATGTTTGTCTATTAAAGTCCTTACTATAAACATCATTTTTTCACTAATATATTTTAGATACAAAAATAATTAAAGAATTATGTTAAAAATCAGTAGATGACAAATCGTATATAGTGTTTTCTATGATTCTTTTCAATTCATTTTTAAGAAGAGTAGGAGAAAGTGAAAGACGTAAATATATTATGATTTTTTTGTTTAAATCTTTATAATGAAATTGAAGAATATGAAGATTGAATAGTGAAACTATTACAACAGATTTATTAAAATGGGAGAGAAGGCAATATAAATGAACCAGAGCTAGAAAAATGATCAATAATAAAGAGTATAAATAAATGAAATTATTGGAGTATATAGAGAGTCTGAAGTGGAAAGGATGTCTTAATCTAACTTACAGAATATCTGAGTATATAATTTATGCACTGAGAAGCCATTTTATATTACTTCATATTAGCCATCAAAAAAGGCAGTGCTTACAGTCACTAATGTATTACTTTATTAAAGAGCTGTATGCATATTCAAATGTGTATATGTATAAAAATAAATAAATCACACAGGAAAGAACATTTTTTAATATGTAATACACCTTAAAATGGGTAAAAAATATTGACTTATAAATATATTATTACTTTTATTTTTGATTATATAATACAAATATGTTGAAAAAACTTTTTAACAAAAAAAAAAGTTAAAGAGTTCATTTTGGCATAGATAAAACCAAAAAAATCATTTATACATGAAAAGAATGCTTCTGCACAATGATTTTAGTTCTTTGTTTTTTCAATGAACATGTATAAAAAGGTTTAAACTATAATATTTCAAGCCTAAGTATGTAGATTTCCTAATTAAAATTAATGTCAATTTGTTAAAAGAAGGGATTTTACCCATTTAGATGGAATTATATAAAAAGATTAAACTATAAAGCTTATTCCAGCTCTCATTGATAAAGTTAAAAATGAGAAATCTGAGATGGGGCTTCAAAACTAAGAATAGGAATTACATGTGCATCTATCTGACTTACTCTAACTTACACTAGATGCCAGTAATTTAGCTGTTTTTGTTTCTATAGTGGACAAAGATGATGTTGTGGAAATGGAATGAGTAGGATAGAGAAGAATATAGAAAAAACTTAGGGTGGAGAAGGTAAGTTAACAAACAGGTTTCTCTGGGCATAGTTACTGAAAGATTCCTGACTTCAATAAAGGAGAAGTCATAGCTCATCACATCAAATCTATCAAAAATCCTATTCAATTACATTTCAGACTTCTAAAAATGTAATCACAACAGTTTCATATTTAAACACCTGTATAAACTGTCGTAAGCAATTTTGCATTTCATTGCAGTGCATTTCAGCTTACAGAAAACCGTTATAATAATTACACATTTTAATACTTCTCTTACTTCCTAGTTCTTTGCTCTTCAGATACAGTAACATCACAACAACTATATTTTCTAAAACTTCCTGTACTTGATGTAAGTATATTAATAATTTTTATTAGTCATTCATTAGACTAGCAATTGTTCACTTAATAAATATTTCTGTAGTGTAATTTCCACTATACCATGATCACATGTGAAAATTATATTACAGAAATATTCATTAAGTGAATAATCTCTAGTCTAATGAATGACTAATAAAAATTATTAATATATTTTCATCAAGTGGTTTGTATCAATGTTGTGAGGGCAATATATTAGTTTGAAACTTATCAAATTCCCTATTTATATATATTGAACAATGATAAAGGTTTGTATAAGAGATTGTGCTCTGGGCCAACTGATGAGTGCTGGTTCAGCATGAAATGTGCATCTTGGGTTCATACATCTTTTTCACATTTTTTGGTCATATGTTTATAATTACATCCTCCACAATGTGTTAAAAGTAGGTAGAAACCAGTTCCTACCTTGTGTGAAAATGGTATGGTGGAAATTACATTACAGAAATATCTCCTCCACTGTCTTAAACAATCAAGTATTTTTTCTATTTCAAAGCACTTTAGACTTACAGAAAAGTCATTGCAATAATTATACTTTCTAACACTTCTTTTTTTTATCATCTCAAACTTCAAATATTTTCTAGTTCAATACATTGAACTACATCCAGACCTACGAAAATATCATCACAATAATTATACATTGCAACACTTCTCTAAATGTATTAATACATAGCAGTAAAAAATTACTTTTTCCTAACTAATATTAGAAAAAAGATTTTTCATCTTCTCTCTAAGGAGATTTCCACGCACATTACAATCTTTTTTAGTAAAAATCAAAAGAAAATACCCTAGTACTTTCTACCCTTTTGCAGCTACGTGATCACAAATACATTGACTACATCTATCTGAGGCAAATTTTGTTTCTGAATCTTTAATAATTACTTAAATAAATCATATTTTACAAATTAAAATATCTTTATATAACAGTAATAATTTGTATATATTGAAATGGTTATGTGTCTCATGGCATACAACAACATAGTAGTGTATGTGTACATATATAGATCTGATAGATGGATGGATGGATGGATGGATAGATAGGTAGATGGGTGAATAGATGGATAGATAGACAGATAGATAGATAGATAGATATACAGACTGACAGACAGTCAGACAGACAGATAGATAAATAGATAGATAGATAGATAGACAGACAGACAGACAGACAGACAGACAGACAGACAGACAGACAGACAGATAGATAGATAGATAGATAGATAGATAGATAGATAGATAGATAGATAGATAGATAGATAGATAGATAGATAGATAGATAGATAGATAGATAGATAGATAGATAGATAGATAGATAGATAGATAGATAGACAAACAGATAGATAGATGAAAAAAGAAATAAATACAAACAAAATTTTTTGTAGATATTTCCTATATTACTCTGGAATAACTGTTAAAGATTAAATAATAATTTTAAATTTAAAAAAATTATTGTAAACTCTAGTTTTAAATCAAGAATTGAAAAATGTCTATTTAATGTTTTATTAATTCTGATTTGGAAATCTAAAACAAAATTGTTTTTATGTTACACTAGATATATACTGGTAATTATAAAATTTCTCTCTCTATTTTTAATTAAATTAAGAAAGTTTTTTAAAATTAAAGCTTGTAAAATATATTTTGATAAAATTTGATATAATATGCTCTGATGTTATTTAAAAGATTAAAATATACTTTTAGATATATAAAAAAAGGTATTTTATTAAAATGAATTAAAAAAAGAGTCATTAACTTTTTTTCTAATCAAGATAAAGAAAACTTACCTTTAATTACAATATTTTCTTTAAAATCCATGATACAGTATAAAAAGGTGTATTCAAAAAGGTTACATTGATATATAGCATGATCATTATGAAGTTATAAGTGGAGGTGCAAAGTACAAATCAGTTGCTATTGTTAAGGTCATGATGATAGAATTTAAATTCACATGGAAGTAAAGGACCTGTTTTTCTGTGTTACATAGCCCATAATGTGTACTGGCTTGCTTGAAGTCCATCAAATGATAGAGACTGAATGGAGTTGACCGAATGCTAAGTTACTTGATTTATACCTTCCCTGAAAATGTCAATGGGACATAATACTGTTCTACTATGGACATGATTATAATGGACCAGCTTATCAAAAGATTCCAGTATTAATTAGCTTGCTGTAAGATTACCATGCTATGATGTATACTGATTAATATATATGCAGAGATGCACAAACATATAATTGCTGTCTTTTATATATAAAAAATGCATATAGTTGGTGAGTAGAATATTTATTGAAATAACTTTGCAATAAAAATCTTTAAATTATAATATTTAAACATAAATAATTTTTGTCTAAATCATTCAACTAAAACTAAGATATGTTTCCAGTTTTATTTTTAAAAAAAAAAGAAAATTCCAAAAATCTTTCAATATTGGAGAACAAAAGAACTTGCAAGCATATATTTAAAGATGGTTACAATTAATAGTAATCTGAAACAGAAAAAAAAATCTTTATGAAAGACTGTCAAAGAAATGGTATATATATTTAAAAAATGAACTTTTACTTACCATTAGAAATAATGAATTAATTAAAAACTTTGATTTGTAGGGGGATAATAATAATATACACATATGTATGAATTTTATGTATATTTTTCAATATCAAATTATGTCTTGTGAAAATGTAATATGATTTAATAAGTTTATTTTTAACTAATGAAGTATCAGAGTGCACCACACATTTGAGTGTGTGTCATGTAGACCCATATATATTAAAATCAGTGTTTAACCACATATATGTTAAAATTAATTATTATGTATTATAAACATGAATTTTTATTATTGGTTTATAATAATTCAAAGATGTTAATTTTAAATTAATATTCAGCACATTTGAGTGCTTATGTATAAGTACATTTTATGTAAACCTACTAAGATATATGTAAATTATAATATAATAGTATTTTTTTGTATTATCTGAGTCAAAATAAGAATGCTGAATTTATACTTATAGCATGCTCAGAAGACCTTCATTTTATTTAATTATTGTTGTTTCTAATTAATAAATGTATATTTCATTAGGTAAGGTTGAAATATTATTATATGTTGGTTCTTGCTCACAATAACATTTATAGAGCTCTTGATCATTGAGCTATCCATGCATAATGGTCAGTTATATAGATTGTGAGTTTATGTTTAGTGTTATGGAAATCCAAATGATGATGATCCTGGTTGTTGCAAAAGGATATTTTTTAAAGTTGAATCAATACATTTTATATAGTTTTTATTATTAGAAATTAAGTTTATAGTTGGTCAGTACATTAATGGTACCAAATGGCCAGAGTATTGATGATGATCAGCATGCTTCTGTATTCAGCATTATTATTATTATTATTATTATTATATTCTAATGGATTAGCATTTAACTTTGTGCATCCAAATTATTGTTTACATAATCTGCCCCAAGTTTGACAAGGGCTAAAAAATTAGCTTGATCTATACTGGATTACTTTAAAATCCATTCACAAGGTTAACTATTGATTTTTTTCTTTGTTGATCATTTATGATGCATGATTTATTAGTCTTTATAATGCTGGTGAAGTTATTGTTAGTGTTTGTTATTGCTGATCTCTTAGTCTCATTGATTTCATTACATTCATTATCATTCCTTTTATATTTAATTTTATATTTTGTTTGTTTGAGAATGATGATGATTTTCCCTCACCCTACTGTTACAATATATATATATAATAGTAATAACCTGTATGTTTATACTTTACTTTTGTCTTCAATATAATAATATTAAATCGTGCTATCACACTTCCAACGTAAAGCTATAACAACAAATAAAAAACTAAATTAAATGGCTGAGCGCTTTCAAGATGTACTTCTCATATTCATAGCCAGTTATGATCCTTTCTTTGGAATCATTATATGAGTAAATTCGATATGCAAATTATATGCAAATGAGTCACTAAGACCATCTTTTAGATATAGCAAAACATGCATACTTATACGATTAATGGGTTCAAACCCACATCTGCAAAATTAGTTTGTACTGAGAGGCATGATATTAAGCGAAAGGTAAAAGAAGCTTACTTTATAGCAGAGGACTCTTTCACCATTAATCATAAGAATGCACGTTTTGCTATATCTAAAAGATGGTCTTAGTGACTCACTTGCATATTGAATTTATTTATATAATGATTCCAAAGAAAGGATCATAACTGGCTATGAATATGAGAAGTACATCTTCTTGAAAGCACTCAGCCATTTAATTTAGTTTTCTGTTTGTTGTTATGGCTTTACGTTGGAAGTGTGATAGCATGATTTAATATTATAATAATAGTAATAAAATTAACACACAAAAAAGTTCTTTTTGACAAATATGTATTTTTGCCCATTTCAGTTTGTTGAACCTATTTTAGATTTTCAAAATAAATATTGGCTGAAAAGAGTTTTCTGTATTATTTTTATTATATATTGTAATCTTAGCTGTACATATAATAATTTTGACTAAAAATTAGTAAAAATAAAAAATTCTCATAAAACAATGTAAAGTTTCAATTAGATAATAAATAGTTAAAAGTTTAATAAAGGGAAGTTTAATATAAAAGTTTAGAGTTTTTAAAAAATAAAGAAAGAAGAAAATGCTGTTAGCCCAGGGGAAAATTAAACCTTGCATCATTCATAAAGTTTTACGAATTAATTTAAAAGTAGATTTGGGGAGAGGATTTGGCTTAGAAAAGGTTAAAACTATGGCAGTTTAAATGAATCCTTTACATAAAATTAAAAATATCTCTCTTTCCGTTTAAATTATTAAAGAAAGAAAAAAAAGAAAAGTAATTCTAAAAACTAAATAACAAAGTGATTTTAAATATATATGTGCACTAATAGTGATTGTAAACATAAGGAATAGTAAAATAAATATGTGCATGTTCAATGTTAAGAAATAAATGAAAGTTAAAAAAATATTGTATAATCATAAGAGATATAAACCCAGAATTTGCAATGGCTATGAATTAAAAATCCACAAAACAACAAATTTGCAATGGCTACCAAATGAAAACATGTAATCAAAAGCTTATCTAAGGAATGTATTCAAAAATAATGGAGGGAATTTCAACAACAAATATAGCTGGCAGAGATAAAAACTAATTACCAAAGTGACAACAGGTCATCATATAAATAGTCTGGGTTTTCATCAATCAGCCAGTTGAGTTTGCAATGAGTGGAGTTCAATCAATCAGTTGAGATTACAATCAGTTGAATCAGTCTCACAATCAGTTTACAATCATGCAGTGTTAATCATCATCAGAAACATACAACCTTGCTCCATCCCTTAGTCTAATGAAGATCAGCAATTTTGCCCAGTAAAAGTATTTAAAAAACTGCCAGGATATGTAACTCTCTAAGAATAGTACCATTGAATAGTAAGCATACAAACCTCCACAAAACATTGAACATAACTGTTTGGAAAGATTTTCATGTGAAGCAGCAAATAGCAAGAAGTATCCATGTTTTAAAATCCTAGGTAACAAATAACATTTTTCTTATTCCCATTTATAATTAATGTAGCCATTGCAATAATTTGAAGCCTCCCAGAGTCAGTTAATAAATGAACTCTATAGCATGTATAAAAAACTATTGATGTGTGTGTTTTGAAATGTTAAGTATGTGAATGCTTTATATTTTATATTGATTTCATGTGTTTATTAAATGCCTTGAATTATTTAATACTCTTTGTTATATTATATTGTATATCTTACTATAATATTTGTGTGCCTGAGGTAGTAATAAGTCATTATTTCATTTAATTAAGATATCATATAAGTAGTGAAAATTAGAACAACAAATGTTTATTTAAAAATATATTATTTTTAAATGTAATATTTGTCAGTCAATTCTTTTACCACTAATTGAAGCAATAATATGTTAGATTATTCTTTTGATTGAGCTATTTATGGCATATTTTGAGTGTTGGATTATGGGCCTACTGTCCAGAGCATGTTAGTTACCCCATGTAATTAGCTGATGCCAGAGGTTTACCTCAAAACAAATAAAATGCTTTGGATAGTGGGGGTTTGAATCTAGCAGTAAAGGTGGGTCACGGTCTGGAAATGTGAGCATGTTATGCATTGCATAGCTTGATCTGACAGTGGCTGTCATTGATAGCTCTGCTATTGATGGTATTCTCACCTCTGCTTGAAGGGGCAGTCTGTTCACATACCATTTATAATATAGAAATATAAAATTTAGGATAAATAAGGTTTAAACCCAGTTAAACCTAGCAAATAGAGTACTCTGGATCATCTTCTGAATGCACCTGGTACAATATATATCGTTCACATTCCAATTTAGCCTGTGACTAAATTGCAATAGTGTGCATAAAATAGCAAAGAAAAAAATCATCATCACATTTTCTTGTATAAGAAAGGTAAGTTTTAGGGCACCCAAGTTCAAACCCTACATAATCAAGTCCCCAAAATCCTAGGACAAAGAGAGTGGGAAAATATTTATGCTCTCTGTTTTGTATTGATAAAACAAAAAGAGTAGTATATACTTTGAATCATTTAATAATTGTCTTTAAAAGTTAGGATTAAAACACATATAAACAGTTGTCTGTGGACACAAATTATTCAGTAAATCATTTTCTGATTTTGATTATTAACTTTCTTCAAATTGATTTATACTTAATAAATTCTGCTATTCTTTTTATAATAATAATTTAAGTCTAATAGTTTTACTAATTTAATTTCGGAATATTAAGTTATAGTTTTTTATTTTATTTTTAATCATTCAAATTTTTTTAATAGGCAGTTTTTCTGAATGTCTGAATATCTCAGCATGTGCTTGTATTTTACATAAATAAACTTATAGTAACACATGTATTAAAAGAAAACATTTTGTTAAAATCATTTTATACTTTGTATGAAAAGCCATATTGTTTATAAAGAATTATATTATATTTTATTTAGACTAAAAAAGATTAGAATTTCAGTTGACCAGTCCAGCTGATATTCTTTTAAGTCAGAGGTTAATTAAGGAAAAGATAAAAGTTCAGATTTTAGACTTGAGAAAAGGGGGAGACTGCTATTAAGGTGATGGAATCCATAGCAGTTTACAGTTTATTTATTAAAAAATCATATTATTTTGGGTCTCTTGCCAACAATTAATCTTAAAAAAATTGTCAGTTTTAGGAAGAAATTGTCAGTGTTAATTAGATGGTTTGATGAATGAATGGTATTTGTTGTTCTAGTAAAAAAATATTGCAGGTCAAGGGGTGGTCTAACTTGTATAAAAGGCAGGCAATAAGTCTTTACAGGAGAGAAATATCAAAATTGTTGGGAGAGTAAACTAAATTGTGGGAAAGAAATAAGACTTGATTGCTGTTACAAGTCAGCATTATTTTATATATATATATTTGAAAGTTTTCTACAGCCTAATGGCAGGCTAAATATATATTGTCTGTGGCTCTAGGCCATCCATTGACTGATGCACATCTGAAGAGTGTGAGCCCAAAGTATTAAACTTCTTGTGACTGATTGTTAAAAATAAGAGAGAAGAAACTTATTGCTCACCTGTGTTTTAAATCTAAAATGAAAATAAGTCAAATGCTGAAAAGTATCAAACCATGCTATTTAATTTATGCCATTGACTGAGTTTAAACCCAAGCAGAGTGATCAATATATAAAAACATCAAATATCCCTAGTCTATTAAAAATAATGAGGCTGAAAAGAAATGAAAAAACAATTCTAGTGCTGAATGGTTCCTATGGAAGCCAGTAATTTCACCGTCATCATTGCAGTAAAAGAATTGCAAGCCCAAGCCAAGAAACGAATAGGATCATTCCAGTAAACTGCTGTAATTAGTAAATATATGCATGTTACTTATTGGTCTGTGGCTCCTACCAAATTTATACATTCAAAAGCTGAATTTGAAATCTTGGAAAGTGTGTGCCTCAAGAAAGTAAAAGAATTGGTAATATGAATTTTAATTATATTTGTTTTTTTATTAGATCAGTGACTATTAACCAAACTTTTAATAACAAATTCTTTATCTTTTTTTAATCTCTGAACCTTAAAACAAAATCAATTAAAAAGAAGAGTTTCAGCAATAATAGTTATTGCTTTATTGATATTATCTATTCTGAAATTATTATACATATCCACTTATCAATGTATTTTATTTTGTGAAATGTATGATTGTATATTAATTCTAAATTATGAAATATGTTGCTTATTAAAAGATTTTTAAAAAAAAATTTTTTATTCATAATGGGAATCAACACTTACGCACATATAGTAATATAATTATACCTTCCCATATTTATAGTTGTGGAGTATGACTGTTGAAAGTGTTAGAAATGTAGCATTGGAGGAGCTAGATTTTTTAAAATAATGATTAATGACCTCAATTGGTCAGAGGGGGAGATAGGTAATTTGATGCTTATTTATGTAAACACTTTTTATCTATTTAGTATCTGACTAATCCTTTCTAATTAATTAGTTTTTTTTTTATATATTATGATTAAATTTATAAGGTTACAAATGATGTGTGTGCATAGAGTGTTTTTTTTTATATAAAATATTTTTCTTTTGGGTATAAGATTTTTAGTTATTCACTATACAAATGGATGCAAAACATTATAATATGATATAATATTGAATACTGCTCTTAAAGTGAAAGGGGGAATATTTTAGTATCATTAATATTATGATTTAAATATAAACAATTCATCATTGTTATTTATATAAATTTTCATATATGTCTTTAAATATTATGTATATTTTATCAGCTAATAATAAATGTTAATTTGTTTTATTAAAAGAGGTGTATATCTTTACTAAGAGTTATTCTTTCTCTTATTAATTATGATCCATTCATCATCACTGATGAATACAAATGGTTATGTCCCAATTTAAATATAATAAAGTTAGGCAAAGAATTATAAGTTTGTAAAAGCTAAATTTTATGTTAGGCATTAGTTCTAAAGTTGTGGTTGGAAGTATTATTATTATCATCATCATGTTTTTAATCAATAATGTAAATAAATGTGTTTAATGGCCACAGATAAATAATGGTTTTCACTGTATTGTGTTTATCATTTGTGAGTCATTATAAAATAATGACTACCTCAAGATCATCAAACATCATTGAAAGGTAAGTGAATTGCCACCATAAATGTATAATGTTTGATATGAGCTATCAAGACTTATGAGAATGTTAAAATGCATTTATGATATTAAAATCTAAGGAATAATTTTGTCTGATAAATTTTACATGCACAACTAAAGCATAAGGATGTTTTGTTTTTCTTAATGTTAAGGCAAATGTGTAATGGTTCTAAAATACAAAATCCTACATCCTGTTATAAATAAGGTACCAAATGGGTTCAAACCAGGTACATCTATAAGTAGGTATAGAATATAACTTTGTCTAGGTTTAGAACCTAGTAGCACCCTGATAGACCATATTCACTTAGTAAAAACTTATAAAACTAGATAAAATGGTTAAAATTACTACTGGTTTATTTTGTCATCATTTTCCCCTCAAGCCATTTGATTTATTTTGGGATATTTTATAAATTACAAATGGCACACTATTTTTATAAGGTTACAATATATATAATTAAAAACCAGTGAACATTTAGACAATGCCAATGTCAATAACAATCAAGAATTTCAAACTGTTGTCAAGGTAATCTCTCATTTTAACAATAATATATATATGAAAACAAATTATATATCACATGACCTATATAGCTTGCATTACCAATATGTAATAAATAAAGAGTGTCCTAATAGCTCTAAACAAGCTTCTTTTTTTATAATAAATACCACAAGAAAATGCATTAGAAAATTTTATTTATGTTTGTTTACCATTTCCAGACCAGTTTTGAGCTATGGCTCTCTTCAATGAGGAGCTAAAACCTTAGATTCAGAATACTAACTCAAGCCAAGCATTTATTTAATACTAAACTATTAAGAAGAAGATCTGAAAATTTTCAGACATCTATATGTCTTCAAATTCAACTCTTCAACTGAAAAAGTTATATTGGCCTGAACTAAAGTCAATTGCTCGATATATTAGTAGGCTTTAGCAATTTAATATAGTCAAAATTGAAGAGCTAAATTTGAAGATATATAGATGTCTGAAAATTTCAGATCTTCTTCTTAAAAGTTAAGTATTAGATAAATTCTTGGATGAGTTAGTATTCTGAATTTAATGTCCTAGTTTATCACTGAAGAAAGCCATAGCCCAAAACCAGTCTGAGGATGGGACAATCCTAGATAAAGATTTCAAATGCTTTCTCTTGTGGCATTTATCATAAAAAAAATAAAAAGCTTGTTTAGAGCTATTAGCACAACCTTTATTTATTATATATCATCTTCATCATAATCATCGTCAACCATTGTCAATCCAATGCAGGATAAAGGTCTCTCTAAGTTCAATCCATTTTTCCATTTTTAGCTTCTCTTCTCCATATCACTCCTGCACACTTTCTTATTTCATCCATCCATCTCACATGTGGTGTCTTTCTGGGTCTTTTACAATCTCTTGGAATTCAGTTTAAGATTTCAATTGTCCATTTATTACCATCTCTTTAAGCAATATGTCCAGCCTAACTCTTTTTAGTCTTTTAATTTTTTTTTTCAATGAGGTTTCTGTTTGTTCTCTTACTCATATATTGCATTTTTGATCTCTTCTTCTTAATCCCAACAAGCAACTCCCCATACTTCTTTGAGTGATCTGAAATCTCTGTATTGCTTTTCTATTAAGTATCCAAGTCTCAAAGCAATAGGTAAGAACTGGTAAAACATTTATTAAAAATTTTCCTTTTCAAACACATAGGCATATTTCCTTTTAGTATCAAGTTATTTCTATTAAAAGAGGCATATTTCCTTTTATTATCAAATTATTTCTACAAAAGCATCCCAATCAAGTTTAATTCTATGATTAATTTCACCCATTAAGTTTTCATCTGTATTAATAATCTGACCACGGTATTTGTAATTGTTAACTTCTTCTAACTCATCATAATCAATCTTTATTTTTTATATTTTGAAAAAATCTATTAAACCTTACTTTAGTCTTTTTAACATTTATCTTTAGTCCTACTTTCCTACTTTTATCTGATAACTCCTGCAACATTCCCTGTAGCTCTAAAGTATTATTTGCAAAAATTAACTACATAATCTGCAAAATTGAATGACTTAAATAATCTCCATTTACTTTCACTTCTTTAGCTTCCCATTTTAATCCACAAAATAGTTCTTACATCACTGCTATAAAAAGTTGTTTTGGAGATATGGAGTCACCTTGTCTTACACCCTTCTCAATGTTGACTTTTCTAGTATCATTGTGTAATCTAATTGTTGCTGTTGCATTTTTATAAATATTCTTTAAAATATGACAATATTCTGGATCTATGCCTTGTTGATCCAATTCTTTAATCACTGAAGAAATGTTTATAGAATCAAATGCCTTTTCATAATCTACAAATTTAAAGCATAATGTCAACTTATATTCATTTGTCCTTTCTATAACTTCTCTCAATACATGGGTATGATCTTCTGTATTAAAACCATTTTTAAATCCAGCTTGTTCTCTTGGTTGGTGGAAATCCAATGTTCTCTGTAGATGAGTTGTAATTATCTTGATAAAAATTTTGTATAAAACTGATAAAAAGCTGATAAGTCTGTAATTTCTAATATCTTCTTTATCATCTTTTTAAAATATGAATACTGCATTCTTCCAATCATCTGGTACATCTTTATCATTTTAGACATTTGGTATATAATTTTGCTAAAAAATTACATTTCTTCACCTGCTTCTTTTAATACATCAATTATAATTTCATCATTGTCAAGTATTAGTGGTCGAGAGGTCAGCGACAGCTGCTTTACAAGCAGTTGTCCCAAGTTAGTGGGTTCGCTTCCCAGATGATGCTATGACACATGAGAAAAAAAATTATAATTTCATCATTACCTGGAGCCTTCCTTTCTTCATAAATTTAACTGCATGTCTTACTTCTTCATTTAAAATTCTGGGCAATTTGAAAGATATAATAGATATAGGGGGGTACTTGTTCTTTATTACTATATAATTCTTGATAAAAGTCTTCTACCCACTTTGTGATGTCATCTCTCTTTTTAGTAATAATTCCATCTTTTTTTCTTATTGCAGATATAAATTTCCTTCCAATACCAAAATGTTGTTTTACACTCTTAAGATTTTTATTATCTTCTTCAGCTTTCCTTGTTAGTTAATAGTTATACTTTCTTATATCATTTTCAACTCTTTCGCATACCATTTTACAAAATTAGAGATATTCAATCCTTTTTAATGCATCATTTTTGTATATATTCATATTTCTTCTTTTCTTCATAAATCTCTAGTCTCAGTAGAAATTTTATTGGTCAATTGCTGCTTTTTTCTACCAGCTATCTTTGTTGCAGTTTTTAAAAGTGTATCAGTTATTTTCATATTAATTTCATTCAAATCTGAATCATGTTCAAAATCTACTAATACTTGAAACCGACTTGTAAGTTCTAATTTAAATTCATTAGAATGTTTCTGAAAATTAGGAATATCAACTGTAAATATTGTTTTTTTTTTAATAATTTTTGTCTCTCTAGTTTTACATTAACATGTATCTTACATCTTACTACTCGATGATCACTTCCTGGGTTAAACTTATTAAGAAAATTACAATCTTGAAATATGTAATATTAAGAGCATGCTAATAGCTCTAAACAAGCTTTTTTTTTATTTATGATAAATGCTACTACAAGAGAAGGCATTCAAATCATTTTTATCTTGGATTGTCCCCATCCCCAGACCGGTTTTGACCTATGGGTCTCTTCAGTGAGGAGTTGTGACATTAGATTTAAAAAACCAACTCAAGCAAAGCATTTATCTAAAAGTTAATTGTTAGAAGAAGATCTGAAACTTTTAGACATCTACATGTCTTTAAAGTCAGCTCTCCAACTGAAAAAATCATATGGGCCTGAACTTAATTCAGATACTCCATATATTAGTAGGCTTAGCCCTTTAATTTAGCTAAAGCCACAACAGCAAAATAATAATAGTAATAATAACAAGTCAGATGTCACATGACTTATATATAGCTTGCACTTACAAATATGTAATATTAAGAGCATGCTAATAGCTCTAAACAAGCTTTTTTTTAATTTATGATAAATGCTACTACAAGAGAAGGCATTCAAATCATTTTTATCAATCTTGAAATATGTATTTTCTGTTAGTCAAAATATAATCCGATTCTGCTGTACTTTCATTTGGATGCTTCCATGTCCATTTCCTTTTAACATTTTTCTCAAAAAAAGAATTCATAATATAAAGTTTTTCTTTTTCTGCAAACTCCACAAGTCTATGTCCTCTCTCATTTCTATTACCATAATCAAAATTACCTACAGCACTTTCATCTTTCATTTGTTTACCAATTCTAGCATTAAAGTCTCCCATAATGTTGTTTACTCTGATCAAATGCCTTTTGTTCATCCATATAAAAAATCTTCTATTACTTTATCACTACGAAAACTTTGTTTGGGCATAAACCTGAATTATCTGTATGGTATCTGTTATTAAGTTGTATAACTAATCTTGCCACTCTGTCTGATACACCATCAATCTCCACAATGTTGTTCTTCAACTTTTTATTTATAATGAATCCTATTCCATCTGTATTTCCAATATTTGTGCCTTTATAGTAGAGTACATGTCCACTTTTTAAATCAATTGTCTCTTCACCTTTTTATTTGCATAAATTTGCATCACTCCAGGTCAATTTATTATAGTTTGTAATATGGCTATGATTATGAGGGCTTTGAGTGCTTAGCCATTTAATGGAATAGATATTAAAATTAAAAAATAATATATATTTTCTTTATTTGTTTTTAGCTTTGTGTGCTTGTGCATGTTAGTGCATTTTATATATTTGGATTCATAATTAGCCACAAAGTATAAACTGTTTGCTTATTTACAAAGTTCTATAATGTCCCATTTAATATAAGATAGTTCTTTTTCTAATTCTTGCAATCTTCCTTCACTTGAAAGTGATCTGCAGTTGTAGGTACCTAAATAAAAAGTCGTCATCAAATGGCAGCCTGGGTCCGCAATCAGAGGATTCTTAGCACCCTCCACCTTTGGCCACCAATTGCTGCCTTGGTCGGTGACTTTACAGCCTCCTGGGAATAAGAAGATTATATATATATAATTATTACTTTTACGTAAAGATATTTTATCTTACATTGTGTGATTGATTTAAATGTATGAAAAAAGCAGCAAAATCGATTAAATGTTTTTCCATTTTTGATAATTGTTTAATAATTATGACATATTTGCAATAATCTTAAACATTTTTAATTTTTTGTTGTTTATCAGTATTTTATTGTGTGAAGATTATCACTTGTTCTTTATGTACAATATGATTACAATTTGATGTAATTTTTTTCTTATCTATACAGTTGTTGAAAACAACTTATTCTATAAACAATTATGTTAAAACTAAAAGATTGCTTCTGGCCACATTTTATTTTGGATTTTTAAATTCTTATTGACATTGCTTTAATTAAGTTTTTTAAAAAACTAATCATTGATAAAATAAGGAGAGGGAAAAGATTCTTGTTGATTTGATATCCAAAAGTCACAGAAAAAAATATTGCTTTCAGCACTTTTTTTATTTCAATTTAGTGTATAACAGAAGATTTAATTAGAAAAAAAAAAACAATGAAATAACATTTTGCTAATTCAGTAATAAAGAGGTGTTTAAATCATTACAAATGAAAAGTGTTTTGGCAGATTTTTGTTTTGGTTTAATTTACAAATTTAGTAATAAAGAGAAGGTGTTTAAATCATTACAAACAGTAAGAGTCATTGAAAGCATTTTCCAAAAATATATGATAAAAGGCTTCCTACAAAGGTATTTTATGGTAAACTTGAGCATTGCTTTCATGTGAGAGATAGACCACATTTCCATTATATAGATCAGGGATCCCCAACCTTTTTGCACTTAAGAGCACATTCTATAATACTGGCCAGGTGGCGGGCACCATTTATTTTTTTCAAACAGATGGTGGGCACCATTTATTTTTTCAATGTAAATTTATAGTTGGATATTGTTAATAATACACATAATGTACAAAAAATATTTATTTCAAAAATAAAATTTTAATATATAATTAACATTTATATTTTTACGCTGTAAAAGTATAGTATGCCCTACAATTTGATTACAATATAATACAATAATTTATAAGAAATTTTAAAAATTAAATTTATTTGTATCAGATAAATAATTTTTTATCATGTTCGTATAGTGGCGGGCACATGTAAAATGGTTTGTGGGCACCGTGGTGCCCACAGGCATAGGTTGGGGACCCCTGATACAGATAATCTAAAAGACATTCTAAAGAAATTCAATGTAGATTATTTCCATTGAAGAAGATCTATCAGAGACTTGAATATATTGAAGACCTACATTTAGGCATAGGCTTGAAGTATTTCAGAAAGAAAAAAAGAAAAAATATATTACAAAATATCTAATAAACAGAAAAAAAATTAGCATGTTGTATATCTAGATACATTTGTGTTTCACAGATTGGTTTGTATACTTATCACAAAACTTACCCATTTCTGAAGCACTTTTAAAATTTTTCTTTTCTTTTTTGTTTTAGAATTGGAATGGTCATACTCATTTACAAATGGCTGCTGTATGTATATGAATTATTTAGTTAATTTCATTTGTCATCACATTTTTTGCTGTGGTATTCTTTGCATGCTTTACATTTATATTCAACAAATGGCTATTTCTGTTTCCCTATAAATACCATAGATTAAACAATCTGTAATCTCACTCAGAAGTTTAATCTAAAATTAAAACAGGTTTTTAAAACATCTACATAAATTTGGTTAATTTTAATATGACCAGGATTTACGATGGATATCTGATTTGCTATAAAGTAAATTCTAATGCACTTTTTTTATATTAAATTATCATTATTGTTAATATTTTACATTAAATAAATAATTATTGTTCATGGAAATATTTTTCAACAATACTAATAAAATTTATTAATGTATAAAATAATCTAACAATATAATATTTTCTTTAACTTGATCTTGTAAGATTATAATCATTTTATCAAAATAATTTTTTCAGTAAATTCGACTAACTTAAAGTAAATCTTCACTTTTCATAATGATGTTAGCTTTGGATTCTGAAGGTTTGTCTTGAAAAATTACATGATTGTTTTGTTTTATACAAAAAATTAAAAATAAGATATTAATTATGTATATTATTTTTTTAACAAAATTTAAAATATGATAAATAATTGTTTTGAATTTTTAAATGCTTTTATTGATTTTGGAAAATCAGTTTGTTTGTTAACTTTTGATCTTTTTCACATTAGTTAAAATTGAGGGTTGTTTACTCTTAGCATGTTGAAAACACTTGAGGGTGTAATTTCTATGTAAACAAAAAGAATTATAATGTTATTGGGCCATTCTTCTTCTTTTTTTCAATTTTAAAGTGCTTTTTTGATTTACAATAAAATCATAAATAATAAATTTATCTAAAATAAATAAAAAATAAATTGGATAAATCTTTTTTTTTTTTAATTTTAATTTTTTAAAAATGAAATTTTAACAAGAATAAAACAAATAAAAATAATATCGTGGCGATGCCAATCAAATTTTAACATGAAGAATTTTTTTTTTTCCAAAACAACATCGTGGCCATGCAAATAAAATTATTAATTTTAACAAGAATAAAAAGAAATAATTTTCCCAAAACAAAATCATGGCCATCAAATATAATTTATAATTTTAACAAGGATAAAAAGAAAGAATTTATTCAAAACAACATTGTGGCCAAAAATAAAAATAGTATTTTTGATTGGTCTTGCGATTTACCTCATGCAAATGTGAATTTTAGTGTGATTTTGTAAAAATCACACTTATACTTTCTCTTTGACAATTGATTAAAGTATCATCCTTGTCTAGAGAAGTAGGGCAAAGTTTCCACAATTTTTATTCCCTCATACTACATCATTGGATTTGGAAAATAATGACTTGGGCATGCAAATTTGAAGACTTTTGATAGTGTCAATTACAGACAACCTCACAAAATACTGTAGTGAAATTTAAAATGGGATTGTTTGTATAAACTGCATAACATAAAGTTCACTGTAAGTGGCAGTGGCCACTGCAGCAGAATAAACATCCTACTTCTGTGCTGCAAATAATTGTACTGAAATGTTAATAATGGGATTGTTCATATAAACTGTGGTAGAATAATATGTCATATTTCTGTGCTATAGCATAAAAATAGATACCATAGCAAAATTTAAAATGGGATTGTTCATATAAACTGCAGAACACAAAGTTCACCGTAAGTGGCAGCATCCTCTGTGGCAGAATAAACATTCTATTCCTGTACTGTAGCATAGAAATAGATTCCACAGACAAGTAAACTATTTCTACGTTTAACCACTGGAATAGAATGTTATATAATGGCATGGCCACTTAAATGGCATATTTCTGTGCATTTGCATAGAAATTATGCCCTCAGGCAGTTTCAATATGCTAAGAATAAACAACCAAATTGAGATTTAATATATTTAAATTCAATAGAATTGCTTGAAAATTGAATATAAGTTATATCATCATAATCCATTTGAAACACTTATCTTTTCAACAGAGGGCAAGAAAATATGAAAAATATTCAAAAACTTCACATATTGCAGTTAACAATTATTCTTAGAACTTTCATTTGTTTTAAATATAATCATGAGAGGGTAGTATAATTTTTTTCTTTCAATTTAATAACATTTTTTGAACTATTTTAAATTCTTAATATATATATTGTACCCCTAGTGAATAGCGTTACATGTTTCATTTTTTTTTAAAAAAAAGTATGATTAGTTTCAAGATTTTTAAAATAAAAATTTGCAAAAGCTAAAGATTGCATCTTTTTTTTTTTTTTTTTTTGAGAATAAAACTTCTTAGCAAGAGGGGGGGGGAATTAAAAATAGATTTAAAAAATAGATTTAAGACTCTTTTGTTTCTCTCTCTTTGTAAAGAAAACTTTTACAATGTATAAAATAAGCAAATGTGAAATCAGACTAAAAATTAGTCTGTAAAAATAAGATGTTTGTAAAACTTTCAAAAATGGGATTAATTAGTTTATAAGATTGCTGATGAAATTATATTAATTAAAAACTGTAAACTATCTTATTGAGATCATTTAGATTGAATCTGAATGGATTAAGATTAAGGCAAATGTAAAAATCAATTAATTAAAAATATGTAAAATTAATTAAGACAGATTCAAGTCAAGATAAAATAAAACATGAGAGAGTTAAGATATAAAAGTTACATCTTGGTTATTGTTCTGCAGTCAGGGCTTTAATTTTCTAGATGCTTCATCAGTTTGAATTATTATTATTCAGTTCAAACAAAATGCAGAATCCAAACAACCAGAGATTCAGACATTTGGAAACTATAAAGAGAGTAATAAACCAGTCAATTACTGCTGCATTCAACATCCATACAAAAGCCTTAGATCTAGCAACATGAATTGCTAGACAACTGACCAAAAATCCAACTGGTTGAAAACTGACAATCATGAAAACCTAGGTAAAGATACTTTTAATACCTTCTGATCATAGTATAGACTTTATTTCAAGTGAATGAACTTTAATTGATGGACTATTATGACTATAGCCTAAAGTCATTTATATTTTTATTATGTCAAATCTTTTAGTTATAATTTGTTAAATATATGTGTGTAAATAAATATTAATGTTTGCTTTAATTGTTATTTTGTCTTTTCTTTCTCTTTTGTCACTGCATCACCAGTAATTTAATGTAATGTGTTATGTAAATATGGTTGGCCCTGAAACAGTGTTAGCTAGCTAGGGATTAATCAAGCACTAAATGGTTTTCCTATCATCCATGCATGCTAATTATAACTTGTGATTAGCTGGCATCTTAGGTTTTACCTTGAAACAAATAGAAATGCTTTGGATGGCAGGGATTTGAATTTAGCAGCCAAGAAGTTCTATAGCCTGGAAATGTGGCTACAGATTATACCTTGTGTAATCTTGATCTGGTTATAGGTGCCATTGGTCTTATTCACCTTCTGTATTTGACTTTTCTGCTTAAAGAGTTTGTGTGCTGCAATAATAAAAGTGCAGCTGGAGAGATTGAGATTTTTTTTACTGTTGATTTATATAACCAGATTAATTCTCCACCACCTGGTTTAATTGGCTTTCCAACATGGGTGCAGAACTACCATAAGTTACTAGCAATTATAAATATAATTAAAGTAGAATTAAAAGTAGGAAATAAAGTCTTGAAGAAATGCTAAATTGCATAATAAAAATTAAAATTGGTGAGGGGAGTGAGAAGATAAATAGACCAAGGCAAACAAATTGTAATATTGATAAAATAATTAATAATAATTAAATATATAATGTAATTAAAAAGGTGAGAGAAAAAATAAGTGGTCAGAAATGATAAATAATTTATTACTGGGGTTTGGAGTTGAACAAACACTACTTTCGATTTAAAATATTTAGTCGTACACTTCATTCAATTTAAAAATAGAAAAAATTATGAAAATAAAAGAATTGCCTGACAAAGGATAAGGGGGTTTAGAGTTGATATTAGTTAAATAGAAATATAATGAGAATTTTATTATTTAAAGTAAAATAATAGTTTTAGAATAAATATATGATAATAAAATAAACGTTTTTTTCTATTTATAGAGATTCAAGTTAAGTAGATGAAAATATATATATATATAAATAAAGCCTATAATAAATAAAATGAAATTTTTTTTGAGAAGTAATAATGGAGACAAAATAAAAAATAAAAAATTTTTTTTTTTTAGAATATACGCATGTTAATAAAAGCAAAGCTAATTTAAAATAATGTTTATGAAGGTTAATACAGATTAAAAGTAAATAAATAAAATAAACAAAATGCAGTATAAATAGTTGTTAGTATATAAGTGTTGAGGGTCAGAGGAATTGGAGTTGAAAGGAAGGAGAGTGTAATGAGAGAGTGATGGTTGAGGAAAGCATAATAAGTATAGGCAGTAGCACTGTGTGAAAATAGTACCTATAATGGACTAAGCAGGGCATAGTTCTCAGGGTGAGGTTTCAGAAAAATAATTCCTGGGCCTATCCAAATTTTACTGGGTGAAAAAGTCCCAACTTTATATTTTAAAATATGCACCCTGGGAACCACCAGTATAAGATGCAAGTCAGTTCTTGGGGTAAAATCCCCACATATCATAAATATCAATAGTGTAAGCCAAATAGGTCATTCAGGAATCCTGCTATTCACAGAGACCCTTTTTTTTTTACTTTCTAGAATGCAGACCCATTGGAGCATATCATGGGCTCAACCAAATGACTGGTAGAAAAAGCCAGCATAGAAAGTACTTTTTTTATATATGTGTGTGAATGTCAATATAAACCAGGTGAACCCTGTATCTGCCTCATTCAAACACCTGTACATGCCAGAAAGATGTTTGTTTCTCCTATTGGTTATCACATAGAACATGATTGTTGAAATCAACATTGTACAGCATGGAAGGAAGAATAGCTTGAGAAAGATCACGCTTGGCACTGAGGACATCACAGCAGCTCCAAAAACATATTGATAAAAAGGACAAATGTAAATAAAAATTAGAAGCAGTGATATAGAAGCAAATAATAATTAGTAATTAAAGACAAAAATATAAGTAATTATTAGAGATAAAATGAGTCAAAAGATGCAATTTACTCTCAAACAGAGAGCAGTGTAATGTACCGCTAGTGAATAGTATTACATGTTTCGTAATTTTTTTTTTTAAAATTATAATTAGTTTTAAGATTTTTAAAATGAAATTTTGCAAAAGCAAATGATTGCAGCATATTTTCTTTTGAGAATAAAACTTCTTAGCAAGAGGTGGGGGGTAAATAGATTTAGAAAATAGATTTAAAACTCTTTTTTTCTTTCTCTCTTTGTAAATAAAACTTTTATAACATATAAAATAAGTAAATATATAGGGTATAGAGCACAGACTTTCACACAACCCACCACTTTCACTAATAACACTGATACACTCAAGCACATATCTGCTGAAAAGATAAATAATCACCAATATACGTATTTCATGCTAAACCAGCAATCATCAGTTGATCCAGATTATCATCTCCCACACATATATACTATAAGTGCTCAGATATATATTAAGATAGACAATCTTCATTCTTTAATGGACAGGCTCCAATCTACTACACACTCCAAATCTTCAACCGTCCATCCAATTGGACAATCTGATGATGGAATGCTCGAAGGCCACCCTGAGGCCGAGATTCTTGTCACACCCATGTTGACCTAAAGTCAATCTGAACCTCACATATACAGGACATAATCCATTAAATACATATGCAAGGATGGGCAGACATCTCTACAATGTAATAACTGAAACACAAGCTTATTATAAATACACCTGTGTCTATATATGTAATTATTGGGTATATGAGCACAGACTTTCACACAACCCACCACTCTCCAGTCTATCTAATAAAACTGATACACTCAAGCACATACATGCTGAAAATATAAATAATCACCATACCCTATATATTACATATATAGACACAGGTGTATTTATAATAAGCCTGTGTTTCAGTTAATACATTGTAGAGATGTCTGCCGATCCTTGCAAATGTATTTAATGAATTATGTCCTGTACATGTGGGGTTCAGATTGACTTTAGGTCAACATGGGTGTGACAAGAATCTCGGCCTCGGTGTGGCTTTCGAGCATTCCATCATCAGATTTTCAATTGGATGGATGGTTGAAGAATTGGAGTGTGTAGTAGATTGGAGCCTGTCCATTAAAGAATGAAGATTGTCTATTTAATATATATCTGAGCACTTATAGTATATATGCGTGGGAGATGATAATCTGGACCAACTGATGATTGCTGGTTTAGTATGAAATACGTATATTGGTGATTATTTATCTTTTCAGCATATATGTGCTTGAGTGTATCAGTGTTATTAGATAGACTGGAGGGTGGTGGGTTGTGTGAAAGTCTGTGCTAATATACCCTATATATTACATATATAGACACAGGTGTATTTATAATAAGCCTGTGTTTCAGTTATTATAAAATAAGCAAATGTGAAATCAGATTAAAAATTAGTTTGTAAAAATAAAATGTTTGTAAAATTTTCAAAAACATAATTAATTAGTTTACAAGATTGCTGATGAAATTGTATTAATTAAAAAACTGTTAACTATTTTATCGAGATCATTTAGATGAATCTGAATGGATTAAGATTAAGGCAAATGTAAAAATCAATGAATTAAAGAAATGTAAAATTAATTAAAAGACAGACTCAAGTCAAGATAAAATAAAACAATGAGAGAGTTAAGATATAAAAGTTGCATCTTGGTTATTGTTTTTCAGTTGGGGCTGCAATTTGCTAGATAATTAATCAGTTTGGATTATTATTATTCAGTTCAGACAGAATGCAGAATCCAAACAACCAGATATCCAGATATTCAGAAAATATAAATGCAGTAGGAAGCCAGTCAATTACTGCTGTGGTCAACATCCATGAAAAAGCCATTGCTAGACAACTTTAGGATATTCAGCTGAGCTTCAGGCCCGAAAACCTTCAACAAAAAGAAAGTCAACTGAACCTTGCCTGAACCAATGTCCAGAACAATGCCTAGATTGTAAGTAAACATTTCCACAAACTCTCTCTCCCATAGTCAACACAAACAATGAAAAATAAGCCCTGGAACCATTGATGAAGACCAAAAAGTCAACTGGTTGAAAACTGACAATCATAAAAACTTAGGTAAAGATACTTTTAAATATATTCTGATCATAGTATAGACTTTATTTCAAGTGAATGAACATTAATTAATGGACTATTATAACTATAGTGTAAAGTCAGTTATATTTTTTATGTCAAATCTTTTATTGTTATAGTGTGTTAAATACATGTGCATGTAAATAAATATTAGTGTTTTCTTTAATTGTTATTTTGTCTATTTTTTCTTTCTCTTTGAACACTGCATCACCAGTAACTTACTTTAGAGTTATGTTGTGTTAAGTAAGTATGCTGGACCCTGAGACAGAGTGTGATCTAACTAGGGATTAATCAAGTGCTAAACTGCTTATCTGTCATCCAGGCATGCTAATTATAACTTATCATTAGCTGTCTCGTGAGGTTTTCCCTCAAAACAAATAGAAATGCTTTGGATGGCAGGGGTTTGAATTTAGCAGCCAAAAAATTCTATAGCCTGAAAATGTGACCCCAGGTTATATCTTGTGTAACTTTGGTCTGGTTATATGCACCATTAGTCTTATCAACCTTCTGTATTTGACTTCTTCGCTTGAAGGGCCGATCTGCTGTGATAATAAAAGTGCACCTGGAGAGATTGAGATTTTTCTTTTTGTTGTTGTTGATTTATAAAATCAGACTATTCTTCTCCCATATGGTTCAATATATATATATATCACATTTAGTATATGAATGTAATTATATATATATAATAAATCAGTAGCTAAATTTTCTATTTAAATTATTAGATAGTTTCTATTTTTATTTTAAAATAATTATTTAAAAAAAAAAAAAACTACTAAACTCATATTACTTAAAACGATTGCAAAAAGTTGCAAACATTTGTGAATTTTTTTCTTTAGTATTTTTTTAAACTGTTTTAAAATTAAATAAACCTAACAAACAATTTTAAATAAAAAACTCAGTTATTGATTTATTATACATATATAATTATGTGCACATAGTAAATATAATATATACTGTAACACTACTGAGCATTCATTAAAATTGTGTTTACAATTATCAAAAAAAAATCCTTATAAAACAACGTAAAGTTTTAAACTTGATTAATAAATAGCAAAATCACCAAGCTGTCAGTAAAATATTGAATTAAAGCATCTCATTAAAAAAAGAGAAAATCTAAAAGAGTTTAAAAAGTTATTCATACAAATGTCATTTATTAATTAGAAGGGGGTAGAAAATTAACTTAGAAAAACCAAAGTATAACAGTTTAAACTATAAGATAATCTATTTTTATTTAAGTTAAAAAAAAAGAAAATCTTAAAACTAAAAGAAAAAAAAAGAAATCTCTTTTCATTTAAATTATTTATTAGAAATGTAAATATATATGTGCATTAATAGCGATTGTAAGTATGAGGAATAGTAAATTAAATGTGTGCATGTTGATAAAATAAATGTGTGAAGTTAAAAATTAAAAAACTGAATATGCAATGGTGATTAATTAAAAATTCACAAACAACAGAATTTGGCAATGGCTTCCAACTGACAAAAGGATTAACATCTTATCAAAGGAATGCAATCAAAAACAGTGGAGAAATTTTAACAACAGATATAGCTGGAGGACATAAAAGCCAATTAACAAAGTGACAACAGGTCATCACATAAATAGTCTGGGTTTTTATCGATCAATCAGTTCAGTTGAGTTGAATTCAATCTATCAGTTCAGATCACAATCAGATTAAATCAGTTCATCAGTCAGTTTTACAATCATGCAGTGTTAATCATCATTGGAAACATACGACCAGACCCCAGCTGAGTCCGATGAAACAGCGGCCTGTCCAGTAAAAGTAGTGCATGCCTAACAACTTAAAAAACTGCTAGAATATCTAACTATCTTAAAGAATAATGCCATGAGATAATAAACATAGAAACCTCCACAAAAACCTCGAATTCAACCAGTTGGAAAGATTTTCACATAAAGCAACAACCAGCAAGAAGTCAACATTCAAATCCTATAGATAATGGGTAACTTTTATTATTCCCATTTCTGATATTAAAGTAGCCATTGCAATCCTTAAAGCCTCCCAGAGTCAGTTAATAAATGAACACTATAACCATATATAATGAACTATTGATGTGCGTGTTTTTAAATGCCATGTATTATTTAATGCTTTTGTTATATTCTATTTTAGTGTATGAATACAGAGTGTGTGCATGGTCATTATATAAAAATACCATTGTTTATGTCAGTTAAGATTTATAGAAGTAGTTAAAATTAGAATAATAAATGTTTAGTTAAATAAATTATCTTTAAGCTTAATATTTGTTGCTCAATATTTAATGCTTTTGTTATATTCTATTTTAGTGTATGAATTCAGAGTGTGTGCATGGTCATTATATAAAAATACCATTGTTTATGTCAGTTAAGATTTATAGAAGCAGTTAAAATTAGAATAATAAATGTTTAGTTAAATAAATTATCTTTAAGCTTAATATTTGTTGGTCAATTCTTTTACTACTAAATAAAGTAACATATATTATATTATCCTCTTGATTGAGCTAGTCATGGGGTATTTTGAGTGCTGGATTATGGACCTACGTCCAGAGCATGTTAGTTACCCCATGTAATTAGCTGGTGCCTGAGGTTTACCTCAAAACAAATAAAATGCTTTGGTTAGTAGGGGTTTGAATCTAGCAGTCAAGGTGGGCCACAGTCTGGAAATGTGACCATGTTATGGTTTGCATAGCTAAGTCTGACCTTGGGGATCATTGGTAGCTTTGCTATTGATGGTATTCCATCTTTTGCTTGAAGGGCCAGTCCATTCATGTAATATGTATAATATAAAAATATAAAATTATGATAAATAAGGTTTAAACCCAGTTAAACCTATCAAATAGTGTTCTGGATCATTTACCAAAAAGAACCTGGTTCAATACATTAAGAGTATATGTATTAAATTACTGCAGAAACATCAAATGACTTACATGTACTATATATATATTATTTTGATTTAATGTAAAATTATATGTATTAAGTGAAGTTTATTTACAATATATACACATGTATTATTATGTACACATACTAAATATGATACATACATAAGGGAGATATATTTTAACTTATAGCAGAAATATCTAGTGACACATGTACACATATATATCAACTATAAGAATTCAGTCAATTTAACATATAATATAGTTTTACATTTTTATTTATTGTGCCAATACTATAAACTTAAAAATAAGAGATAATTTTTTTTATGTTAAATGCTTTTATTGGCTGTGTACTAAAAAGAAGATAATTGTTTCTTTAACCACAATTGGAAGTTTTAGATTTAACTTAAAATAAAAATATGGAGAGGTCCAGAAATTAATTAAGTCAATCTCTATTTTTTTAAGCAATGGATTGACTTATTTAATTTTTGATCACCCTGCTTTTATTTCAAGTTACATATAAAAACTCCAATTGTGATTGAAGAAACAATTATTTTATTTCTTTTTAGTGCATAGTCAATAAAAGCATTTAATATAAAAAAAATTGTAATCTCTATTATTTTATTTTCTGTTTACAGGAACTAAGTATTTAAAACATTAAAAATATGTGATAGTTTACTTTTTGTTAGATAAATTCTTTGTGTAATTTTTCTCTGCTATCTATAGAATTAATGTTCCAATTTCATTATTTTAAAACTGCAATATAAAAATACTACATTACCAAAAAAAGAAAAAATTAGTATAATTTTCAATATAGAAATTTGAAAAAAAAAAATAGAAACTTTACATGGAGCATAGATATGAAAATAAATATTTGAAAAGCACACATCTCATGAAACATTTTCAGAATACTTTATTTAAGACAGTTTCAACTAGTAATTTTTTTCAGATCTGTATTAAAATAAACCATTATGAAAAGTACATTATGAGAAGCATATTTTTTTTGTAAAAATTTAACAGAACCAGTGCAATAAATGTGGAAGAAATTTTGGATATCTTAAAATTTATGAAAATAAAAACTAAAAAGAGAAATATTCTTATGGTATAATTTAGTGAAGAAGAAAATTAATAATTTTCTCTGTAAGGTGAATATACTGTTTGTTCCACAAATTCCATTTATATTTAGTTATATTCAAAATTTCAACTTCATCACACACTCTTTAAACATATAAATAAAGAGATCTAAAAAATAAATGATCTCCAAAATCCAGCATTTTTCACTTGGCCCAGATCACAATTTCTCATGTCATTTTCTTTAGCACTGATCAATATTAAATTATAGCGTCAAATGTGTGAGTGCAAAAAAAATGTGATAATTATAGATAATGAATTTTACCATTTCTTTATGTTATCATATTGTCATCAATTATCAATATGTAAAGTCTGGTTGAGATATTTTAAAAATCAAAAATATTGCAATTAAAATCAAAAATATTGCAATTACAATTAATCTTGAAAAAGTTAATTATTAATGCACACATATATTATTGTTTGTAGGAGTTTAATTTCTGTGAAAGAAAAATAAAAGATCTTATGTTTCTATGTTGGATTGCATATGTTATGTATATTGTTAATTTATAAATTTATTATCCTTTACAAATAGAAAATATGTTATTTGGAATTAATATGTAAAATTTATGCAGTCACAAAGATATTCCAGGATAGTGAATAGTTATAATTTAAAATATGAGTATGGGTGAATAAAAGTATGGGTGAATAAATATCCACTATTAAATAAGTGAAATTAGAATAAGACAAATATTTAAAAAAGTTGTTAAAATTATTATTTTGCTTGTATAATAAATGTTGCCATTTTTTCCAAAAATTAAAAATAAATAAATAATCAGTTAGCTTTATTGCTCATGAATTCTTAAGAGGTTTAAACATCTGAAATAACAGAACTTGTGCAATTTAAGAGCTTTAAGCTCTAGAGTCTGCTACTCTATACCCGTAACAAACTGCACAGAGATTTAAAATTCTAATTTATGCCAATTTACTTATGCAACACAATATATGGGTAAGAGAACAAACAGGTGTTACTGACATCGTTAAAAGAATTAAAAGCCTGAAGTGGAGTTGGGCTGAATATATTGCTAGAAGAGATGATAATAGATGGACAATTGAAATCTTAAACTGGATTCCAAGAGAATGTAAAAGACCCAGAAAGAGACCACATGTGAGATGGAAGAATGAAATAAGAAAGTGTGCAGGGTGATGTGGAGAAGAAAGGTTAGAGATCAGAGAATATGGATAAACTTGGAAAGACCTTTATTCTGCAGTGGATTGATAATGGTTGACAATGATGATGATGATTCATGCAACAAAAATAATCAAAATCGATGAAAGATATCATCTGCTAGTTATTATAGTTTTCTAACTATAAATATTATTAAATTGTAATTACTAAAGCTTTAACTAAACCAATGCTTTTGCATATGAATTAAACATGTATTAAATTCAAGTGAATCAAAAAAATGTGCATATTTGAGGATAAGACTTGTAATTTATTTCTAACCCAATAAATCTTGCCAATATGCCCTTATGTATATTTTATTACCTTAATGGGCTGTATTTATTTATGTGTTCATTTTTGCTAATAAATATAATATACACTGTTTGTTTGAAAGTTCGTGGTGGTGACATTGTATTTGTACTATATCTTGGATTATTTACATCAGCTAAAATTAATTGTCAAATATCTTTAGAAAAATTCAAACTTTAGTTCATTTTTTTAAAATACACTTAAACTATTAGTAATAGGCCAGAGGTTAGTGTATAATACAGTGATTAAGTAGGATTATTCCCCTCACTTTTTCAAATGTTGGTAGCCTTCAGTTACAATATTATCATGGAAATCAATTCTGGGAGCTTTAGTTTTATGAATGCTGAATTTAAGGTGATGTTCAAACCAACTAATTACTAATAGTTGAATATGTTTGAAAAGTTTAAGTAAAGTTTGAATTTTTCTAAAAATATTTAACAATTAATTCTAGATACAAATAATATAGGAAAATTAAGATTTTGAATAGTCTTTTTGTTATCTGATTGTTGCATTATATCAGGGGTGGCCAACTTTTGTGTTCATAAGATCTACTTTTTATTTTTAAAATGTTTTGCGATCGACTTGTTGTCATAGGCAATCGACTTGTCATAGGCGTAGTCTAAGTGGAGGGAGGTGTGAAATACATACCATCGTTATATATCTCCCTAGTTAAAAATAATTATTTAACTGATCAAAAAACTCATGTCCGGGGAATTAAAATAGCATGAGTAATTATTAATAATATTTATTAATTCAAATTAGCTACATTAAACCAAGATTTAAAAACATTATTTTCAACAGTGATATGACTTAGTGGACCCTATCTAGAATTGAAAAAAAAATTAGAACAAAAACAAAAATAACAAAAAAACTTGAAAATCTTGACTTAATTTGTTTCACTTGCCAGATTTGCTTCGCGAGCGACCAAAAATGGCTTTGCGATCGACCAGTGGATCACGATCGACTTGTTGGATACCCCGGCATTATATCATTTGATGAATGTAGTATATCTAGATAACATGAAAAAAGAAAAATCCTGTACTATTTCTTTATCATTTTATTCAACATCATTTTTATATCTGCCCTTTCTTTTCTTTTTTTATAAAGGTAAAATTACTTTTAAATAGATTACTTAAGGATAAACCGCTCTTCAACAGTTGCAAAGCGGAAAAAAAACCGTGTTACTCATCAGGTTTTCCAGTTGTTAATTGTTGATGATTTGAGTAATTTTCCAACCTTGTTTTACTTCCTAGATGAGAATATATATATTTATAGTCAAAATTCCCCCAAATTCTCAACTCAACCAGACTAGTCAAGAAAATAAACTTTAAAACATTACCAATGGTTTCACTGCTACAAGCAGACTTCCCAAGTGTAAAGAGCTACAAGATAACAATATATTTAAACTAAACTTTAACCACAATTCCTCTTACTTCCCATACACCATTAGTATTAAAAGAAAAGTTAATTACTTCAGAATCATAAATTTTTAATAATTTTAATGATTCTGAAGCAATTAACTTATTTAAAAGTTTTTTAATATTAAGGGTATATGGGAAGTGAAATTGTGGGTAATGTTTAGTTTAATCAATACATTATTTTGTAGTTCTTTACACTTGAGAAGTCTCCTTGTAGCAGTGATAGCATTGGTAATGGTTTAGGGTTTATTTTCTTGGGTGAGTTGTGAATTTGAAGTAATTTTGATTATTTATTGACTAGTTTAGCTTTACGCTTTTAAAGTTTATATATATTATAAAGAGACATACAAACACTACCCACCTGCATTAATCTACATCATACTAAGCCTAACCAGGCAATTATTAAACAACAATTACCCTTCTTCAAACACACACACACATCTATATATATGCGAAATATCACAATCAGCTTGTCATTGTTATTTTTTTTTTTCGTTTTAAAGAAAGATAAAGTTTCAAGTTAAACACTAAAACAATAAATATCTCTCCCCCCACCTATATAGATAGATAGATAGATAGATAGATAGATAGATAATATGACTAACCAAGAGTATTCTAAGTCATCAACTAACCAACATTATGACGTGGACATCAATAAAATATACAAAACAATGGACTAATGTCAAGCATATTGCTAAGCCACTAGGCAATCCCAATAAATAATTATTTAATAACATTACATCTATGTACAGTTATGCAATAATAGACAATTACAGCAAGCTCGGAAAATGAAAGCAATCGCATGGCCCTATGAGGATAAAACAAGAACAAAGGGTAAATATATAACATTGGAATCTTTTTTTTTTTAAAACTGCACAATAAAGTCAAGATCTTGACAAAGGTATTATTATTATTATTATTATTTTTTAACGAAGCAAGATGGACATATGTGATTGATTTTAGAACAAATTTCAATCGTGAGAGAATAAACAGTAATTTACTTCATCCATCAATATAAAGCAAATCATAAAATACATCTAAGATATGGAAGAAAGGAGAATGGTTTAAGCTAATTCTTAAAAAGAAAACTTCAAGTTTGCATAAGATCATCACAAGAGAATAAATAAACAACTGCTAACAATCATCAAGGATAGTTTTTGCGCCATTTCCCTATGCATAAAACCCTAGAAAAACTACACATACTAATGAGGGTGTTACAATGAGGTCTGTCTAAAAGAATTATGCCGTAGGAGGCCAAATTCCAGCTCTTCATGCTGATTAAAGCATTATAATGTGTGAGATGCCTCTCTTTATTAAATACTGGTCGATGATGATGATGATCTTCAATGGATCTGCTGTGTATTCTTCAAAGAAAATGAACCGGGCAGCACTGATGATTTATGGTCCTGGAGTGAGTGCATGTCAACTAAACTTACAGACAGTTCATCGCCCAAGAAGATCTATCACCAGGAGGAATGAACTTTGAATGTAATGGATAGTGCTTGCCAGACTCAGAAATTTATTTTTTATTTATCTAATTGATTGGTATTTTTTATTTATCATATTATTTTTACTTTTCTTTTTTTTTTTTTCATTTCCACATTTGGAAGTTTGTATTTCAGAAAATGGAAAAGTTTATTTTAAGTGCAGATAGGGGAAGAGTTAGATTTCGTAAACGTTTTATTGTATTAAATAAAATTTAGGTCATACATCCTTCCAATAGCTTGACATCACTTGCCAGAATGTGGAATAAGGTAAGATCTTGATGTTGCTCCAAATTAACAGCACATAATAGAGACAGAACAGAGTTTTCGTTATTTGTTAAATATTTTACTAACATTCATTATATATTCATTTTTCGGTATATATGATTAATTTTTTTGATCTCTACTATCAACATTAGGGAATCTCCCATACACATAGAAGAAGGCCCTCTCCTCAAAGAAGAATGATAATAATCATCATGAATCAGACAGCGAGCATTACTCTATAATACGACTGTACATAAGAATAATTAGAAAGTCATATTCGCAATCTTTTAAAATTTTTGTTTGTTTTATTATTTTAAACTTTTGTAAATAAAGATTGCCAGGGTATAGATTTCTATCATGGGTTTCAGGAATTGGAATGTCAATTGTATTTAATTCTTAAGGTGATAGAAAACCATCCTTGACTCATACCAATATATCTGCAAATATTGTTAAAGTTGTTTCATTATTAAATAAAAGTTATTTCAATCCATTTGGTCTCTGCCTTGTTCTCATCATTGTGCACTCACACCACTAAATACATATGCTAAATTAATAAATTGATAAAAAATCAAGTCAGATGTCATATGACCTAATTTTAATAAAGCTTGTATTTACAAATGTTATATATAGAGTATGTAAAAAACAAACTCTTAACAAGCTTCAAAAATACCCTCAACCCCAGACCGCGATTTCTGCATCTAGCGTCGTCAGTGAGGTGTTAGAGTATTTTTGAAGCTTGTTAAGAGTTTGTTTTTTACATACTCTATATATAACATTTGTAAATACGAGCTTTATTAAAATTAGGTCATATGACATCTGACTTGATTTTTTATCAATTTAATTTTAGTTTTTTCTATTAAGGCTTTGGCGATTTTATATTGCTAGAGCTATTAATATATGGTGTATCTGAATTTAGTTCAGTCCCATACAGCTATTTGAGTTAGATAGCTGGATTATTAGACATTTAAATGTCTGAAAGTTTCAGATTTTCTTCTCAATAGTTAGGCATTGATAAAATGCTAGACTAGTTCTAGTATTTTTAATCCCTAACACCTCACTGATGACGCTAGATGCAGAAACCGCGGTCTGGGGTTGAGGGTATTTTTGAAGCTTGTTAAGAGTTTGTTTTTTACATACTCTATATATAACATATGCTAAACTCCAATACACACACCTCTTTACTTATGTATTAGAAATATCCTTGGAGAGTGCTGTAATTGATCCTCACTTATATAGAGGCACAATAATCATTAACCCGACCCTCCCTGAAGAGAGTCGAGTACAAATTCTTTCCAAGTTTGAATACTGAGGCATAATGGAGCCAGAAATGGGGGTGAGATGAGGATGAATTAATCCAAACTATATCTAGATTTAATGAGTAGATATAGAGCTTGTGCATTGGAGATAGATATGATAATGGGCTAAGTATTTCATCACGTCATTGTCAGCGTTCTACCAGAAGATCTTAGGTCCAACCATAGTTAAATGTATTTCCCCTTCTTTTGCGAAAATGACTGGTCTGTTACATTATATATATAATTTATTAATATTATTTATTTACATCTTTTAACATATTTATAGAAATTTACATTTTATATTCAGCAACATTTGATGAAAAATTAAATAACCTCTTGCAAGCCATATATTTCTGCAGTCAAGTTTGATATCATCAGCTGGTCAGAAGTCCAGTTGATATCACATTAAATATTGAACTCAGTTTCTATTTCAATAGATTACCATTGCATAATTTCATATCAAAGTTTAAATGTAAATTTTAGCAATAATTTAATCATTGCCTCCTTTGTATTGGCTTAATATTAATTGCCATAGCTGAGCTTATACTTAAACTCTTTTTTAAATAACCTTGTCTTTAAATAAACACTTGACATAAATATTATTTAATTAATTCCCTCCCATAAAGAAGGCTTTAGTTAATTTACTGCTAAAATTTACATTCAAACTTTAATATCCTGAGTGTTGTGAATCTATTCAAATAGAATTTGAGTTATGTTTAATTATGATCTCAGTTTCCTAAGCAGTTGAAGATATCAGATTTTTATTAGTAGAAATATATGAAGTGCAGGAGGTTAGTTGATTTTTTAAAATCAAGTATTGCCATATATAAGACTCTTAATTTCTTTAAATTCTTATAGAAGGCATATATAAATTACATCAACGATTTACTTATTTATGTAGTGTTTAATTAATTAATATTTATACACTTATATATATCTTCACTATAAATTAAAATTGTATATATTTTCATTCTAAAATAATATATCATAGTATTATAAATGCAATAGTTCTCAAAAATTTTTTTTAGCATTTATTGGCATATTTTATATTAGCAAGTTTTTGTAAAATGTTGAAAGGCACAATTTTGATAAATTAAAAAAAATAAACAAATAACATTGAAAAATTTATACAGAAACAAATATATTTTTAATATGAAAAAGCATTTTTTGGCAATTTTTCAATGCCATTCTCAGTGTAATGTATATTGTATTGTAGATATATCTAAATTTTGTTTCCTGAATTAAAATTCTTTTTTTGTCATTATGTAATAAGCCCTATAAACATTGATAATATTGTGTATTGAACTTTCAATCAATCCATTATTTTTTTAATGGACTAGAGACAATAAGTGATAAAAGTGTAAAAACGATAGTCAATAAGTCTGATAAAAAATTATAGATAAGAAGCAATATAATTTATAACATTCTACTAAGGTTAAGCAATGAATTTTGTCACCTGAAACAAACCTTAAAAATTGCATCTTTTAAAATTATTTAAAAAGGTCTTGTAATGCAGAGATAATGCATCTGCCTACTAAATCTATAATTTAAAATTCAAATTCAGGCCAAATGAAATTCTTTTCAAGATACTTAGGAATTTCTCTCATATAACTAGCCTATAGTCAGTCTAGCTAATTCCCCAACCTGGTCAGTAAATGGGTATCTAATTATCCTTAGCTAGAGAGTTAAACAAGAATGGAAAAGTACTCAAACCCTCAGTACTTGATAATTGCTAAGCTTGATAAGTATGCCTTAGTGCATTCATTGTTTTTTTATAGGGCTTTGTAAGAGAGGCCTTTGTCCTATAGTGGATTAATAGTATACAAAAAATAAATTAAATTAAAAAAAAAAAATCTTTATTAAAAACGCACACAAAATTATAAAACTAAAAAAAATTCAGAAAAATGAGACAAAATAAGTAATAGAATAAACAGAATATATATATAACATATTAAATAACTATCTGGTAGCTTGATAGCCTCTACATAATTTATTGTTTTAGGTGTAGGAGAAATTATTCCCAGATCACTTAATTGATATTGGAACATTGCTTAAATAATTTTTTAAAAATTTCAGACTAGGCAAATTGCCTTTGGTCGCTATTACACATATGGATAATATTATAACAATTTTCAACAGAGACAAAACAATTTATTAAAAAAAGTAATACTATAAAAATCTTTAAAAATGACCTATTAAGAAGAATTGAATATCTAAAATTTAGTAAAATGGTGTAAAAAAGAATTAATAATGATGTAAGAAAATATAAATAGTAATGAAAGCTATAAAAGAATAAAAGTCTCAAATATAAAAAGGATCTTGATATCGGAAAGAAAGTTTTTTCTCACAATAATTAAGAAAAGATAAACTAATATTAAAAGGGGATATGATGTCATAAAATGTAAGGAAGAGTTCAACCTAAAATTACACACTAATAAAGAACAACAACAAAAATAATCGTTACATCTGAATTGTCAAATATTTTAAATGAAGAGGTAAAGCATATAATTAAATCCATGAAGCAGAATTTTTTTTAAAGAAATGATGGAAGTACTGCCATATTTATATTTTAAAAGAAAGAAGTGAAGAAATAGAAAAATTGTTGGCAAAACTATATACCAAATATCCAAATGATAATATTTCAGATAGTTGAAAAAAGTGGTAGAGGTATTGATATTTAAAAAGGATGATAAAGAAGGTATTAGGAATTACATACTAGTATCAATCTTTCATTAGTTCTATACAAGAACTTTGATAAGATAATTAGGATTCATCTATAGCAGACTTTGAATCTAAACCAACTAAATGAACAAGCTGGAATTAAAAATGATTTTAGCATAGTGGATTAAGTCCAATTTTTGAAAAAAGTTATGATGAATTGCCATTAAGCTTGGGATTTGTAATTATATAAAAAAAAACATTTCCACAGTGATTAAAGCTTTCTACTATTCAACATATAATTCCAAAATATTATATTCTGAAGAATATTTATTAAAATGCAACAATTGTCATTACATTATATGGGTGCACTAAGATTAACACTTAAATTATATCTCCAAAACTTTTAACAGCAATTTTATAATAAGTATTTTACGATTTAAAAGGAAAAGCTAAGGAAATGAAAATATAAATGATTATTTTTACAAATAATACTTCAAACCTTCAAAAGATGTTTTAAGAGTTATCAAATGAAAGCAAAAAAATAAAATTAATGATATGTACTAAAATAAAATTCAACAGATATTTTCAGGAAAAAAATAAATAAATTAAAATAAAATAACAACTACAATAGTTTGATCAGATTTTCAATACAGATTAAAATATAATGAATAAAATTACTCATATAATTAAATTCGAATCAAGTGCACATGATGGAAATAACTTAATATCAAAAGGAAATATCTCTACGTGTTGAAAAAAAGGTCTTTTAGGAGATGTGTTTTACTAATTCTTACATATTGATTTGGGATTTAGATCTTAACAAAAGAAAAATACAGAGATTTGAGATCATTCATTGAAATATGGAGATGTAAGTTGGGAGCAACATGAAGACATTGAAAATGAAATATGTGGGTGAGAAAACAAACAGATATCATTGAAAGAATTAAAGCATTAAATTGCAAATAAGCTGAACATAATCCTAGAAGTGGTAAAGATGGTCAGATGATCATAAAAGACAGCATGTGAAATGGATAAAGTATGAACGTTTTCTGGAGTGATGTGAAGAATAGCTATAAGTAAGAGAAAGTAGATTAAACTTTCATTCTACAGGAAGTCAAAAATAGTTGAAAATAAGAATGATTAATCTTATTTACAGAATTATTAAATTTTCTTTTTTTCCCGTTTTATTTATTAATTAAAAAATCAATTTACCTTGACAAATCTAAAAATAATTACTATATTTAAATCATCATTATTTTTAACCATTATTGATCCACGGCAGGATAAAGGTCCCTCCAAGTTCAACCCATCTTCTCCGCTTTCTAGCCTTTCTTCTCCACAACATCGCAGCACACTTCCTTATTTTATCCATCCATCTCACATGTGGTCTCTTTCTAGCTCTTTTACAATGTCTTGGAATCCAGTTTAAGATTTCAACTGTTCATTTATTATCTCTTTTAGCACTATATCCAGTTCAACTCCAGTCTCTTAATTTTTTCAAGGATGTCAGTAATGCCTCATTATTGTCTTACCATATATTTTTATTTAAATCAGATCATATTAAATCAAATATAGTTTTTATTTAAAATATTTAAATATGAAATAAATTATTTTCATTTTAAATTTTATTTTATTTTCATGCTTTTAAATACTTATCGTTAAAAAAATTCAGAAATATAGAAACAATAGGACGCATTAATTTTTAAAAAATAAAAATAAAAAAGCAAACAAATGTAATCAAGATAACATGCAGTAAAATGACATACCTTCAGTGGATGATGAAATACAAAACTTTTGAAAGGAAAAAATAAAATTTCTGGAATTCCCACTATTTAATTTTTTTTTTTATTCTATTAAAAAAAAACAACTATCAGTTAACATTTTAGATTTTTTTTTTTTTTGCTGCATTTTCAGTAGTAGATGAGTTATTACAGCCCCAACAAGCTGAAAGCTACAACTGATATGAGGGTTAGCTGCTAATAACTACTTATTAATTTCAGTTGCATAGAAATTGTCACAGTACAGAATTCTAACAAAATCATATTAAAATACAATAAAGCCTGTAATGTTAAGTCAGTTGCTTTGGGAACTTTGAAGTGCAGATATTTTGAGATAATATCAGTTTCTTCTATCTCGGGGTTTTAAAATTTCTTTATATTTTATAAATATTTCACAAAAGGTAAAACAAGAGGTAAGAGCTCTGAGTTACGCACTGGCAATTTATGTAATAGCAAAAAGCTATGCTTACATAGCCATTACCTAGCAGACCTTAAATTTGACCATGGTTTTAAAAATTTCTTTTAAATTTTATTTTCGTTGGCTCTCCAAATTGAGAAACAGGGTTCAAAAAGTATAATTATAGCTTTGCTGTAGGTACTGACTTATGCTGGATTCTTTTTTACTCCTGACTGATTTCTGGTGATACAATAATTCTTTTGTTGAATCCTATTTGTTGACTGGATGTCGAATTAGTTAATTAAGCAAGTATCTAGATTGATCATGTGATAAATATATGCATTTTGAACATGTCTAATTTTATACTTAAATCATACTTGTCTGTAAATTTGGACCCTAGGCAAAAATATTTTTTGGGATCCAGTATTATGCTAATCTAATGTTGGAAAATAATGCCTATAATCATCGAATACTTTTGAAAATAGGTACTGTCTCTCTGTTTTCTAATAATTGAATGTTTATATCTTAATGATAAAATGAACATAACATTAAACTCATTTTCAAAGAACATGAACACATTTTTCAAACATATAATTGCAAATGAATAAATAATTACCAAGATACATTTCAACATGAACCATGTTTATCAATTGGACTAAGTAATCATATATTTCAATGACTATTGTGATTTTTTTTTTTTTTAAGGTGTCATAGCATCGGCCGGGACGCGAACCCGCAATCCGGGCAACTGCCTGCAAGTACAAGGCAGTTGCGCTGACCTCTCGACCACATGATAATTTGAACAATTCCAATTTAATATCACATGATTTTCTCAGTTTATTTATATTCTCAGGAGTAGGATGGAAATCAGTCCACTTTATAAGCATTTTAAAAATAAGAATGCATAGGTAGATTTTTGCTGTCTTTAAACAAATTGCTTATAATATAACTTTCACTAACCGATGACACATAGTAGATATTGAAATACGATTTGAATCATTTACATTGTCCCTCTGTTTGTATTTACGTTTTTTAAATAAATTAGATATTCGTTTATGTTTGAGAAATATCACAATCCAGCCGCATAAGTTAGAAAGAGTTTAAGATATGGATTAAAGAAATAGTCATACATTTATAAAAATTTAATAGATATATTTAATTTTAAAGAAAATTAAAGTCTATATTTTCGTTTTAAAAAAAAATCCAAACATTAAACATTTATATCATAAGTTAAAAATACAGTTACTTTCAGATAACAAATAAATAAATGTGTGATCAGACGGTCGGAAGAGGGGGGGGGGCGAAGCGCTTCATGCGATGTTTCAGCACCAAATTAAAAGTTGCGCTCAATTATTGATCACAGATTTTTGTTTTTCCTCAACAGAGAAACCGGAACAAGTTTTAGTTCTTGACCACCACCCCTCCACCATTGGGTTAAATCATACTTATTAAGTTTTATACCCTGAATACAAAAAATAACAGTAGCAGGATATCCGAACTCCTCCATAATTTTTTCTATTATGTTACACGCGCGGCAATTTATATTACTAATAAAATATTTATAGGCTACATTTAAACTCATTTAATGAAAGCAGAATTCGGTTAATTAAATTGAATTCCTTTTTTTTTTTTATCAATTAAAACATTAGTTGTAAATTATTAAAGAATTGTTTGGAAAAATATTAATACTACAATTTTTCTTTTATAGGTCAAGTAGCACAGGTAGCAAAGAAAGGGGGGGAATATAAAACTTAACTATACGTTAACAGAGTTTATTGGTCTATAAAATTTGGGCGAGTTTCTATTTTCGTTCTCTACATTTTTTTTTTGAAGGAAAACTCTCTGGTAAGTTGATTCTCGTTTAAATAACGTTTTTATCTCGCTTAGTTTTACTATCCTTATCGTTTGTTGTTTATATCCGAGTCAAGATGGACTTATCCAACATCTGGACATATTCACTAGAAGACCAAGAAGAAATTTTAGCTCTTATAGAAGACAAAAGACTTCCTCAAGAAGTTGCTGAACATTTAATTATGAAACAGGTACTGTTATCTAACGAGTATTGTTTATTCTTTATTTGTTAAGTGAGTTGAACATAACGTTAGAACAAGCCCTAATAGTAAATAGTTGGTTTGTTCCGTCTTAAAATTCAGATAAAGATTGTACTAATTTTCTATCTTTATACCTTTTTCACTTCTAGTTTGTAAAGTAACACGAAAAGCAATTGGTATCTCTATTAAATAGTTCGCTGATATGCAAACATTATTGATTAGCAAATGTTTCTTGAAACTTTAATAATACCATTACATGCCTCGTTTAATGTGTTATGTGTCATAATGTCACCAGACGGTAATTATTAAAACGAGACATCACTTAAAAAAAGTACTTTTAAATCTACGAGCCGTCTTTTCATATGCAATTGTGTAAATCCGGGACAGTTATTAATTTTCACCATTTAACTTTTTTTTTATTTTTCCGTACCGAACTATTTGAAATAGTGTTTCATTTTGTATGTCAAATTTATTTTCATGTCTTTTAACAGTAGCATGTTGCTTTTTTTTTTTCGGGTCAGCTGGGTGCATTTAAAAAACTAGTGAATAAAAAGTCGTAAATAAACAAAGTCGAGTGTGTGACCTAAAATACATTCTTTTTTTTTATATATTGAATTTATGAAAATAATCAAGTTTGCTTAATTAAAATAATTTAAATTTGTAGATCATTTCAAGCTTACACTTATATATGTGTACTTTCACACTCAAAAGCGTACAGGATATTGCATTCAAGCAATAAAAATTACTTTAATAATTTTTTTTTCTTTTCTTTTATACATATATGTCTGAATGCAGGCGCTATAGTACAGCTATTTTTTTTAAGTAAAGTGTTATTCACGATTACATTTTTAACATTATTTATGATAAATTTATTGAATATCCATGTAAATGTGCTCGTATGTGTATGTATACATACGAGATTCTCCATATTTTGGTGGGACTTATGAAAAATTTAATTGCTGTTTTTTTTTGTAAGATATTTTTAGTCAGTACATATATTGATAGCATTTCACACTCATATATGGTTTAGTGATTAGTATTAGTAATTATATATTGAACTATTTTTGATATGTAGTTGAATTGTTAAATGTTAGAAAAATTCAAACTTTATTTATCTTTCTAAATACATTCTGTTGATAGTAATAACATTCAATTTAATATGTAGCCCATTGTCTTAAGGAGCATTAGTTGTCTCTCTTCTTCAGGTGTTACTTGCTTGACTAATGACACCTAGCAAAGCTGGTCTAAGAACAAAGCAAATAGTATGTCAGTTTAATGCCCAGAGTTTATCAAGGCCCTGGGCCTATATGATCTATGTCTTTTGCAAAAATCAAAAAAATAAAACATTTTATCACTTTCTAAATGTAACTATATTTCGTTTTTATTTTTATTGTCAAAACTGAAATTTATAAGTGTATAACATGAGTAATAAATACAATTGTGAACACAAATTCATATTTATAATTTATAACTAATTATTTATACATTATAATTATCAATTTATATAATTTTATTGAACCAATATTCCAGTAAATAAAATATGTATAGTGGCAAAAATTATATATTATTTTTCTGGAATGTTTTTTTGTTTTTGCAAATTCTGATTGCAAATAAATAAAATTTTTGACAGAGAATCAGTCTTGATTTGATTTATTCTAATTATAAAGCAATGTAACTATATAGGCAAATAAGCTAATTTTTTTTTAAAATATGTGTTTTTTATAATATATAAAAGACGCCCCATATGAAAACATTACCTGGGCCCCATTTTTTTCTCAAGCCTTATGTAATTGTTAATATGGGAATAAAATCAGTGTTCTTTAGATTTGTGAATTCCCAAACTGTCTAAGCTATTCTTTCAAAGATAAGAGTTAGTAGAAATTTTATATATTTTTTTGTGAGAATCCTATAGATTTCTTTATTGTTTATTTTTATGGACAAGGTTAATGATTGGTTTCCAAATAGAATAACTTGTGACATTATTTGCCATTATCATGGGAAAAACTTCTTGAAATTTTCTTCCTACTTTTTTTTTTCTGCTTAGTATTTTTGTTTTCCCAAATAAACATGTTCATTAGTACATATAAGGTTTGCTATTTATACATTTATCTTTTCCTTTATATTCTTTTATTTGTTTTCCAGTAGGATAGCTAGTTTCACCAGTATATTAATCCTTTTGTATTTGCATAGTATTTCATAAATACAATTCTTATTTTTCAACATTTCATGTTTAGGGCTTGCAGAAATTATAATTCCTTATAATGTAGTATGGTGTTGGAATTCTATTTTGATATGATAATGATTGCAAATTTTTTTAGTTTATCTGTCATTCTCATTGTGTGTGGATCTACTACAGGGAATGCAACATATAACTGAATAAAATACCATTTAAAATTTTTGGACACTCTTTAATAATTTTGTTGTTTTAAAAACATTAGAATTTGAATTTAATTTAGATTGATGATTGTATTTACAATATAGTATATACTTTTATATTTGTTTATGATTTTTTTAAAAAATTAAAATATTTTTTATTTTGTAAAAAAGTTTAAAAAACAACAACAATAAAATTCAGTAACATCTTCTAATAATAGCTTTTCATTATAATAGCATTCTCTTTAACTTAGCGAGCTTGTGTTTTTCAATAATATGTAGTAAATATTGAGGCCAAGAATTAAGCTAATTACTATTTTTTGTTTTGTTTTGTTTTGTTTACAGTATTGTATATATTCTTAACGATTTTTTAAACTTTATAAAGTTATTGTATATATTGCACATTGTATGCTTAATATTTGTATTAACTAAAAGTGGACATATATATTTAAGACTATTGTAAAGCTTTTAAAGAAAAGCTTTAAGAATTTTCTGTTATGCTGTATTTTTATTTCATAATAAATGTTATAATATCTTAATGAAATATTTCAAAATCTATTATCACTTTGTTTACTTTTTAAATTTTGCTTCTGGTTATCAATGCCAATAAACATTACAACAATCATACTCCCCCTCCCCTCTAAATTGTGAACATGATTTGAAAACAAAATAGCCTGTATTGGAAATTTATTAGATGTAATTATTGTAATTGTAACAATTATTCTTTTTGTAGTATATATAAAAATTGCATAAATAATTCACTTAACACCATCTTTTATTAGGAAAATTATGTCATTTTTCAACAAAAAATTCACTTACATTTCAGCTATAAGTTTGTCCTATATTTAAATGAAAAATATGAGATACATTTTTTTATATTTATTAATATTTCTCTCTTTTTAAAAAACAAAAATAAATAAAGTTATGAAATTTATAATATAATAATTAATTACAAGACTTCCATTATTCTAATTACTTTTAGAAATATGATATATATATTTATTTAAAAAATAATGTATGGTTTACAAAATTTTTTAGTATGAAGTAACAAATATGGTCATTTAAAGACATTTTAAAAATATTCCATCTCTGTGTTAAGTAACATAAATTCTGCCTTAACTGGTTTTATTTTTGAGTGTTTGATTCATTAATGCATTTGTTTTAAAATAATATATTTTTTAATCTTATATTTTTTAAATATATTTTCCAAAATAAAAAAAAGTAATACACGATTTTAAAGATATCCTTTACCAATAATTAAATGAAACACATATTTGTATGTCTGTCATCTCAAGTTATAAATATTTAAAAATTAAATATATATATATAATTAAAAATATTATTTAATTGAAAAATAATTATTATTTATATTTTATTATATCAAATTTTATGTGGAAAAAATTAATCCTGCCACAAAATATTTATTCCAATTGTGAACATTGAGTTTTTTTTTGCTAATTAATGTTTTCATCTATTGACTAAAACTACAGTTACAGTTTATAAGTATTGAACATGGAAATTATAGTAAATATGTTAAAATGTAGCAAAAACAGGCTTATGGAAAACTGCTGATACTCTACAATAGTTGGAAGAGAAAATATATGCTCAGGACACCTTTTAAACAGAAGAATCAATAATTATTTGTAAATATTTTATATATATTAGATTGCATAAAAATATGTAGAATGGACTTCTTCCTGAAGTTATTTTACTGTAAATTTGTATGTAAATATTTAATTAATAGTGTTAATCAAATAATATTAAGTAATTTTTGGACTACTTTGTATAATAGAAATAGCTAAATACTTAGTTGCTGAAATGTGGTTTCTGGTGTTATTATGTGATGTTACTGTATAGTTTTTATTATCTTTATAAAAATGAAATCATCTAACTCAATGTTTCTCAAAATGGGTGGTGAAGACTTCTAGGGAGTGCGATAATGTGTTCAGAAGTATTTGGTGGCATTCAGGTGGTCTAGCCTTTTCTCTGGACACACCAATCGTCAGCTTTAACTTGCTCTCAAACTGCTAATTTTTACATTATTTTAACGATTTTATGGTTACAACTCATCTACGAAAACACTAGCTTTCCACAACCAAGAGAACAAGCTGGATTTAAAAGTGGTTTTAGTGCAGTAGATCATATCCAGGTATTGAGAGAAGTTATAGAAAGGACAAATGAATATGAATTGCCATTATGCTTGGGATTTGTAAATTATGAAAAGGCGTTTGATTCTATAAACATTTCTTCAGTGATTAAAGCATTGGATCATCAAGGTGTAGTTCCAGGATATTGTCATATTTTAAAGAATATTTATAAAAATGCAACAGCAACAATTAGATTACATAATGATAGTAGGAAAATCAACATTGAAAAGAGTGTAAGACAGGGTGACTCCATATCTCCCAAACTTTTTACAGCAGGGCTGCAAGAAGTATTTTGTGGATTAAAATGGGAAGCTAAAGGAGTGAAAGTAAATGGAGATTATTTAAGTCATTTAGATTTTGCAGATGATGTAGTTGTTTTTGCAAATAATGCTTTAGAGCTACAGGAAATGTTGCAGGAGTTATCTGATGAAAGTAGGAAAGTAGGACTAAAGATAAATGTTAAAAAGGCTAAAGTAATGATTAATAGATTTTTTCAAAATATGAAAATAAAGATTGATTATGATGAGTTAGAAGAAGTTAACAGTTACAAATACCTTGGTCAGATTATTAATACAGACGGAAACAATGGATGAAATTAATCATACAATTAAACTTTGTTGGAGTGCTTTGGTAGAAATAATTTCATACTAAAAGGAAATATGCCTATGTGTTTGAAAAGGAAGGTTTTTAATAAATGTGCTTTGCCAGTTCTTACTTATGGATCTGAGACTTGGACACTTAATAGAAGAGCAATACAGAGACTTCAGACCACTCAAAGAAATATGGAGAGATGCATGTTGGGAGTAACAAGAAGAGATCAAAAATGCAATGTATGGGTAAGAGAACAAACAGGTGTTATTGACCTCATTGAAAAAATTAAAAGACTGAAGTGGAGTTGGGCTGGACGTATTGCTAAAAGAGATGATAATAGATGGACAATTGAAATTTTAAACTGGATTCCAAGAGATCATAAAAGACCCAGAAAGAGACCACATGTGAGATGGATGGATGAAATAAGAAAGTGTGCAGGGGTGATGTGGAGAAGAGAAGCTAAAGATAGGAAAAGATGGATTGAACTTGGAAAGATCTTCATCCTGCAGTGGATTGATAATGGTTGATGATGATGGTTATTTTATAAACTGTTTATGTGCAAGAATAAAAAAGGGGGATAGTCAGAATAATTGTAAATGTTTTGCACATTTTTGATGTTTTTTTTCTCTCTATTAACGAAATTAAAAGGAATGCAGGTTATTATCGTATGGCTAATTTTAAATTTTACTAATAGATAAAAGTGGTCACTCTGTGCATTATATTTTTTGTTAAAAAAATAAAGTAATTGAAGACAAATATCAGCTGAGAGAATCTAAAAATTTGTCATAACCCAGATTTGTTTTTTTTTTTTTGTTTTGAATCTTTTGTAAAGATGGAAAAAGCTATTTTCATTGTATTAAAATTAGAAACTATATGTAAAATGGAACTCCTTGAGGAATTAAAAGAGTCTAAGTGGAAAATGAAAGAAGTGAAAGATAAAAAGGTGTAAAAAAGTTATATCAATTGTGATATGATCAATTATCCAAGAAATTGGAGATAACAGCTGCAATAGCAAAAGAAGGGTACTCAATATGTATTGCTATAGGTGTGCTATAAAAGGTTTTCAGCAGGTCTCTTCTAAGTTTATTGTTTTCTTTGCTATGTTTTGTCTGCTGGGCGGTTAAGGGTTTGTTGAACTAAGAGAAATATTCCAATTGTAAAGCAATGGAGAACTATGAAAGAAGGCAAAGCTGAGCCTAGCTTCAAATTATAGTCTGTCCAGAATTGCATGATTGACTTTTGGTTGGCTGCTATCATTATTATAAAGATTTCTAAGAAAAGCTGAGAAATATGAAAGTGCCTAAATTTTATTATTAAAATGCTAATGAAGTAAACTTCCAATGTTAGTGCACCAATCAGATTCCTACGCTGCTGTCATGTAGCCACATATTCTAGCAAATGATGATGAACACCTTAATACCTACATTTTGCTGCGAAGAATGGAAGCCTCACTGCTTTGTTGTCATAGTTTATAGCGCACTTAAAAGTTACTAAGTCTGGGGATGCTTAATGGAAAAAAACCAGAATGAAGCAGGATGGTATAATTTTTTTTATTTTTATTTATTATCATTATGTCTTATTGCTATAAATTTTATTGTATTTTTTAGTACTCATACTTATGACAATCCGATGGCGCTGTTGCTAGTCAAAAACAAATAGATATAATGTTACCAGGGTGATTTACTTTTTTTAATTTTATTTAAAAAATAAATATAACTTTGTTGTTTAATTTTTTTAAAACAGTACATTATTCTAATTATTTATTTATTCAAAAGCAAATAGATTTGACTTCATTCTTTATTTCTTTAAAACTTTTTTTTTAAAAAAATAATGCTTTTGGTCTTTTATTTCTTTAAAATATTTCATTTTTTCTCAAATAACACATTCACAGGTTTCTTTTCTTTCAAAATATATTTTTTTTATTTTTAAAAAACATTTTTAAAATTAGTTTTTAATTACATTATACATTCCAGCGCATAGTGATGGAATGTGCGCGTTGGGGGGGGCAGGGCGATGGTTTTACCGATCCAAAGGATCACCAATAAATACACTACTCTGATCAAACCAAGCTTATGATTTTTGAAACAAACTTGCAAATACAGACATTTGATTTGTCTCATAGCTGTTTTTTACGAAACAACATTATTTAATTAAATGGAATAATTACATTTTAAAATTACATTATACATTTCAGCATGTAGTGCTCCACCAGAGCCATTTTATTAGTCTCATAGCTGTTCTCGCACAAAACTGCTTTTTTGCATGAATTTTCTGAAATGGTGCTGGGACCTACCCTTTTGAAATTGTTTTCTACTTCAAAGATGTATAGGAAAGCATGGCGACAGGCTTACAATTATTACTATGTAAAAGTACATCAGGTAGCGTGTAACATCATTACTTCAAATGCACATTAAAACAATTATGGCAGTTGAATTTTATACAAGCTCACATCGTACGGTCACAATAATTGTGTGCAATGCAATGTGTACCTGTACTGGCTAATATGAACACAACTGTTTTATAGGCCATAAGTTTGGCCGTGCAAACGGCATGTTTCTGTGTTTTTGTATGGAAACAGCACCATCGATTGGGATGGATTGTCATAAGTATGAGTACCTATTTTTTTATTATTTGTATTTTTTGTTGTTTTTTATATAAATTGTTATTTGATTTTCCTACTTTAAAACAGTTCTATCAAATTAATTTCTGGAATGCTTGTGTGTATGCCGAGGCATATATATATATTGTACCGGTCATATTTGTACATTCACGCAACAAAATCCAGAGTCCTGGCAAATTATACCAAGGCTGATCTAGATGAGGGTTGAGAATATGATTGCACCTCAGCTCCTCCATAAACACTCTATGACTTATTACCCCATGAATGACATATATGAGGTTACACTCGGAATTCCTTACCTCACGTGCCGACAGTAGCAAAGGTTGGAACAAGAGACTCAAGGAATATTAACTAAATTACTATTATTGGTAGTAGTTTGCTAGACAAAGATTCTGCCCCGTTATCATGCCAAAACTATAATATATTAACATTCCCAGGCTGTCTATTTTAATCATTTTGTGGTGTTTTTTGTTGTCAAAAAAAATAAAATACAAAAATTGTGTTTTTTAACTTTTTTTTTTTTTATTAACATAAACAAATTAAATGAAATGAAATCAACAAATGTAAAATAAAATCAACAAATTTCAATTCTATTATTGTTTTTTTGTGTTACATTTTCATTTTTACATAGAAACACCATAGCAACAAATACTAAAATGGTTTTAAAGTTATTCTGCTTTTTTTTAAACATGCTATTTGTTTTAAAAAACAATTTTTAATTTTATTAGCCTTTTTGATTTTGTGTTACACCGCTTTTTTTGTTTAAAAATCAATAATCGGAACAAAATCTAAAAGTTCTTAGTCTTTCTTTTACATTTTCATTTTTACATAGAAATAGTAAGAAATACTAAAATGCTTTTAAATCTATTATGCGTACCATGCTATTTGTTTAAAAAAAAAAAAAAAAAATTTTCAATTTGATTAGTCTTTTTTTGTTTAAAAATCAATAATCGGAACAAAAAGTAAAAGTTCTTAGTCTTTCTTTTACATTTTCATTTTTACAGAGAAACAGCAACAAATACTAAAATGGCTTTAAACTTATTAAGCTTTTTTTTTAAGCATGCTTTTTTGGTTTAAAAAAATAAATTGCAATTTTATTACTGTTTTTTTGTGTTACCTGCTATTTTTTGTTTCAAAAATAATGGCAACAAAAAGTAAAACTTGTTAAGCCTTTCTTTTTTAAACTATAAACAACAACAACAAATTAAAAAAGAATTACAAATAATATGCTTCTTGAGTTTTTAAAAACCAGTTTAAAACTTTTGAAGCTTTTTTACAATAACAATAACCAAAATGAAAGAGCAACAACTTTAAAAATTATTACCCAAATAACCAATGAATACTTTAAACCAGTTTTCTTTTCAAAAAAGAACTACAACAACAAATTTTAAATATCTTCAAAATACATGTGCAATTTTAAACGGTATTTTTAAAAAGGAAATTTTTGTTAAATAAACATTAACAAATGAAAACATTTGTTAAAAATAAATAAGTCAAAAGAAAAACAACAATAAATATTAAAAATAACTTCGATTTATATGAACAACTTCAAACGCTATTTGTAAAATCCTACTGGAAGTGCCATGTCAAAGACATCTCTGAAAGGATGTCCAGGAAAACATCTTCATCATTGTGGAGATGTCGCCACATAAATTCTGCAAGGTAGTTTGGCAGAAGTTGATGGTGAGTACCACGTTTATGATTTTTCCACTTTAAAAGGCCCCAAAGATGCTCAATGGTTTGCATGTGAGTGCCTGTGGAAGGGTTCACTAAGTTATAGGTGTGATTCACTGTCAGATGATGGAATCCTGATGCCTCAAGATCAGCAGACTTATAATCCTTCCAACAGTCTGAGAAGATAGTCGATCCGGACCTGTTGTCTTTTAGGGCCTGCAAAAGTGTGGATGCAGATTGGCAAGGAAAACATTTCAAGAAACATTCATGTGTCTTGCAGCACCCCCCCCCCCAAAAAAAAAATCCACTGTTGAGGTAGTACTCCTCTTTGATGGTTTTTTCTCCTGCTAAAGAGGTTCATCCACCTCAAATGTCAAACCGGGCCCACCAATTTGACAGCACAGTCGAGCTGCCAAACTTGCAGAACACAGCTCCTGCAGACTGCTGGTCCAGTGTAAAATGGCATTTCTGCCAGTTGACAGTTGTCTGGATGGCTTGGACACTCAGCTGTTTGCGGATCCAGTTAATATATAACACGTACTGCTTAAACCAACGATATTCTGGAGCCTTCAAACCAACTCCTCTTTCGAACGGAACACATTCGCTTGCATGAATGCAATGGACAGCGAAATTGAGTCGTTCCTTTAGAACAGAATAACTTCATTGCTGATCCAAAAACACATTTCTTTGAATGTGGAAGCACATTGATTCTTTGCAAATATGACACAGCATCTGATTCTGTTGCTGGTAAATCACAGAATCGAACAAGATGTGGAATTTCCTGTACCATTTTGTTGGTCTCATGGAATGTTATGGACAGTATGTTACTTGATGTGTTACCTAATGCAAACTATCTTCACACATCTATCTGGACAAGGTTTTGCCGCTTAAAACTAATACAGAATGGTGTAAAAGAGTCGGATAATTATTACTTAAGAAAATTGCAATACTTCAATAGTAAAAAAAAAAACAAAAACAATTTTCATACAATTCAAATACACACACCCTCACCGAAGCCATAAAAATATACGAAGTGTGTGAATTCGCAAAAATTATTTACTGCGATGCGACAAAGCGACCTGCAATCTGTAACAACACAAATATTGTATTATAGTAATTGCGGATTCGAACATGCTGTACTGTGATGCGACAAAGCGGCCTGCAATCTGTAACAACAAAAATATATTATAGTAAACATAGGTTCAAACATGCTGTCGGCCATGGAAATGGCATTTTTATGTGCTTTAGCACAAACGGTGCCATCAGGTGGCATCTTTGTCTAGCAAACTACTACCCTATTATTTTAGATACCCACACATCTATGGCTGGCTAGATAATGCATATAATAATAGCTAATACTATATTAAAATGAACTTAACTAAGATTTGGGATGGATTGCAAATGAAACTCAACACAGTGGTTATAATTTAATATATTTTAATCAATAAATAAAATAAACAAGAGTGCATTATGTGGGCAATGATGAGGGATAATAGAATCTCATCTGATGCACTATAATTAAGAGTTGGTTAATTACAATTTTATAATCTATGGTTTCTAATTAATCATGCCTTAATTCTATTATGCCCTACCTATTAGGCTTGTGACGGTTAAGTTGGTGCAAGAATGATTATTTATTACTTAACATTTAATCAAAGATTATTTAATAAAATACAATTAGCTGCAATAGGCTCCCTATGCAAATTATATACATACAAATAGGATTATAAGTCCAGATCAAAGCTGAAATATTACATTATGGCAGGATGAACTGGATTTTTGTAGGATAACTTCTGATACTGTGGTGTATATATATCACTAGAGAGGTGTGCTTCTTGAATGTATAGTTAATCATGGGATTCAGTACCATGTACTCGGTTCCCTTTGACCGGAAGACTCAATGTGAATAAAATGAACATTTAGTTCGGTGATCGGAGCAGCTTATAAAAACAATCTGGGCTCTCGTGTTTCAGTTCTAAAATAGGATAATGGGGAGGCCTTTAAAACGTAAGCCCATTTATAAGAGAAAGCTGTCCGAACTAATGTTAATGGGGTGGCCCTTACACCAAAGCTCATTTTAAATCATACAGCAAGACAATATGCACATATGCACTTTCTAAAGACACATTCATCACGCTAAATATAATATTAATTAATAACTAAAAATATGCAAAATTCTATAGTTTTGTTCCATGAAACAATATAGTTTAAAAGGAGGTCAAAGCATATCTGGGGTTTAAGCAATACTTATAATATGCTTTCTAACTCATCATTGCATTTATTAACTAATTATTTATTGACTTGCAAACCTAATTTCAACACAATAATAATAATAATAAGCTAAACATATTAGCTTAATGAAAATATTTAGGTTTTCAGAACAGAGATGGACTTAGATGTTGAGATTCTAATGTGCTTCTGCTTTTAATATGTTAAAATCTAGGCCACATTATCACAGTGAAATAAGTCTTGCAATTAAATTAACTGTATAATAGCAGTTACTTTACCTAATTTATTATATGGAAGTGAGACTTGGACCTCTTTTGACATAATATAGATGCTTTAGAAATTTGTTATTTAAGAAATGCTCATATAAGTGTTGACAATATGTTCTTCAATGTGCTGGATATCACAGTAGAATTCATTATTATAAAAAAATATGTCTTTGTTGAATTGGATATATGAAAGGAGAATAACACACGACTAAAAAAATATTTTGTAGTGAAGTTGAATATGCTTTTTCATGGGAGAAGCACCATTCATTTACATTATAAAGATTATCAGAAAAATATTCTAAAGAAGTGGAATATTGTTTGCTTCATTGAAAAGATATGGCTGAGGTTAGAATAGAATGGAGAGCCATAATTTAACAGTGTTGGAAGTTTTTTAAAAAAAGGTCTCTGCAGAAGAAGATAAAAGCATTATTGCAAAATCTTAGAGAATAATGTAGCTGCATGTTCTATATGTGGCAGTATGTTTCACAAATTCATTCGCCTAGTCATCACAATATTTTAATATATAATGATTAATTTATTTTGTCATCACAATATTTTAATATATAATGATTAATTTATTTTGTTATCTTTCATTTTTTAAATGCTTTTATTTTAGGTATATTATTTGTATGTTTGTTTGTAAACTATTGTAATCATTTTTATTATTTAAGTTTGAATAAAATTTTAAAATCAAGGTTTAATAGATTTAAATTCAATATAATTGGTTCAAATTTTGTATACAAGAAAGAAGTGCCAGGCAAAGCAATATGGGAATATAATATTTTAGGTTGGTAACATAGTTTCTTAGATTTGGACTAGTGGGTGGTTAAATTTTGAATATTTTGATATCAAATTTACAATTCATTTTTATAATTTTGTTTTAAGTAATGTCACGAGAGGGTGGTATAGCGATTTTTTGTGGTTTCAATTTAAAGTTATAATATTTTAAAATTGAAATTTAATAGATTTTAATTCAATAGAATTGGTTCAAATTTTGTACATAAGAAACAAATACCAGGCAAAGCAACATGGGATTATAATATTTTAGATAGGTGACATGGTTTCTTAGATATGAAACAGAAAAATTTTGATATAAAATTTAAAAATTGTTCTTAGAATTTCAATATGTTTTAAGAAATGCATACAATTTTTTTGATTTCAATTGTAAGATTCATTTAAGTTAAATTAAGAATGTTATTTTACAATATAATTTGTTAAGCATTTATTTTTAAAAAAAAATTTCCAGATAAAGAGAAAATATTAAATACTTCCACAGAAAAGTAAGTTATTTAATGCATTATATATTTCTATAATTATGTCATCATCATCATCATCATCAACCATTATCAATCCACTGCAGGATGAAGGTCTCTCCAAGTTTAATCCATCTTCTCCGATCTTTAGCTTCTCTTCTCCACAACACCCCTGCACATTTTCTTATTTCATCCATCCATCTCACATGTGGTCTCTTTCTGGGTCTTTTACAATCTCTTGGAATCCAGTTTAAAATTTTAATTGTCCATCTATTATCATCTCTTCTAGCAATATGTCCAGCCCAACTCCATTTCAATCTTTTAATTTTTTCAATAAGGTCAGTAACACCTGTTTGTTGTCTTACCCATACATTGCGTTTTCGATCTCTTCTTGTTACTCCCAACATACATCTCTCCATACTCCTTTGAGTGGTCTGAAGTCTCTGTATTGCTCTTCTATTAAGTGTCCAAGTCTCAGATCCATAAGTAAGAACTGGTAAAACACATTTGTTAAAAACCATCCTTTTCAAACACATAGGCATATTTCCTTTTAGTATCAAGTTATTTCTACCAAAAGCACTCCAACCAAGTTTAATTCTATGATTAATTTCCTCCATTATGTTTCCATCTGTATTAATAATCTGACCAAGGTATTTGTAACTGTTAACTTCTTCTAATTCTTCATAATCAATCTTTATTTTCATATTTTGAGCAAATCGATTAAACATTACTTTAGTCTTTTTTAACATTTATCTTTAGTCCTACTTTTCTACTTTCATCTGCTAACTCCTGCAACATTTCCTGCAGCTCTGAAGCATTATTTGCAAAAACAACTACATCATCTGCGAAATCTAAATGACTTAAATACTCTCCATTTACTTTCACTCCTTTAGTTTCCCATTTTAATCCACAAAATACTTCTTGCAGCACTGCTATAAAGAGTTTTGGAGATATGGAGTCACCTTGTCTTACACCTTTCTCAATGTTGATTTTTCCAGTATCATTATGTAATCTAATTGTTGCTGTTGCATTTTTATAAATATTCTTTAAAATATGACAATATCCTGGATCTATACCTTGATGATCCAATGCTTTAATCACTGAAGAAATGTGTATAGAATCGAATGCCTTTTCATAATCTACAAATCCAAAACATAATGACAACTCATATTCGTTTGTCCTTTCTATGACTTCTCTCAATACCTGGATATGATCTATTGTACTAAAACCACTTTTAAATCCAGCTTGTTCTCTTGGTTGGTGGAAATCCAAAGTTCTCTGTAGACGAGTTGTAATTATCTTGGTAAAAATTTTATATAAAACTGATAAAAGGCTGATAGGTCTGTAATTTCTAATATCTTCTTTATCACCTTTTTTAAATATTAATATTATTACTGCATTCTTCCAATCTTCCAGTACATCTTTATCATTTAGACATTTGGTATATAACTTTGCTAAAATTGTTTCTATTTCTTCACCTGCTTCTTTTAATATATCAATTATAATTCCATCATTTCCTGGAGCCTTTCCTTTCTTCATACACTTAATTGCATGTCTCACTTCTTCATTTAAAATTCTGGGCAATTCGGAAGATGTAATAGATATAGGAGGTACTTGTTCTTTATTACTATATAATTCTTGATAAAAATCTTCTACCAATTTCATGATGTCATCTCTCTTTTTAGTAATAATTCCATCTTTTTTTCTTATTGCAGATATAAATTTCCTACCAATACCAAAATGTTGTTTAACATTTTTGAGACTTTTATTTTCTTCTATAGCTTTCCTTGCTATTTCACAGTTATACTTTCTTATATCATTTTCAACTCTTTTCCGTACCATTTTACAAAATTCGAGATATTCAATTCTTTTTAATACATCATTTTTGTATATCTTCATATTCCTTCTTTTCTTCATAAATTCTCTAGTCTCAGTAGAAATTTTATTAGTCAATTGCTGCTTTTTTCTACCAGCTATGTTTGTTGCAGTTTTTAAAAGTGTATCAGTTATTTTCATATTAATTTCATTCAAATCTGTATCATGTTCAAAATCTCCTAACACTTGAAACCTATTTGTAAGTTCTAATTTAAATTCATTAGAATGTTTCTGAAGATTAGGAATATCAACTGTAAATATTGTTTTTCTTAATAATTTTTGTCTTTCTAGTTTTACATTAACACGTAACTTACACCTTACTAATCGATGATCACTTCCTGTGTTAAATTTATTAAGAACATTACAATCTTGAAATATGTATTTTCTGTTAGTCAAAATATAATCCAATTCTGCTGTACCTTCATTTGGATGCTTCCATGTCCATTTCCTTTTAACATTTTTCTCAAAAAATGAATTCATAATATAAAGTTTTTCTTTTTCTGCAAACTCCACAAGTCTATGTCCTCTCTCATTTCTATTACCATAACCAAAATTACCTACAGCAATTTCATCTTTCATTTGTCTACCAATTCTAGCATTAAAGTCTCCCATAACAATTTTAAAATGTTGTTTACTCTGATCAAAAGCCTTTTGTACATCCATATAAAAATCTTCTACTACTTCATCACTATGAGAACTTGTTGGGGCATAAACCTGAATTATCTGCATTTGGTATCTGCTATTAAGTTGTATAACTAATCTTGCCACTCTGTCCGATACACCATCAATCTCCACAATATTGTTCTTCCACTTTTTATTTATAATGAATCCTACTCCACTTGTATTTCCAATATGTGTGCCTTTATAATAGAGTATATGTCCACTTTTTAAATCAATTGTTTCTTCTCCTTTTCTTCTAACTTCACAAAGTCCAATAATGTCCCATTTAATATAAGACAGTTCTTCTTCTAATTCTTGCAATCTTCCTTCACTTGAAAGTGATCTGCAGTTGTAAGTACCTAAATAAAAAGTCATCATCAAATGGCAGCCTGGGTCCACAATCAGGGGATTCTTAGCACCCTCCACCTTCAGCCACCAACCGCTGCCTTGGTTGGTGACTTTACAGCCTCCTGGGAATAAGGGCCATGCTTTATTTTTGTCTGTCATAATTGTATATATGTATTGGAAAAATATTTATCATTTACACAAACATTCATTCTGCCTTATCAGGCACTGAGAAGAAAGACCATGGTGTTTCTTGATCTTAAACTCAGAGGTAAAAACCAATAAATTCACCACGCTGGCTAATGCGTGTTGGTGAGTAGCCCATCCATGTTCGTATACTATATGAATAATCACATAGTAATAACAGCTGCAACGACAAGAACGTATGGAGTGGACATTAGGAATTTGCCCTGCTCGGTTCCTTTAAGGCCTCCAAGAGGAATCAAAGGGTCTCCTTTCAGTTAATAGCAAACTTTTTTCTGCAGCCTATAATTATGTACACATACTAAATATGATATGTACATAAAGAGGATACATATTAATTTATTGCAGAAATATCTACTGATATTTATAAACTATAAGTGTCAAATCAATTTAAATTAAAATCATACTTGTTTACAATATAATTTTGGTAAGCATTTTTTTTAATCAAAAGTAAAAATGTCAAACACTTTCATTTAACATTTTCGTTTGCAAGCAGCCATATTGAATATTTAAAAAATCTAAGCCTCAAGTTTTATCATAATTTTTAAATTTTATTAATGAAAAATGACATAATGTATATTGTTTTAAACATCAAACACTAAAGACTGTAATTAAACTGAAAAAAATGTAGTCATTGATATTCAAAGTAATAAAAAAAGAATAAAAGTTAATATTTCTAATAATTATTTTTATATTATTTCATAATTTCTAAATTATCATGCATACAACTTAAAATTATATTTTTGTTAGTAGGTTAGTTGGATTCATCATAAAATTTCTAAAAAAATTAGTATATAATAATACCTAAGGTAATCCATCACTTGAAAACTTCATAGAATAGGCATTAGTACCTTTAATTTTTCTCTATAGCCATTCCAAATGTATTTTCATAGAGGGGTTTGCAATGTATATGTCATCCATAATAACATCTCTTATAACAAATAATTAATATTGATCAATAATTAGTATAATTTGAATATTATAATAAAGAACTTCAATACAGTTTGTAATTTATTAAAAAGTACTACTAAAATAGTCACTATATACAAAATGAAATAATAAAATAAAATAAAAAGTGAATGAAATACTAAATTCATTATAGAGTTAAACTTGAGGTACACAAGTTAATAGTTTAGAGTTAGTGCAATGTAATATTATTTATTCTATCTTTATAGGTTTTGAGGGCTCATATGGCTTTATGCTACTATGACTATAAATTTAGTAATAGTTTTATCAACTGCCACCTAATCTTTGCATTTGATATGTAGCTTTGAAATTTACATTGCAGTAGTGTATAATCGATCTAAGTTTATATACTGTCAAAATCTTTACTTTTGGCATTTGTGTATTTTTATTATTAAAATGCAGACAAAACATTATACAAAAATCTAAATTGGGTCATAATATTTGCAAAATATGTTTATAATATATTTAATAATAATTAAAAATAAAATAATAATTAAATATTATCGAAAAATAAATACTTACCATTACGCCCCCCATAATGTTGTTTTCAAAATACATTTGTAAAAGTTTTATGTTTACTGATATATTTTTTTACATTGAATGCTTTTCCAGTAACTATCAAAAAAAAAATGAGAGAAAGACAAAAAAATTCAATCTACTTGATCCCAAAAATTAACATAATTTTTTTATTTTTTATTGTAGAAAAATAAAATTTACCTTTCTGGAAACTAGAGACAAAGGTGGAAATGAAGGTGTAAAAAGGCACGTGTAAGGCTGCATAGATTTCTGTTCATCTTAACCTGAAACCGGATGCTTATAATTTGAAAATCATTGTCCGCATTATGCGGATGTAAACACGAATTTGTTAAAAGGATATTTTCAGATTTTAAATGACTTAATGATTTATTATACACATATAATTTTGTACACATACTAAATATGATATATGCATAAGTATACATATTAACTCTAGTGATATATGTATATTGGCTATAAGTGTCAAGTAAATTTAAAGTGTAATATACTGCGCCAATAATAAAAAGTTAAAAATAAATAGAAATAAACAATTTTTTTTTAATATTACATGCTTTTAATTTAACATGCACTAAAAATAAAAAAAAGTTGTTTTTTCATTCACAATTGGGGTTTTTAGATTTAACTTGAAATAAAACCATGGAGGATCAATTAATCTCTATTTTTCATAACAATGGATAACTTAATTAATTTCTGAACCTTTCCACCATGCTTTTAGTTCAAGTTAAATCTAAAAACCCAAATTATGATGGAAGAAACAATTATTTTTTTTGCTTTTTAGTGCATTGTAAATAAAACATTTAATATAAAAATGTTTAGCTCTATTTATTTTCCTTTTGGAATTGGAATACTTATATTTATTTGTGAGTGACTGCTTCTGATGATGATTAAAAAAGGGACTTTGCCTTAAAAGTAGGAGGTAGTAAATAAATAATTTTCTGTAACTTTAATAATGGATGTTGTGCAATTGAGTTTTTAATTGATGTTTTTTGTTCTTAGCGATAAAAAGTAAGCTTTGCGACTAGGAAGATAATTCATCATTGCTAACCATCTCGGCCTATTGTTAACATGCTGTTAGGAGCAGTTATCTTTATTCTGTTCCATTAAATTTTAATTGATATTTTTTGTTTTTAAGACTAAAATGCAAGCTTTGTGATTAGTAAGTCATTTCATAATCACCAATTATTTCCGCTCATATGCTCTGCTTTATTGAGTTTTTAATTGATATTTTTTTTGCACTTAAGGATAAAAAAGTAAGCTTTATGATTAGGAAGGCATTTCATCACCAACTATCTCTGATTACATATTCAGAGTCAAGGAAGGCATTCATTTGCAGTAATGTTGCTTGACCTACTTAATTATTCAGTGCTGGGTTATTGATTTTCTTTTTTTAATTTTCAGGAAGATAAGAAAATAATAATTATGAATTTATTTATTTGATTAAATGGAACACTTTCATTTTGCACTGATTCATTTGCATTCTGTATATAATAATAGCAATATATTACATTTTTACAGCTTCTCACATGCTACCTCAGAAAAAAACTTTGACAGTATCAGATATTTTACTTAGTTAGGACACCTTCAGTCATGTGGCAATTCATGTCTCTCAAAGTTTGTGGGATAATAATAGAAAATGTTGATAAGAAAATTCTGGAAAAGTTTTGGGGAAAAAAAGAGAAATGATATCAACAATTTCTGTAGTCATCTATTTGCTTTTTGCCTTTTATTAAATGCTAAAGCTTTCAAAGTTCTTGACCAAAAGCCACATTTTTCTGTCTCCTGACCCTGACTTGGTATTGTGTACAGATAAAAAGACATTTATGAACGGCAAGTCAAAAAACCATACTGATTTGTAATTAATAAAACTTGGAAAACAGATGACAAAAAATATCTCTAATTTTACTATTTACATAATAAAACAAAATAATTCAAATGAAGTCATGTAAAATATTGTTATAAACATTGAATTAAAATATTAATAGTTCGAAGATATTTTTTATTTATTTGACTCAAGAGCCATCTATTATAAGCTTAAGTAATCACTGAACACTGAAACGGTATTTAGCAATTATATTGTTTCACCTACTACGTTCCATAGTAGTATACTTTTCCTAGTTTAAACCCCCAAGTTGGCATATATTAATTAAAAGAGCTTAATAAGAAGGTATAATAATACGTGTATGTATGTATGTGCATATTAACCAATTAACTTAATAAAAGGTATATAATAAAGTATTTGCCTATATCTTATAAGTGCGTTTTGCAAATGTTAAATAATTTCTATAAATAAGGCAAATATAATTCTGAAGTTTAAGGTAATAAAGTTAAACATTACCTGGTATGTGAATTTTCACACATACTTATATATGAAAGAAGCTTGCAAAGTTATAGAATTCAAACTTAGTTATTTTTTTTAAAATTTTATTTATTTCTCAAAGATGGTAAATCTCTTACACTAATTAGCTCTTAAGGCAAAATTATAGTTTCTAAGTTGACCGACTCACGTATACAATAAAATGTTTACCAGGTCAAAATCTGTTTTTTTGTAAAATGAATTTTATTTCTTGGAAATTAGCTGACCACACCTGATTTTTTAAAATCTGTAAAAACAAAGGTAGACTTAAAAGATAATAAATTTATTTTTATAACAAAGTGAAGGCTAGCTAACTGACGCTATTTTTCTCAATTATTTATTTTTCTAAACTACTGAGGTAATGGTTTTGTTTGTAAAGCTTATAGCACACATGTAAAATAAAGATTAAAAATTTGTCTCAACTGTAAACAGATCGTAACATTTGCAGAGGGAAGAGTGTTCTTATAAAAACCCCTGATTGTAAATAAATTGGATCGGACAATAGATAATTTTAACTTGTGATGCTGTTGGGAGTTATGCCCGCTTTTACAATGAAAAACCAAGGCTGGAACAGCAATCTGTTGTTATCCGCTCTTGCGGGAGACGAGTCATCAGTGATGGAAGAAGTTCGAACCAGAAGCCTACCCGGAAAGTAAAGATGAACAGACCAGCAAAGCAGAGAAGTACCTAAAGCCATGAAAAGAAGATCCTTAGCAGAGAAGATCAGTAAAATAATCCACAGAGCTCTGTAATAAACTCTTGTTATTAATTTCTTAAATAATTCTAAGCTAGCTATGAATAAATGTGCACAAACTTATTTAAAATTTCTCTATGGAAAAAATTCTGTCATTAAGCTAAGTTGTATCTAATTTCCTAAAATAATGTAAGAATAACTATTTTGTAAAACTTGCCTAACTCTTTTAAAGTACAGGAACTTAATAATGTAATTCTTGTTAAATTTAAATTATACTCTAAATATCTTTTTATCTGCTGTTATGCCTTATTAAAATTTATGTTTGTTATGAATTTATGCTATTGATACTCAGATCTTGTAGAGGGGGTTAGAGAAAGATGATTAGAGGCTTTCTATAGAGAATTTATAGGTGTTAAAGCCCACCAACGTGCAATCTCCAGTCTGAAACCTATTATATGTATATTTAATAGTTATTATGTATTAGCTGAGTAAAAGTAGGTTTGCTCGTACTAATAAAATATTTAGTTAACTAACGCAAGAGCGATATTTTAAAGAGTCATTATTATGCTTTATTCCTCTCTATTTATAGGAAGAACTATAAAGATTAATTATAAGCTAGATCACTTAACTAACTCCTTCTTTAGCTTGTTTGAGTATGCTAATTTATGAACTGGTATACAATGCTTTAGCGAAAAGACGCTATAGATTTAGTGCCTTTTAGATTAATAATGATCAATGATCATTAGCGTGGTGAATGTGTTTCTTATAAAGCACACACACATCCATATGTGTCTTGCTATATACATATATGTATTTGTTTACGGGGATTTGGTATAAGGCCATTCCATATTCGTTTTTTGATAGCTTTTCTTAGAACTGAAACATGAGGGTCCAGAGTGTTCATGTTTCAAGCTAATCATACCTCCAGAATGAGATGTTCTCTTCTCATAGCAAGTCATACAGTCCACGGGAAACAATCATTGAGTTGATAGATCTCATGAAGAAATACACATTCGAGATGCCATTTTATTGTGGTTAATATAGCGCAATAGTATCAGAAACTTCACTATTACAGATCCCAGTTCATTCCACCATTACTATAAATAAATTCAACTTTGATTTGAATGCACGATCTAGTTATGGAATAATAATCTGTATAGAGAGCAAATTTAGGCTAACTTCAAGTATCTAGAGCAATTATAATTATTAATTGTCTCTCTTGCAAGTTAACTGTTCGCTAACCTTATAGGCATCTCATAGCATGAATTAGGCATAATTAAACCGTAGATTATAATGTAATAAAGTTGTTAATGGAATAAGTTCCGATTTAATTGTATAATGCATAAGATGAGATTCTATAACTCACTCGTCTAATTGTAACACCTGTGATGAATTTCAGTGCACAGAGGGATAGCTGTCTAAATAATTGATTTGTTTTATTAAAAGATATAAAGTATAATCTTGTTTAACGTAAACTAGTTCATTTCAATCCATTCGAATCACATTAATTTTAGTTTATTTAAGTGAATTATATAACTATGCATTGTCATTCTGAGTTGATTAAAAATTATTAAATATCTCATAAGCCATAAAGGGGTGTATTTAGTTAAGTACCTGTCCATAGAGTCATTTCTTCCCTGAGTCTCATGTTTTGGATTAAGAAACTTCATGTGTAGCCTCATATATGTCATTCATAGGTAGTAAGTCATGGAGTGTTGGTGGAGGAGCTGAGGTGTGATCTGATTCGAAGTCTCAACCCTTCATCTAGATCAGTTTTGAGGAATTGCCAAGACTCTGGATTTTGCTGCATGAGTGAACAAATATGATCGTTACAACACTAAGTGACTGTTATGCTCAAATTTTTAGTTTATTGGAAGACTTCAGTCAGCACTCATATCTTTATCTCTTATATAATTTATGTTTATAATCTGAAAGTTAAAAAGCCAAGTTGTTTGTATGGCTGATAGAAGAGCGACTGCAATCCATATTGTCTTTAAAATGTCCATAGCCTGCAAACAGTCAAGTGATTTAAATATAAAACTGGTTTCTAATGTTTATTGATTACCCAAGCTTACAATGGTTATCTCTGAAGCAAAACAAGGCTTAATTACTATTTGGAAAAGTCACTAATAACAAGCAGAGAAAATCATGTGATACATTGTTTGAGAAATCAAATATATGTCTTTTATTTCAGTTCTTTACAAAATGAAAATGAATATCTCAATAAATAATACATATAAAGCAAAACAGTTCTAATTTTGATTATTTTCCTGACTTCAATACAATCTGTTAAACTAGAATTCACTTAATTTTTTAAACCCTCTTCCATGCTAAAAGATTGGACAAAATCAAATTTGCATAGCATTGAAAGTTTCTCACAAACATATACATAATTTACAAAAAATGTTTTAATTATTCTGTTATTTTTTTTTTCATCAAGCAAGGTAATACAATACAATCATTTTTAATTTTACTTGAGAATTGGTTAAACTCTCATTAAAAAACACTGTGAAATAATTTATTAATAATTCTATGCTTTATTAGTCTCCATATTTAATAAATTATGGAGGCTGATAAATAATAGAATTATGAATGAATTATTTAGTACTATTTCTTAGTACACCCTGGTCTCTTTTTACACGGACATTATTTAACACGATTTTGAAGTTACACGATTTATGTTTCAACGGAAGTCGAACTCCGATAATGTGCTATTACTTTAAATAATAAATTTTGCACACTTACGTTATATTGAAAGTAATAGCACATTATTGGAATTCGACTTTCATCTTAGTAATTTCATTATTTTCAGTGCTTTATAATAGTAAGATTTTATGCAATAATGAAATTAAAATCATGATTTCCACATTTTATGTATACACACATTAAATTTTACAAGATTATAATGTAAATTTGTTCAAACATTGTGCGTGTTAATTTTGCATTTTAAATCACATTCTGTTTTTGCTTTTTAAAAAAGAACGTAATCAATTATTAATCATTTAGTGTCCGCAAGTTTATTTTTAAAAGGTGAGTAATAGCAGTGGGCACAATTAAATTTGACAATTAAAAATTAAAATCTGATTTTTAATTGTAATTAACAATTTAAAAATTACTTACGGTGACTTGAAATTAATGTGATGTAAAACGAAATTTGACTTTTAAATGGAATTGAAAATTAAAAAATTAAAGGCAAAAATAAGAATTTAATTTTTAGTTGCTAGTTTTAATTAAATTTTTCCCAGCAGTGGTGAATAAATGTCTTTTTATTATCATAAGTCTAAGTTCATAAACAATTAATAAAATCATCATCTCAAAGATTAATTACTAAGTACATTGTCAACAGAAAACCATTAACACAACATGAGAGTGAACTTGGCGCTACTAGTTGTATTTCCTCTTGTGAGAATCTGATTTTTTACCAGTTTGCAAACGAACGTGTTGTTCGGCAAATAGCGATAATAATTAAAACGTGTATAAAAAAAATGTAAATTACTGTACTGTAAATTATGCATAAAAATATATTATTTTGAATAAAATTAAATATTATAGTTAAAAAAAGTTTGTCTTGTATCAATTTTTTTCAAATTTGAAAATTTTTATTAATCATATTTTATTTCCTTATTTTTTTTTTGCGCTAATTTTAAAGTAATTTTACATTGGTGCTTTGCTTTTACGTGAATTTTGAAAAATCACAGACAGCATCCCCCCTTTTTCAATGTAAGTTACGTCTATTTTTGCACAATTTCGTTTGTGCATGTTTTCTGAGGAACCTATCTATCGCGTAAAACGAGACCCAGGTGTAATGTTAATTGGTATGGAAATTTAATAACAATATTCTCCATATGGAAAAATTATGTCTCTGTAGGTTTAATGCAGTGATGGAATGGGAGAATGTAGATCTGAAGATCCATGGATCAAGATACAGTTCTGTCCCATCTAGTTCTTGAATTTCTTATGAATTTTCAAGAAATAAACCCACATCTGCAAAATTAGTTTGTACTGAGAGACATAATATTAAGCGGAAGATAAAAGAAGCATACTTTATAGCAGAGGACTCTTTCACCATTAATCGTAAGGATGCATGTTTTGCGATATCTAAAAGATGGTCTTAGTGACTCATTTGCATATAATTTGCATATCAGATTTATTTATATAATGATTCCAAAGAAAGGATCATAACTGGCTATGAATATGAGAAGTTCATCTTCTTGAAAGCGCTCAGCCATTTAATTTAGTTTTCAATTTGTTGTTATAGCTTTACATTGGAAGTGTGAAAGCACGATTTAATATTATTATATTGAAGACAAACGTAAAGTATAAATATACAGGTTATTATTTGATTATTTATTTATTAACAAATTCTGAAATAATCTTTTATGCTGAAAAATTTAATAGTAGTTTCTTTATGGATATCCAAACTTTTCTTTAGAAACTAATACATGTTCTTTCATTAATTCAATATCAACCCAGTCAATTCATTATCATCACCATAGAATGTAATTTTTTTCAATAGATAACCACACTTCATATCTCCCCTGGAAATTGTTTTATTATCCTGTAAATAGCTTTTGAGTCTGGTATATTGTTTCAGTATTTTTATATCATATGAAAAGAATTGTTGGTAAGATTTGGCATCAGTAACATCAGAGTTGAGTTTAAAAACACTAAAATAATTATTATTTCTTTTTTTTTTTTTCGTAGTCTTTTTTAAATCTGGTTCTCTTCTTCTTCAAGAATTAATAAAATTAATTAATGTTTTTAATGAGACTAATAAATATCTTAATTTAATCAACATATTTATACCATATGTTTCTGTCTTTCTTTCCAAGTCTAATTATAACCTTTAATGGAAGATTAATTAATATTGTACTTGTTTATACAGCTTTAATATTCCATCATAAGATGTAATGGATTTCTTTTTTTTTAATCCACAATTTATAACACAAAATTATTAATAGTATTTACATTTTGAATTACAAGTGTCAAATTAACTCAACCCACATCTTTGACACCATCTACTGTAGATAAATATAGTAATGACTATTATTAATCATTTACTAAACTAGAGATTGTCTCTAACATAGATATAAGCTTCAAAACTCAAAGATTAATATTATCTGATTTTTTTAACATTAAACACCAACTGATGAATGTTGGTTCAGCATGAAATGCATCTTGGCCATCATTTGTCTTTTATTGTATCTTTATTTATATGAATTTAAAAGAATATGTGGTATTATTGAGTTATTTAATATATTTATAATAGTATTATATAGAGGACCCCCCCTCTTGTGTTTGGATCATATCAACCATTTCATGCTTATTATTATTATTGAACAATAAATAATAACAGATCCATTGCAGTACTTGTATTATTTTAAATCATGTCTAATATATAAATGCATTAAAAATAGAGTTCTAAAAACAATGGCAGGTTTAGACATAAAAGATAAGAATATCAGTCAGTTACGTTCATCACATTTTGTTTGATATTATTTTAATCTTCATGCCATTGCATGTGATTAATCTTTGATATCTTAATAAAAAGTTTAATTTCAACATAACAAAAATAGAACTTATATAACTAATAAATGGGCAGTAGAATCACTGACTACAGAATTAAAGATTTTTGAATAGAAACACAACCTCTCACTTCTAGTGTTTCATTGTCACATGACTTATTGTGTCACTAACTATTCTATTATTTTTTGAAGTGTTGATTCTAGATTTTAAAAAATGTTGCAGTGTGTGATAGTTGTTTGGATATTTTTTTAAAACCAATATTAAGCAGCTAAGTGTAAGTAGTCACTGTAAAATAGAAGCTGGGAAAATAGGATTATAAAGAAAAATATTTTTCTTTTGCACTGTTAAAAAAGTGACCTCCTCTCCCATTCTTTTCAACCTACTAATATTTAAAATCTGAATTCTAAGTATATTTAAAACTTCTATTTTACCACATAAATATATAACAAAGACAAATGATCACCAAGATGCATTTCTACTTGAATTAGCATTAATCAGTTGGTCTAATAAATGATTTGTAATGTTAATGTATTTATACAAAGTTCTGATAAGAAAGATGTAAGTGTAGGAGGGTTGATATCTATAGTGTTTCTTTTTTAGAATTAATACCTTAAATATATCTTCTGATTAGTAAAACAAATATCAACCCTTCTTTTCTTTTAACATATTTTCCAGTAAAGGTTACTATTATTTTGGTTGTATTTTTTGTTTTCTTTAATAAAATAAAATTATTGTTCAGATAATATGTTTAAATTATTATGTATATTTAAGATTCATCAAGTAAGCACAAAGAAATTGATCTAAATGTCATACTTTTATTGGAAGTTATAATTTCAAAAGATCTGCAAGTTATTCACTAATGATCATTATAATTAATTAATAATATATATGAAGAAATTGAAAAGGAATATGAAAATAGTTGATTATATAATAAAATAATGAAAAGAAATTTCATTGATCATTTCCCTGACTCGTAATATATCTAATACTCTCAAGTGATCCTCCAATGGTCTTTAGAAATTCAATTGGAATCTGATATTATCAATTCCATGAATTTTGCTAAACATTTCATTTATTGCTTTTACAATCTCTTCTTTCATTGCACATCCTATTTCATTATCTATTAGATTATTTTTTTATTGATTAACAAAAGATTATCTTTGTCATAAATCATTTATGTATATATTGTTTACCTTTGCCATACTTTTTACTTTTGTTTATTAATAAGTTGTTTTTCTCAATATTTGCTTTGCTTTTGTGAATCTGCTTTTTCCATCCAAACTGTTTTATTCTATTATGTGTTTGGTAAAATCTTCATTTTTTTTTTTTTTTTAGGTAAATTCTTCATTTTTCTATATTCTTCTAATTATAGTTATCATCACCATTAAACTGTCTGATTATACTTAAATACACATATGTATTTATATTTTGTATTTTTTTTTTCTGATAATTTATTAATTATTCCATACCTAACCTGACTTTTTTATCTTTTATGTTTTTCATAATCTACTGAAAATATTTGTATTTATGTAAATTTTTTTTAAAAATATCTTTTGTTTGGTTTAAATTTGTCATTTAAATAGTTAGATTATTATTTGTCTATATTTACTGTTTTATCCAAGAAATATAAGATTTTTTTTTTTGGTATCCATATTTCACTTTCTAATGATTATTTAGCAAGTTTTACTACTACTACTAAGTTTTTATTTACATTTGCTAGCTTTTTATCTGTATATGCTCTCTTATTATCATATCTAAATATACCTCGAATCAATAGTTAATCTAGCTTAATTCTATTTTTATATTATATTTAAACCATATATTCATTATTTGTCCATTCACAGTCCAATCACAGAATAAACAAGTCCAATTATGTTATTAAGATTATTCGCAAGCTAGATTTATAAAGAATCATTTAAAATATAACATTATTATAACAGAAAATAGGCATTATTTATAAGTTTATTAAAATTATTCTGTGGGAATCTAACTTATGAATTATCTTAGTAACATATCTGGACTTGGGTCTTCTGTGAATGGGTTTATATTCTCAGTGTTGCATATTTGATAAGCCTTAAAATTATTTACATTCTCATTAAAAATGTTTAGAATTTATTATTTACATATTTGTTTTCAAAAACATAATATTTTATTTTTTGTTCCTAATCAATAATCTTCTCCAACTTTATCATCCTTCTCCATGTTCAATCCCATTCTCTTTATGTTTTCTAATTAGCATGTGAACTTGAATAACCAACAAGTAATTTTGGAACTGCTTTGAATAAATCAACCAGCCATCTTTCTAAAAATACTATTTATAAAATTTCATTTTCAACTTAAAAATAGTACCCATTACATATCTATTGCTATTTCTATAGTATCAAATTCTTTACACAAAATATTCACATTATTTCATAGAATCCTGTAATATTGTTTGGGTTTAATCTCTGACAGCAAATTTCCGATCTTTTAACTATCTTATTCAGAGTTCTAATATTCCAAGTACCTATTTTTGCAGTATTTTTTATTTATTTTAAATTTCAATTACTGAGTATATGCATTAATAATTGAATTGACATATATAGTCTTGGGAATAAATACTTTTTTGGAATACTTTTGTATTTGCTTTTTTTAAAAAAATTAACTGTACTTTCAAAAACATCTCTTGTACATATAATATCTGTTGTTACTATATAAAAATTTAATGTATTCTTAAAATGTAATTTTATTGACCAAAATTCTTTATTACCATAACTTTTAAAGATTTAAAATGCTTAATTAAAAAAAACAAAACAAAGTGATGATTAGAACATTTTATTGATAGTAGTGTAAAAGAAAAATTAAAAAAAAATCATTCTATTTCAATTATAAGTTTTGGTAGTTAATATAAATAATATATTTTAAAAATTAAATTAAAAATACACTTTACAAGAATCCCCCCCCCCCCCAACATAGAAATATATAAGGGAAGTTACTCATTGCAAAAATCTGACTTACACCTTTCTGAGATTAGTGCAAACAACATCCAGTATATATAAAATATACAAAAAAAGTGATGCATAAGGTTAATTAGCCCTCCCTCAAGTCTTATTTGTTTCATAGTATATGAACATATCATATGATATATATTGTAATGGTTATTTTCATTTGCTTAAAAATGTTTTCATATTCTGTATTATATAAATAATATTTTTGTATAGATTGCATATTGTTGTTAAATTAGTAATAAATTGAGAGGTTGCCAGTCTCTCGCATATGCCTACTGTTGCTTCTCAGACAACCAATCAGGTGTTAAGACAGCAGTCTGGAGAGCGATCAAGTCTCAACACATGACCAGAGTTTTCGATAAGAAAAGGATGGTCTCACCTTTGCACCTGAATGAAAAATTTGATTGAAAAGTGTGTAACCATGCTCCCATAGAAAGTTACTTATATATATATAAAAGTTGTAATAATTGGATTATTTTTATTACTAATATATATATTATTGATGCAATAACAATTAAAATGATTGATAATAATCAGTTTAAGGAAAATTTTGGGCTGTAATTATCTGTTGAGAGCAAAGAAAAAAAAAACTTGTAGTCAAAAATTAAAACAATTGTTATTTTATAACTTTAAAAACTAAAAGTGAGAGAGAAAATACTGATACCAGACATAAATTTATCAAATGATTAATTAATTTTAATCACTAAATTTACATTTACACATAGTCTAGTTTAGCCATTAATTAAATTTTGGGTTTCATTTTTTAATATTTTTTAGAGTAAAAAAAAACTTGCCATAACTAAGCTAACATACTTTGCTAATAGCAAATATATATATAAAGTTAAAGAAATGTTTTTATTCATATAAATACACCTGGGTCTTGTTTTATGCAATAGATAGGTTCCACAGAAAACCCGCATTTAAAAAAATTGCACAAAAATAGACTTAACTTACCTTGAAAAATGGATGATAGGGTCTGTATTTTTCAGAATTCGCATAAACTCAAAGCAACACGGAAAAATTACTTTAAAATTCGCATAAAATAAGCAAATAAAGTATGATTAATAAAATATTTCAAATATTTGAAAAAAAATAATACAAGACAAACTTTTTTTCCTTTTTTTATTAACTACAATATTTAATTTTACATTTTTCATACACATTTTAATCATTACCGCTAGCGTTCATTTGTAAACTGGAAAGAAATCAGATTCGATGTGATGTGATGTATTGTAGCTTCTCTTTAAATGAAGTCAAGAATCTCTCAGCAATTATGCCCAGAAAAACCTGTTGGCCACTTTATTTTTATTCGTGATGTGATGTACAACTAGTGCCACTTTTAGTCTTATGCTGTGTTAATGGTTTTCTGTTTCTATATTAAAAAAATGACATCACAATCAAAACAAAAAGATTATACATTATCATTAGAAAGATTATTTTCAGTTTATAAAATCTTCATTTTTTATTTTAAAAATCTAAAAGATTTATTTCTGTTATATATAACAAAATACGGTTTAAAAGTTTAAATTTTTTGAATATTTATTGTGATATTTTTATATGTAAGTATAAATCTATTATTATTATTTACTCATTAGTATAAATGGGTTATTTACATAGAAGCTAAAATTCTAAATACAGTTTCAGGCCATATTCACGTTAGCGGCTAATATAATATTATATTTTGAAAAAAAAAAAAACAACAACAAACAAACAAAGTATCTCAAGTCAAAATAAGTTATTAATAATTTAAATTTTTTGATATCTAATAAATATAGTGAAATATGAAAGATATTAAGAAGAAACATGAATCGCATAACTTCAAAATCGCATTAAAATAATCTATTACTATTTATTTATTTTTTATTGTTTAACATATCTGAGAAATTTTCTTTAATATTTTTTCTCATTTTATCTATGGTGCTTTTCTTCTATTAAAAGTTAATATCAATTCATCCACTACTAAATTATGTCCCTGCTAATTCAATCCTTAAATGTAGTCTGGATTAAAATATAATTGAAATATGTTCTTATCACTTGAATCTTTTTTGTTTTTTTAAACCATGTGTTCAGCACTACCTAGTTACTTTTTTTTTATATAAAAAAAATCTATTATCTTTTTTTTTTACATATAATCTTATGATTTTCTATTATTCTAGCATTTCTTTCTGTCTTCTCATGGCATCATAATCTTCCATTATAATTTATACAGTTACTTTTGCATTATTTTTCAATATCTTTTTAAAATTCCTTATACATGATTTCTATCTTTTTTATCATCATGGTCACAAGTTGACGTGTATTCCTCAATAATTACTTTTTCCTTTGAAACTGTTTCCAATCTAATAACCAAAGTTTTTTTCAATCCTTTTGCTCATGTGTTAAAAATTATACAATTATGTCTATTCCTATTTCAAGAATATTCAAATTACTGTGTTTTTTTACCAGTGACTAGATTTTCTTTTCCAAAATTTTAAATTTACCATCTTTTTTGAATTGTTTATATTTTAACAGTCCACACACTTATTTTTATGATATTGTTAATTCCAAAGAGTTTAGATAGGTAATCATAGTTGGAATGATGTGCTCAGTATTGCAAATATTTATATTCACTAGAATAGTTTTTATTTGTTTGCCCAATATCGGAAATATCTACCATTCTTTAAAATAGTTTTTATTTTCTTAGTAACTTTAGTAGTGTCTACAATCCCAATTTTACAATAGAAATCTAAAATCATCTTGTTCTGTTCTTATATTTTTAATCTCCAATTATAACTTTCATTTTCGAATACAAATATAATGTATATACTGAACTTTAGATGTATCAGTATTATATATATTGTGGGAGATGATGATCTGGACCAACTAATGAATGCTGGTTCAGCACAAAATATGTATATTGGAGATTATTTATCTTTTTCATAGGTACGTAGGTATATGTATTGGTTATATAAGATGGAGTGGATAGGTGAAGGGAGTTTGAAAATCTGGGTTCAAATTCCTTCTAATTACATCTAATTTTCACTTTAATGAAATTAATTATATTTAACTAAATATGTAATTTTTTTTTTTGACAACTTTTTGATTTCTCTGTCCCTACAAGACAGCAATGCAAATGCAAAATGTCCATCTTCTATATTTGACACCTTCAGATTTAAATAGAAGTAGAAAATTCTAGTTGAAACAAGGGTGTAATCAATTACATAATAAATGTAGTAAGCCTGGCCATTTTTTATATGGCTTAAGATTAGACTTAAATTGGAGATTTCATTTCTATTTATTTTAAAACCTATATGAGTGGACAACTGTGACTAAAGTAAAGTGTACATAATATTAAATGCAGCATTTCCCCATGTATGAAATATGTAATTTATAGGTTTGACAAGTTCACAGCTTTTGAATATTATGCCCCAACTTGAAAGCAATGTAAATGCAAAATAATCATTTTACATTTGTCACCAAACAAACATTATGTTTTTTCTAATATGTACTTAATTTCAATCTTGTTTCAATCCTTGCTAGATTTGTTGTTCTTTATACATCTAGGACAGCAAATATTTTTGCATCACAATCTAATAAGGGGTAGGGGGAGGTTGTCAGAATCAGAAATTACATACTGAATGTTGGAAAAATGCTGTATTTAATATTATATTAATTCCATATGTATAAACAACTTACTATTTAATAATAATGTGCTTAAAAAAAATATCTCAACATGTAATTTAGTTAAAAAGGTTTCAGTACATAAAAACGACAACCTTTAAACAAATTTTATTTATTAAAAGTGTAATATAACACTGAATTTAATTACAGGAATAAATCTAAAAGTAAATAATATGATTGGATTTAATAAAGTTTTATTATAAAGAATCCTTGTAACAAATCCTGCTTAAAAGCATTTGAAAATGTAAGACTTCAGTAATAAGGAAACATATAATTAAGACTAAACAAAACAAGAAAGTAAATTTTTTGAAGAATGTTTAAAACTAAAACAAAACAAAACAAAAAGGCAAATGAAATAAAATACACATTCTGGAGAAGAAAAAAAATGAAACAAATACTTAGTAGAACAAATTTGTAATGACAAATTAAATGTCTACAAAATATTTCAACTATATAACAGGTCTTTCTGTTTCAATCAATATTTATATTTCCAAATGTACATATACTTAATTGATTGAAATGCATTATTGTGATCTATTTTATAGTTTTTATAAGTTCTTATGTGTTTTTTAAATATTAAAATGACTTGAATTATGACTATTAAAGTTATTGAATAATTAGTTAGAGAATATTAGAATTCAATTGGAAAAAAAAACAAAAAACATAAGTAATAAATATTTTTATTAGGAACAAATTGTCATTAATTAGTGAAAGAATAATTAATTGAGAATTTATTAAAATTAAAATAATTGTTTATTTATATAATAATTTTATAACTTCATTATAATAAAGAGGAAATATATATATATAAAAATCACAGAATTTATATTGTTTTTTTTTTTCCATTTGTAAATGGGGGCACCCAATTATTAAAAGTCAACTATTTGAAAGATCGATTTACTTAAAAGATCTTCATATAGATAGCCAATGTATTAACAAGTTTATTATCTGTATATTATTATTTTGCATTAAAAAAACAACAAAAAACTTCTATGGACTTTATCATTTTTATTAAGTAAAAATTTACCTTATTAGACTATTACCTAAATAAAACTTGAAAAAATTATTGTATCACTGTATTAAAAATTATATTATATTAATTAGAAGAGTTGTGTGAATTATTTCTAATCTTTTAATTATATTGAAAATTGCTCAATATTATTTTTGATTTTTATATATATTATATAGGATTTATTTTTCAGTTGTAATTTAATTTTTGTTATGAATTCAATCTTTCAATGGTTTTGTTTATAAGACCTCCCCTTAAAATAATTTTTTTTTTTTTTACTTGCAATCATTGGATCAATTTTACTGAGCATTTATTTCTAATTTAGTAATCATATTCAAAACTTTTTTAAATATCATTATTGATTTTAATGTTATATATTGTATAGTATTTTATTTTTTATGAAAAACTTATTCTATTTTAAAGTTATCTATTTTGACAACTCAGACAATTCAAGCAGTTTTTTCTAGTATATTAATTTAACCCCTGAGACATTTATTAAAAGTATGGATCAAAATGAGCACTAAAAATATTAACATTTTATTGTTTTTATACAAGCTGTATATAGTAATGATAACTTTTTACATCATTCCTGAATAAATAACTTGTATTCTAAATATTCATTGCATATGCTCATCATCAACTTTATTAATGTTGTCACTGATGAAAAAACGTGCATTTTTATAACATTCATTATATATATATATAGCCTACTATATATATATTTACATAGATATGAGAAATAACCTGAATAATAACCAATCTTATATTTCTTTTCATTATTGTCTTCCCCCCCTTTTTTTTTTTGGATAAAATTTTAATTTGAAATATGCACTTTATTAGATATCTGTATTGGTAAATTAAATCTATTACTGGTATTATGAAAAAAAAATTTCAATAGCCAGATTGAACATATTCTCTGTGGGAAATCTTGTCCAAATGAAGAAAAGTAACAATTGAAGAATTATGAAACTAAAGACCGATGTGGATGATTGTAAAGACACATCTTTAATGCACTAATCTTTATATGTAAATATATATCTTGTCTACATATACATAAATATATGAAGTTTGTCTTATCTTTTTTTATAGTGTTTAATCTCAAACCAATGCCACAATCAATATTGTCAATCAAAATTGTTTCATAAAAGAATAAATCAAATCCTCTTAAGACATAATTGTTTTCAATTGCATAAATCGCCAATTTGTTTTTCTTAGGTTATAAACACCTGTTCAATATAATAAACACAATGGCACAGTGTAACTTCAAATTGCAAATGTACATTTCAATTTGAGGGTTGAAAAAGTGTTATTTCACATATTTGAAAATTACAATCGCAATAATTAAATAATGTGATGACAGCATATTATGTAAGGTAGAGATAATCATAAGCCCCTTTTAAAATAAAATGTTAAGAATTATTTTTATAAATTGTTAAAAAATGTTTAGAAAAATGAGACATTTTCGTTTATTTCCATAATAAGTTGGTACCATTGTTTAAGTAATGGAATTGTGATATCAATTAAGAACTGTTTACATTCTGTTATGAACTCATCCTAACTTATCTAAGCTTATTCTGAAATAATGAGATTTGACAATATAATCAAGAACAGATTCAATTTACAATAAGACTAACTAATGAAATAACAATAAAAGGAAGTAAACAGCCAATGGAATAGAAGAACCAAGTGAAGAGATAGATCAATGAATCCAATCATTTCCAGTAAAGATGATAATCTTGCTATATATTGAGGTTCATTTGAGAGGAAAAAAATTTCAGATATTCAGATAATTGTCAGACATTGAATGACATTATATATTTTTGTCCACAATGTGGTATGTCACAATGAAGCACGCTCAAGTCTGGAGCAGGAAGCTGCTAACTAGTCATTGCCATACCTGCATATGAGCTATGCTACTCATAGGCTGGAAAGGCCAAGGTTTTAAAAAGAAGTCACAACATTCCTTCTTAAACATTAGCTGCACCACTAATAATTAGACTCACATAGCTGGCTAACCATAATTGAGGTGAACCATTGTATGCAAATGTTTGTATATACTCTACTGTGATTTATGAGGATAGTTACCATTGATAATTAGTTTGAGATTAAATACTAGGAAAAACTATACATGAAATTTTCATTATTTGTTATTACATATATTGGGGAAGAAAAAATCTTAATTATATGTTGAGAGAATACAGTGTCATGTAATAATGATGAGTATATTTAGCCAGTTGATGATTTATAATAATAGTGTGCATGAAATTGTACTATAGTAATTTCCTTTTAATTTATGTGATTTTGTATTTTAAAACAAAATCTTAGTTAATTTATACTTATCATATATACATCTATGACTAAGTGTTAACAAATAATTTTTATCATATATACATCTATGACTAAGTGTAAACAAATAATTGTTTTAACTTACTTATTATTTTTTTTTTAATCTTTTTATATTTGTAAACAGTTTTAAGACTAATTATGTCTGAGTGTTTTAAGTTAGCTAATCTTTATTGTTTACGAATTTTGCTTAGATAAACAAAAGGCAACATCTGTATTTTGTTTTAAACAATTTGAAATATATATTAGTTTCAATAATAATTTATTATTTCTAATGTATACAGTGATGTGTGATCATACATACAATTGGGGTTTACATTGTTGTTCTAATTATCTTGTTATTTCCATTTGGGTTCTGATGAGTCTATGTTGTCCAATATGGTGTGAACATTAGATCTTTCACATATTTGTTATCTGATTGTTATCTGATTGTTAGCCCCCCCCCCTTTTTTTTTTGCCTTGTTGTTAGTTTGGCATATTATATAATGTCCAAGTGTCCTCAAATGTTTTTGACAATGCCAGGAGTTGGTCTCTCTTCTGGATTTTAATCATTGTTTTGGGAAAAACCTGTTTTATAGTATACTGGTTGTGGGTGTTCCATGATTAGTTTACAACGTGAAACCCATATGGCATAGTTCAAAAATATTGAGAGACATATTATTGGATAGGTTTTAGTATTGATACTATCTTTCAGAGATGAGATCAGTTGGAAATCTGTCTTGGTGTTGGAGAGTATGATTTCTCGGATCACTCTGAATCCCATACATTGTGAGAAAAGGTGTTCCAATGTCTCATCGCCGTTCATGAAAATGCTGCAAGTAGGGTCTATGTTGTGACCACGTTTGTAAAAGAGGAAGTGATTAGTAGGTAGTCCATTAATGTTGTATTTAATGAGGAAGTCTAGGTATTTGGCCTCTAGACTCCATCTTTTAAAGTTGGATAACAGTTTCTGATTATTGTAATAAAATGTGTTGATTATAGGATGTAAGATTGGATGGAGGATTGTGTATGCTTGCCATAATGATATTTTAGAATTGAATGTGGAGTCATTTATTGGGCAGTGCTGTTTGATAAGACTTGTGAAAGTGATCCATGTTTGTCTGTCTGGTGGGGGTCGGTCAGTGGGTGTTACCTTTTGAAGGAAAGTTTTTTGGAGAATTGTGTTAAAACCATATGATGCTACTAAGTTGTGTATGACATTGTGGGTTTTTTGGTAAACCAATGCCTGAATGGAGTGGAGAGCAAGACCATTTAGCTTTCTTGGTCGCTGAGTGCCTTTGAGGCTGATCGCGACCGTTTTACCTTTCCAGAAAAGCCTTGAGCACAAGCCATTTATTTTATTTATGAAGCTTTTGTTGCATTTGATAAATGGAAGAAAGTATGCTATTTTTGGCATCACATTCATGTTAATTAGTGCTACCTTGCCAGGGAGGGAAAGGTAGACTTGTGACAAGGAAGTGATGAATTTGTTTGTTGTTTCTAGGATGTTATCCTGAATCTCTTTGGTCATTGCTGTGGTAGATTTGAATATGGAAAACCCAAGATATCTCTGTGGCTTGGCAGAGAAGAGGGTGTTAATTTTCTTTCCTGAAACAATTTGCCAGGAGGCAGACTTGCTGGGGTTGAATTGCAGCCTGTTTTTCTCAGTATAGCGTCTTAATATTGTTTGTAGCAAAGGAATATGTTTTCTTGATGGTAGGATGATCATTACATCATCCATGTAGGCAAACATGTTGAATTCTCTGCTTAAATTGGGTATAATAAGACCTGGTAGATTTTTTTCCAAATCCATCAGGAGAGGATTTATATATGCGATGAAGCATAGGGCACTGAGGGGGGAACCCTGAGGGAGAGCTTGTGTCAGTTTAAATCCGGAGGTGATGTTACCATCCATAGTGATAAAAATTTCCCCGTTGTATAGTAAATTGCTTATGATCTGGACAGCAGCTGCAGAAACATCATACTCTGCCAAAATATTTAAGAGTATGTCTATATGTACCGAGTCAAAGGCTATAGCAATGTCCAGTTGAATAGCTATCGGCCCTGACTTCCGGTGGATTCTGACATAATCAATGATGGAGATTATGCTGCCCATTGCATGTGCAGTAGAGAATCCCTTCTTGGCATATTGGTTGTTAGATATGTGCTTTAAGACATTTGGTTGGATGAGGTCTTTGATCACGGACTCGACAATTTTAATTAGCAGGGGTGTCATGGAAATAGGTCTGATGTTTGAGAGATCCATAACCTGACTTTTTTTTTTATAAATGGAACTAGCGCCACTGGGTAAAGGTTAGGTATCACTCTATTACCAGTTGCTAGGTAATCCACCATCTTCTTCATTATGGGAATTGCAAATTGATTGAGGTGTAGGATTAGGAATCTGGGAATCTCATGTAATCCAGGATGTACACCATCTGGAAGGGAAGATATTTTCTGTTGGAGTAGGTTTTCTGTGATCCCATGTGGTGCCTGTGGATCAACTTCAGACCAGGATTGTGTGCCATTGAAGATTGCGGTTTGCATTCTTTTCCGGAAGTGTTCTTTTATTGTGTTCATCATAGGTGTTCCCAGTAAGGTTTTCCCGTCTGCAATGATGGAGGTGAGAGTGGTTTTGTTATTTTTCCCTCCAAGTGCCCATCTCAAGTAGCCTTTTGTCCAGTGATGTTGTGATAAATAGCATTTGGCTCTCCAAATGGATAGGTATTCCACCAGGGATTTTTGTCTTGATTGGTATAGGTTTTTAAGAGTATATATATCTTGTGTTTTGATAGGTTGACTTTGGAACATCTGAAGCTGATTCTCTATATGTAGAAGATCTCTGAAGAGGCCATTAGGGCCTTTGACTTTCATGGTGTGGTGTTTTAATATTGTCTGTAGGATGCCTATAAATGAAAACCAGGCTTCTTCAGCTTGGGTTTGAAAGGATGTTGATTTTGTGAAAATATATAAAGATTCGGACCCTATGGCCTCTATCATGTTTGATTTTATTACCATCTGTATGGTTTTGTGAAGAGCCTCTGGGGTTGGGAGGCCAGCCATGGTTTCAAGAGTAACTACAAGGGCCATATGGTCCGAAAACGAAACCGGTAAAAGTTTTGCATTTAGATGAAAATATAAATCTGGTGAATAATATAATAGGTCTATTAGGGTTTGGTGGGATTTGGTGTAAAAGCTGTAGGATCCGGGAGGAAGGAATCCTTCCCCACACATCAAGTTTCTATTTATCAGTGGAAGAAATTTTAAGTTAAAGCGACCATATGTGGTGTTAAAATCTCCCAATATAAGTAAAGAGCCTGATTTGTTGCTAAGGATAGCATTTAAAATCTGATTTTGTGATAGATAGTAGGATTGTTTGAAGTGTATATATAAGCTAGATTTATGCTGTAGCCCCAATAGTCTATTTCTAATAAGATTAAGTTGTTATCCAAATAGAGTATACAGAATTTGTTTGGAGGAAATTTTTTGTTAATTAATACTCCAACCCCTCCAACTGCTGAATGTCCAACTGAAAATTTAGTGAAGCCCATAGTGGCAATTAATGTTTCTATTTTAGTGTCAGTGTTATTATGGAATTTGGTTTCCCCCATTAGAAGGATGTGGGGAGAGTTAATGCTTATCCAATTTCTAATTGCGTTAGCACGGGCCAATGAGTTGAGGCCAGGACATTAATCCCTGCAATTTTATAGTTCATAATATAGTGTCCCTGCCCCCTTAGCCGGCTCCTGGTCTCGGGGAGAATTTGGAAGTAAATGACTATAATTGGTTTCTTGATCTGATGCTTCTTCCAATGAGAGTTGATGTAGATTTGATCCCACGAGTACTGGAAGGTCCTCATTTTCCATAGAATCTGGTAATTCCAAATAGGGATCATCTTCTATTGGTGCTGAATCAGTATCAGAGCGCTCAGAGGTTTTTCTTTTCTTTTTTTCCCATGACACTTTGTGTTTACTTTGTGATTCTTGTGAATCTAGTTTTAATGTAGGTAGTTGTGTTATAAACCCAGAATTCATATCGTCATCTGAGCTTGATTTATCTGGAACATCTGATTTCCGTTTATTAATATTTAGTATAGCTTGTCGTGTTAGCTCTACTTCTTGTGAAAGATCTGGATTCCAATGTCCAGATAAACCATCCTTTTCCCCCAGGTTTAGAGTTTTGGTGTGTGCTGGGTTGAGTTTTTTTCTTGGTTTATTGGTTTTGCTACTTTCGTTTTGAGGATGTGGAGTTATTGTATTTTGTTTACTTTGTGACTTTCTAGGTGATTGGGTGTTATTTTTGACTATTTTGATTCTGGTGTCTGTTTCTTCTATTAGAAATGATTTCAAGTCTGAAGGATTGTCAAGCATTGATTCATAGCCCTTTTTTTCCAATGTTGTACTGTTTATTGACTGAATATTATCTGTGTATTGGTTTGAAATGAGATGAGGTGTACTTGATGTAGTTGTTTGTTTATCATTTCTATTTTTGGTTGTATTGTTGTGGAATTCCATTTCAGTTTGTTGGGAAAGATTATCATCTTGATCTTCATCTCTAGATATTATGTGGTCTGGTGTTACATCTGTGGGAGTTATGTCTATAGATTCAGTGTAGTTTGATGTTGTAGCCCTGTGTTTATCAGTGTGATTTTCAATATTATTGTCTGTTTTAGGTGACTGTTTGGTGTCTGTAGTTGTTGTTGTTTCTATATTCTTTCCACTGCAGCGGTGGAACTTGCCTTTCTTTTGATTGCAGATAGTGCAGATATGTGCCAAACAGTCTTTTATAAAGTGTCCTTTGTAAACAGTGAAAGCACTGAGGCCGCATCCCCCTGAATGTTAGGACCATTGGTGAACCTCTTGCATTAACTACAGTAAGGATGTCAGTGGGAGAAACTTTTTTTTCATGGCTAGTGAGAAGATTGTTGCGTTTGATATTATGTTTCCGTTCAAGATGGGGTCTGGAAGGAATTTAAATTTTGAAACAGTGCCATAGGGATTGAGGATATTTTGGAGCTCTTGTTCAGTGAATCTTGTTAGGCAGTTTTTGATTTTCACTTGTAGTATCATAGGTCTGTTCATTTCTACAGTGCCAAGTATTTTATTTCCCAGTATTTTAATATTGTTTTTAAATTGGAGCCTGTCTGCCCAGGTCTTAAATTCTATTGCCACATATCTGTCATTAGGATGTTTTAGTATTTGATAAATTCCCAACTCTGAATCGTTGTTTAATTACGGAATATAAATGCTCCATGGGGAATTTGTATAATGATAAGTTTTCATTCGTTACTGCTAGGATTAGAGTTTTGTCATTGTAATAATTTTGGAAAGATTTATAGAGCATGTTTGGAATAGTTTTGTTGAAATTATAGTTTATGTTTTGATGCATTTTGTCAGTAATATTATTATAATTTAATATCTTAATTGATTGGGGGTGTTGATTGTCTTCTATTATGATTTCTCTTTCATATTCTGATATGCCTATAAGCATTTCATTAATATTGCTGACCGAGTTAGTCTCCGTGGTTTTAACATCTTTGTTGATACTTAAAGCGTTAGCGTAGGATATAGATTTTTTTGGAAGGGTTTGTATTTGTGAGTCTGTTTGAAATGTTCGAACGATGCAGATATTAAAGGTTCAATTAGTTTGAAATTTTCATTTTGTTTGTGAATGGGTTTTGTTGATTTTTTTTTTGTTGACAGTCTCTGGTGTTACAGCAGCGAATTTGGTGACCTCTGATGATTTAAAAAAATTTTTTTCCCTTTCTTCAGATAGATTTTGCTGATATTTTATTTTTTGTTCCAAATTATTCTGAGAGTGTTTTGCGGTTGTGGATGAATCGTGTTTATTTATTTCTCCTAAAGGAGTTTGGGAAATACGGTGAGTGTTGTTACTATTTTCGTATGTATTATTAATATTGGCTGTTATTTCGCCTGATGGTAGACCAACGCTATTGCATATTGCATATAACTGACGAAGTTTGTATAATTTCTTGCATTTTAATGTTGTCAGTAATTATTTGGTGCTTAGTATTGCTAATGGGAAGGTTTTTGATCTCAGAAGGAGCCTGATATTTGTTATTATAGCTATGAAGATTTTGGCCATCGTTTCTGTTGAACGACTGTGACATTTTAAGCTTGAATTGCTATGTATATTATCTATATCATTGTCACATTCCATTTTTAAATATAAAAAACTTCTCTTACTTTGTATTTAGGGGTTTGGAATGGGATTTGAAAATAATGCTTTAGATTTGCCGGAAATATTGCAAGAGTTATTAGATGAAAGTAGGGCTAAAGATAAATGATAAAAAGACTAAAATAATGTGTAATGGATTTTCTCAAAATATGAAAATAAAGATTGATTATGATGAGTTAGAAGTTAACAGTTATAAATACCTTGGTCAGATTATTAATACAGATGGAAACATAATGGATGAAATTAATCATAGAATTAAAGTTGGTTGGAGTGCTTTTCATAGAAGTAACTTGATACTAAAAGAAAACATGCCTATGTGTTTGAAAAGGAAGGTTTTAAATAAATGTGTTTTACCAGTTCTTACTTATGTTTCTGAGACTTGGACACTCAATAGAAGAGGAATACAGAGACTTCAGACCACTCAAAGAAATATGGAGAGATGTATGTTCGGGGTAACAAGAAGAGATCGAAAATGCAATGTATGGGTAAGAGAACAAACAGATGTTACTGACCTCATTGAAAAAGTTAAAAGATTGAAGTGGAGTTGGGCTGGACATATTGCTAAAAGGGATGATAATAGATGGACAATTGAAATTTTAAACTGGATTCGAAGAGATTGTAAAAGACCCAGAAAGAGACCACATGTGAGATGGATGGATGAAATAAGAAAGTGTGCAGGGGTGATGTGGAGAAGAGAAGCTAAAGATCGGAGAAGATGGATTAAACTTGGAGAGACCTTCATCCTGCAGTGGATTGATAATGGTTGATAATGATGATGATTCATAGGTTCATTAAAAACAAGAATCATTATCGATTTTCTGACAATGATCTTATTATTAATGATTTGTGACATTTTCTGCTGGTCAGAATAATAGAGTCTGGAACTTTGTAATAAATATGCAGATCTTTAAGGCAGAAATTCATAGACTGACAAGAAGGTTTAAAAATGATTAGTGGATTAAAACTGCAAAGATGTTACACTCATTTGTAATTGTCATCACTCAAGATCTTTATTTTGATGCATTGAAAGCAATATATGAACTTGAGAAATAGTTTCACAATTCTATTAAATTCAGCATTTGGCACTCTCTTATATAATGGCAATGATATTTTGAACAGGTGGAAAGAGGATTTTAATAATTGTTTGTATAATGATATAAGAATTGAGTTGCTAATTTATTTTTGGACAAAGATATTCAGCTTATTAAAGTGAAAACAGCTTCTTGTATTTTTAAAAATAGAAAGGCTCAAGATCCTATTGTAATATCTGGAGAAGTTTTAAAATATAGTATACATTAACTTCAAAAATATTAGAAAATTTTAGAAATGTATGGATCCATGCTCTATTGTCCCAATTTTTAAAAATAAATGAATAGCCAAAATTGCAATAATTATTGTGAATATCATTATTATTCACTGCAGTAAAAGTACTTTTAGGGTTTTTGTTCAGGTTGTTTTCAGTCATAGATGAATGGTTTATCAGAGATTCATGATTATTTTAGAGAATCAAGAAGCACTGTAGACATGGTTTTTGTTCAGGTATAAAACAGTGGTTTATATATTGCTTTTATTAATGTAGTCAAGGCACTTGATTCAATTAATCAATCAAGTTTATGGTATTGTTTGAAATTGGTTGGTTGTTCACCAAAATTTATTCATACTATACAGCTTCTATATTGATACGAATGAGAGTAAGTGCTATTACTGCAGGTGAAAAATCTGAGACATTTGAAATAAAAACTGGAATAAACAAGGATAATTACTTGCTCCAACATTGTTTTTAATTTTTGTGACTGTTGTCTTTGCAATCATTTTTAGATAGCTTAATGAAACAGGGGTCAAGATGCAATACAGATTTGATGGTGAATTTTTAATTTGAATTGATTAAAAAGCAAAACTAGAACTTGATTAACTTGGATTCTGAATTTACAGCATATTGGTGATTATGCTCTTTTTACAGTTCAAAAGATGATTTCTACAATGTTCTTAATATTTAGAATACAATGTATAAAGACCTTGGTTTCATAAATTAAAGTTCAAAAAAATTCCAAAGTTCTTTTTCAACTACATGTAAGAAAACATTTAGTTTAGGTAGTTATCAACATGAGAATGTATTTTAATTTTTTAATACTTTTGAAGTTTTATAAATAGAAAGGTAAATTATTGATGCTTTTTGCAAATTAAAAGACAAAATATTTCATGACAGAGGAATAACTATTTCAACTAAGTTATCTGAAACTAACTTGCTAGATGTGATGCTATAGAATCGACCATTGTAAAATCACACCGTTGGATTGGACATGTAAAACAAATGAACAATGCAAAACTTCCTATAAAAAGGGTGTTTTACAGATAATTTGAGCATGGTTTTCATGGAAGAGATAAATCCTATTTACATTATAAGGATTATCTTAAAAGATATTCTGAAGAGGTACAATATATATTGATTATTTCCAAAGATACAGCAGGTAATCAAATGCTTAGGAGAGCTCAGTTAGATATGGTATTAAAATATTTCAGAATTTTTCTACTAAAGAAAGTAAAATATTGCATTGCAAAATTTTAAACAGACAGAAAAGTGGACTAATATTTTCTATATGTGGATGTCATTTATGGTTCATAGATTGGTTTGTACAATCATTGCATTTTTTTCTTTCCATGAAGTTGGAATGGCCATACTCATTTATGAGTTGCTTATGTACTTGGTTAAGAAAAAATTATTTTGATTCAATTGTGAATATTGCCTTTTTGTTTTTACTATCTACCATCTGGACTAAATGTCTTCTCTAGATTTTTAAAACAAAAGGCTCAACTAAAATTTTTACAAAGGATTATTAAATAAAGATTTTGTCAATGAATTTAGAAATAGTTTTTTTTCACTAAATTTCATCAAGAAGAAATACAAAACAAAACAAAAAAAAAAATATTGACAAATATGTCACTGAATTCAAAATTGAAAGATTGATGAATAAGTATCTAGTAATTTCGTCAACATGCATTAAAAAAAATTTTGTTTACAAACTGTAACTAAGATATATAAACTTTCTTAAATAAAATGTCATTATATAAGAGCAGATATTTCTGACTAATCAATGAAATATGAGAGATGTATATTAAGAGTAACAAGAAGAAACTGAAAATGAAATACATAAATGAAAGAACAAACATAGATGATTAATTAGAGCTTTGAATTGCCTTCCAAGAGCCACATGTGACACGGATGGCCAAAGTAATAAAATTTACTGATATGTATTAGAGAAGATAGATTAGGGATCAGAAAAACTGAATAAAACTTGGAGAGATCTTCATACTGCAGTGGATCAATAATGTTTGAAAATAATGATGATGATAGTGACAGTTACTGTGCTGTTTAATGTAAATTATTAATAAAGGTCTAGAAATAATTTTAGGCTAAGCTCATTCTATCAATATATATCTTTGAGGATAAAATGGTTGTTTTTAGATGAATATTTGGGTTATAATTTTAATTCTTAATTTAAAATTATGTGTATATATATTTATATTCCCAAGATACATTATAAATAATCAAACTACAAGCTAATTAGTATTATTTTGTTAGCCAATTAATTAAATATTGCTTTGTTTAACTAATAGTCTTTTGTTGTCTGCATTTCAAAATTTTGTTTACACTGATGGTTTCTGTGATTTCCTGTTTTTAAGGGGAGGTTTAGTTAACCAAAATATTTTAATATATGTGTGTATAACTATACTTACTATCCACTCATTATCAGACAGCTTTACTTTATCATGGTATCTCAAAAAACAAGTTCTATATTGTTTGTCTAAAATTAAAAAACACTACTGGTGATAATTATTATAAAAATTAGATAGATTGTTGGCTCTACTGTATTTTAATTAAATAAAATTAGCAATCCAATATAAGACATAATTTAATCATTATATATCAGTCACACATATTTTTATTCCATGAATTTGTAGTCAAGGGTTAGATCTGGTAATAATAAAATTGCTTGATACACAACAAATTTTTTATGATATATATGTACTTAAAGTCTTATATAAACAGTTGTTTATTCATTAATATAATTATTACTTCTGTATACTATAATATAATTATTAATACTATATACTGTTTGCATTATAGATAATTTTCTTTTATGCATATGTAGATATAAAATACATAATTTATTCAGTAATACAGTATAAAACATTAACATTATCGTATATGGTTTATTCATTATTAAAACAATATTACCATCAATATTATTTTATCTATGTAAAGTTATTTATTCATTGATTTGCTATAAACTACTATTGTTATATATTATCTGCATAACCGTGCTGAAATTTTACTGTTTTAATGGTCAATTTTGATTCTGTAATAAATATTTCGAGTGTATTTTCTGATTTTTCCCCCTTGTAAATTAAGACATTAGAAATAAAATGCTGTTTGTGTTTTCTACTTTGATAATAATAAATTAATTTCATAACAATGAATAATTAATTTGCATTAAAGAAATGTTATGCAATATGTGCCACTCATATCAAAAATAATTATAAATAAAAAGCCTTTTTCTGCACATAGTTTCATGCCTTTTTCAAATGTTAATCATATCGTTTAACATTAGCCAATTATTGCATATATAACATCATCTAGTGTTCCATGATGGAGATAAATAACAATAATATCCAAATAAAACATCAATAAAATAGAATAAAACTTTCATGTAAAGACCCAATATAACTTCAAAGAATTGGATCTCTATATGAATATTTTATTTTTACTGATGTTTTATTTTGCTATTGCTGTTATTTTACTTCCATTATGCAACACTAGATGTTGTTATATATGCAATAATTGGTCTAAAATAGATGATTAACATTTGAAAAGGACACAAAATCGTGTGCCGGAAAACGGCTTTTTATTTATAATTATTTTTAATATATATTTATATAAATGTTGTATATGATTTTTTTGTTATTATAATTTATATGAAAGAACAGCATAATGGATTTTATTTCCATTTTTGATGATAATCAAATAATATTTTGTAATAGTTTTTAATTTAAGCACTAAATTAGAAATATGTATGTTTTTGGTTTTTTAAAAAAAAAACTCAAACGTAAAAAAAAAAAACCTGATTATTATTTATAATAAAACTTATTTTATGATATGGGATTTTTTTATAAGATGAAACCATTGAAAGATTGAATTGGTATAAAATGGACCCATATTAAAAAAAACAAAAAACATTCAATATGTTTAATTAAAATCAAAAATGATATTTAATAATTTTAATAATTTAATATATTAGAAATTGAAGCACAATAAGAGAAATGTTTTTTCCCCTTCTAATAAACAAATATACTAAAACTATTGAAAGATTGAATTTAAATAACAAAAATTATTCTTTTTTTTTTTTAAAAAAAAAAGCAATGCAATATGTATTATATTAAAATCAGAAATGATATAGAATAAAATAATTTTTAATATAATTAATAAATTAGAAATAGGGAATATATTTGTGTTTTTCTGAAGGTTTGTGATGATGGTGTTCTACCTGTATTTTTATATTGGAGTATTTGGAATATTTAACTAAAATTAAACTTTTCTAAAGACATTCAACACACATATTAGATGATGGAAATAGTCCAATATAAAAATACAGGGAATATATTTGTCTGAAGGTTTGTGATGATGTTATATTAGATGTGATAATATGTTGGACTATTTCCATCATCTATTATTATTTGGAAAGTTTAAATAAAGTTTAAAATTTTCTAGACCTTCAACATTTAATGATGGATGATGGAAATAGTCCAAAATATAGGCAATATATTGTTTCTTATTGTTGCAAAATAATGTTTTAATATAGTGATTTACTAATTATGGATTACTTTTTAATTATATTTTTATTTCTCTAATAGTAAAACAATATTGTCAGAATAAACAATTATATTTTTTCAAAATTAATAAAAGTAATTGAATGATTAATCATTAAAAAAGACATGTATGCACCAGAAGTGACAAGTTGGGCAATCCAGAAGCTTTAGTTTTTGAGACATCTCCATTTAACCATGTTAAAACAGCCTAATGCATTAATCTAGTATTGCATCTTTTTATTTAATAAACAATTTAATATACAACACTTTTTTTGAGTTTAAAAGAAAAGATTACTATTTATAATACCCTGCAATGCTAAGCATGCTTTTGACTATTTATAGCTATATTCTTAACATAAATAGTCTACTGAAGACAGTCTTGTTTATCCTCATGTGTCTGAAATGTTATTTAAACAAGGTTTATATGTAAGTGACAATTTAAATAGACTATTTTTTTGATAGGGGAATGCAAGATTCTTTTTTATTAATATTGTGGGCATTGTTAGAAAAGTGCCATGGTTCTTTATATTTGCTCTTTTTTTGCATTTTGTTCAGAATATACTGTCCTAACTTTTGTTTCAAAGAGGTGTTTGTGCTCAATTTCATGCTCTAAAAAGATTGATTTAATACCAGAGTTGGCTTTAGCATGGTTATATTGATATATAGGCTGTGCTACTCCAGTTCTGATATTTGACCTGACTTCCCAAAATAAACTATATTGCAAACCGAATTGCTGCAATTGATCCTATATACAATATCTGTTAAGACTAATTTGTCTTTGATGTTATTTATGAGTCAGTTTAGAGAAGGAGGGGTCCCGAAATTAAACATATGCATCTGAGCAAATATAAAGAATATGGGATAATCCTGGTATATATGATAGGCTAATCCAGGATTTGTATCAGGGTTTGATGATATGTGTCTAATATTATAATAAAACTTCTTGACAGTGTTGATAAGAGATTTATGTCTATATCCTATTTCACACAGGTCTTTGATGTACCCTTCTATGTTTGTTTTTATTGTTGGCTTCATATTTACATAACATGAAATTTTGATATGGAAAGCCCTTAAAACCTTCCAATATATGTGCAGTAGGGATCAGCAATTGAAGATGAATTGCACCTATAATCTGTAAGGGCTTAATTATAATTTTATAGTTGAGATGAGGATGGCCACCCCTTTGATCCAACAAAAGTTAGGACTATATGTACTGCATGAAATGACAAGAAGTGTAAGTTTAAAGAAGCGTGGCACATTTCTAACAATGCCCACACTATTAATAAAAAAGAATCTTCCATTTAAAAATCACCTTAAACACTTGAGAATAAATAAGACTGTTTTCAGTACTTGTGCTATGAACCTAACTGTAAATAGTCAAATGCATGCTTAGCATTGCAAGATATACACAGAAAACATGTTTTATATTGAATTATTATTAAAATGAAAAGAAATAAAATTATTGAATTATAAAGAATTAATAAACAATTGAATATATAAAAGTATAAAACTTTATTTCAAGTTATATTGGATATATGTAGATTGATATTTCAATAAATTGATTTGATGTTTCAGATAATTAATTTCTAGAAATTTTATCTTTCTGATTTGGAGATAAACCTATTACTAAACAATTATGAAAAATTAAAACAATATTAAAATGTATATGGAAATTAATTGAATATTTTAGGATTTTTATTTTATCCACAGGAACCATATTGATTTTTTGCATTTAGTTAGAAATATAATTTTAAAAATAATTTTAGTGTTCATGATGTAAAGATAAAATATTATAGGTTGCCATAAAGTTATATGCCCACAAAAAACAAGGAAACTTAAAAAATATATAGTTACATACAATAAAAATAAAACAAATGAACAAAGAATTTAAATATTTTTAAAATTATTAATTTGTATTTATTCATAAATTGAGAATTTTGATAAAAATTTTAGTAACAGATTTGTTACATTTCCCACACAATTATAATAAAAATAATATAAATCTCGATAGTTATACATTTTTCATAAAATTATGTAACTCTACAAAAGTTATACTGTTCAAGTTAATATGAAAGGTTTCTTATATAGAAACAAGAAGTTATGCAAATATAAGGTTGATAAAAAAATCAATATTGAATCATATATGAAGGAATTTTCCAGATATCGGATATAACTATAATAAACTAATAAAACAGTTGAAAAATGTTATAATAACATTAACAAATTCTTGATAAACAGAGCAAAACTCTCCATCAGTATTGCCACCTGTGCTAAACAGAGTAATCAATGGATGCCAGAAGGCTTGTGCATAAAATCCCTATATAATGCCTACTCATCCAATATCCCCAGACTAGTTTCTGGCTTGTGGCCTTCGTCAGTGAGGAGCTTTGGATCTGAGAGCACTGCATCTAGATATTAGGATCTAATGCAACCCTCTAGCAACCACCTTTTATCTCTCCTTAACTACAAAACTATGAGAATGAAATTGAAAACACAAAAAATATTTTCAATCTAAGCTCAATATCTTATATAGTACTCTGTTTAGCACAGGTGGCAATGCTGTATGGAGAGTTTTGCTCTGTTTATCAACAATTAATGTGCTAGTATAGGAAATGTGATCATGTGATGATTAACAAATCCTCTTATAATAATAACCCAATTAAACCATGGATAAGCCTGCTTTTCATCCCTCATATTGCAATGAACTTTTGAAATCTGCATTGACACATTCAGAGTTGGCTTCAGATTGTCCCCTCACTCAACAACTTTTTAAACAATGCAAAAGACAAAATTCCCTTTGAACATGTGTTCCCCAGATTGTATATAACATCTCATGCCCAGACTTAGCCTGTAGCTCAGAATATTATGGGAATCTTGCGCTAACAGATTGAGAATTGCCCAAAACACATTTATATAACAAAACCAAATTAAATTGTGAATACAAATAGTTGTTTTTTGATCATGAGTTGGCTACAGGACACATCTTTTCCCCCTCCAATGTTAGAACAATATGCAAAGAGGAATGACAGGAATTGGAGGCTTGGATTATTCCAAGGGATCCTCATTCGATCAATAGAAAAGATTCCTGTCTACCGTTATAAAAAAATGGAACATCTAATTTATATAACATCTTATTTACAGTTGGTCTTTGCCACTATATATATATATATTAATGGAGCAGTTCTATTCAGCACTATGATTCTGGCAGCAATCTGCTGAAAGCAGCTGAGTGCTTTTAAGAGTTATCTTTATCTTTTCATATTAACTTGAACAGTAGAACTTTTGTAAAATTAAAAATGATATATAAAAAGTTTTGCACATTTATGACTAATGTAGCTGATAACCAGAGAATGAAAATGCTTGTATATTTCCATTTTTTTATGTAGTATATGTATGCCTTCAAATGATATTTTGGAGGTATCATCCTTTTCCTAACAAAGAAATAAAAAAAAAAAATTAAACTGCACAATAATTTGCAATCAAATATTTAATAAAAATATCCAAAATGGAGCTAGAATATCTATTATTATTATTAAAAATAACATCAATAAATTATAATTTGGAAAAACATCTATATATTATTTTTAACTTAATGCATGTTTAATTCCTATATATATATATACATATTTTTTACATATTGGCCATCATCATCATTATCAACAACCATTATCAGTCCACTGCAGGATGAAGGTCTCTCCAAGTTCAATCCATCTTCTCCAATCTTTAGCTTCTCCACATCACCTCTGCACACTTTCTGATCATGCATCCATCTCACATGTGCTGGATCTTTTACAAACTTTTGGAATCCAGTTTAAGATTCCAATTGTCCATCTATTATCATCTCTTCTAGTAATATGTCTAGCCTACCTCCACTTCAGTACATCTCTTATATCTAACATTAAATAAAGTACATTGATTAAACTAACTTCCAAGATCTAAAATAAAAATATTAAAAGATAAATTTAGTTTGTAATTCTACTAAATAGTTAATAATCAGGAGGGCATCTATCCATGAAATGAGTATGGAATTAGAATTATGAGTTGGATGATAAATGAACAAAGATATAGAAGATTAAATGGGTGATGAAGAACAAATAATAATTAACTAATGAAAATGAATGGACTTAAAATTGAGAAGATAAAGGAAAATGTGTTAAGGTAATGAATAGTTAAGGTTGGGATAGAATAAGGATTAATGGTGGATGAATCAATTATTATAGTGACTTAAGATTAAATGAAGATGAAAATAAAAGAAAGTAAAATATGGATGAGCTATGATAACAATGTTGGTGCTGAAGAATAAGATCCTGAACTATTAAATTGATTCAAACAAAAGCAAGATAATAATGAAATAAAGACGAGGGGTTCTAAGTTTGACTAATAAAAAAAATATTTAACTTCTAAATTAAAATATAAGTTTTAAAAACTAGAGAGAAACTTACATTTTAAAATTTTACTGAATCAACTAAACAATAAGATGAACATAAGAGATCAAGGTGAGGCATAATAGATAACTTAAGAAACGAAAAGCCAATAATAAAGTCAAAGTTAAAACTATTAATTGATAACATAATTTTCTCAGGGTTCAAATAATTTGAATGTTACTATTTTAAAAAGTATATTTGGATCAGTAAGAAGGATTTTGCTACTATCCAAATATAGCAAACAAAAATAGCTCATAATGCAAAAATGAAATTGGTAAAGAATTTTTAACTATTCCAATGGCAACAATAAAAATAAATTTTAAATTTTATGATGTATTAATAAATTCTTAATAAAGTTAATATAATAATTTATAAACTAACTTTTCTTTAACGACCATGGACAATATGATGAAGCTCAATGAATGATGTATCTCATAATTTATAAAAAAGATTATTCCAAAACTAAATGTTTATCCCTTAAAACATTATTTGAAAATAGTATATGTATTTAAGATTAACAGTGTTTTGATCAATAAATGATAAGATTTTATATACTTTAAATATAAGAGCTTGGCAAAACATTTCTGATATGATGATATTTATAACAATAATAATAATGTGTTGATAGCAAAAACAATATGGATAGTGTTTAGCAATAAGGCCACAGACAACTGGATACATTTTCAGAACAAAATTTATTTACACTATTTACAAATTTATAAAATAATAACAACAAAAATAAAAATATATTCTTGGTCAATTGTGAACAGAAACTACACAGAACAAGATTTAGTTACATAATTATATTATTAAGGGGAGATCTCTTTGGAGCTGTTTACAGTTTTAATACATACCAACTTTTAATTAATTATTATTTACATCTATTCCTTAAATTGAATTTATTTTAACTTATTACATGTTTTATATTTTATTTATTTATTAAGCATGATTTTACAAAAACTTATTCATTTAAAATAGACACAGGTAATATAATTTCAAAAATTCCTATCCGATGGTTAACAAGCTACCAATATTATGTTAGACAAAATAATATAATGGATATTCTTGAAGTATAATAATTTATGCTACAATATGTTAATGAAACTATTGACTTCCTATTTTATTCATCTATTTAGGATATTAGACAGTCAACACTACTTTGAAAGTCAATACTACCATTGTTCTACATTTCAATCATTAATTTCCTATTATAAAACTCTCCGAACATTAAAAATTCTAAACAACTTGGGTAAAATAATAAACAATAAAGATTAATGGTATAGATGGAATCACCTCAAATAGATAAACACTAGATAACAATCTATTAATATAAAAATAACTTTTGACAAATTGTTTGATTAATATTAAGTGCAGTTTACATTTTTAAATACTACCTTTCAGGAATGATTCTGTTATTATCAATATTAAATTGTTAAATTTAAGAATATGGAATATAGTGAAACATATGATATATTCAGAGATATAATGGGATTGAACTAATGCAAAAAGAAAATAAACAAATAACCTAGACCACGGTCATTTCTTGACTCCAAATGATCAGAAATCCCGGTGTCACTTTTGAAACACCTTTAGGAACACAAAAAAGGAAGGGGCAGTAAATCCCTTATTTAAATAACTATACAAATGCACTATGAGAATATGGCTTAATCTTCTTTAAGCTTTATGGGTATCATTCATAATCCACCCATAAGATCATTTCTGTTCTCACTCAGGATAAAGGAACAAGTACACCTGATGTGATGTTACATGGATATACCACATATTCCAAATGTTGTACACATACCATTATAATTATTCAACACGATAACAAACAAATCACGTACTAATATCACCACAAATATATAAACATTAAGCAAAATGGGATATATTACTATTTAATACATGGAAATTACAATTATCAATTCGAGAGTGATCCACAACCATAACTGACATTAGCTGTAAATTAGTTATGTATTATGTATAAAATACAATATCCAATCACTTAAATTAACTAAAGTTGAATGTTACGCTTTTATTACCATTCAGCAATTGCACCTTTACCAACGAGAAAAAAAATACTAAGATAAAATTGTAATAATTTATTGTGAGAAATTTTATCCTTTTATCTGTGATCATATTTAAAATATGAACAAAATTTATACTAAATAAGATTACCTTAATAAGATTATCTTTACTTTTTTTTATTTTGAACAAGCTTATATTCATATTACTGGTTTCATTTTCTACGTAGACCAGTTTTTTCATCTGTAACAATAGCGTACATAATATTACAATACAATACATATTAAACTACTACTAATAAGCTACCATTACATAAACCTTTTTTCACATTTCTTTTTGTGAAACAAAGAACAAAATTTTGATTACAACCATTTGAAATCTGTAGCATTATTTAATTTACAAATATTCTTTACCATTTAAAATTCCCCTTTTTATTTTTTATCATTTCATTTCTTCCTTTATCGGCATTGCAAATATTTTTTTTTTTATGTACAAAAAGTAGATTACCTGAAGATATTAAGGTTTACTTTTAAACTTTTACTAGCAATAATCCGAACATTTATTCTCTACAGGTATTATCATGGCTTTTATTTTCTTTACAGAAATTTGTGAGAACTCAACATGTATTTACTGATTCATTAATTTAACTAGTAATCTTGATACATTGTTGGATCCTTAAATGATTGCAGTTTCTTCCATTAACTTTAAATGCTTTCATATGCAGGAAATTAAGAAGTTGAAAATGAACATTGCTTCTTATTATTATTACGTATATAAATTTCTTATATTTTATTGTAAGATGGAACTATTTAATAAATAGTACATTATAAATTCAATAATTACAATGTGGTTAACATGGTAATTAATGCGCTGGTAATTAAGTTAACATTTTATTCAATATTGATCAAATACTATAACTTAATTTAATGAATGTGTGAATTCCACTTATCAGGTGGGAGTTTAATGTCATATCCAGTTTTAGGTCAATGCAAATTCAAGCTAACATAAAAAAACTTAATGTCAAAAAAGTTAACAAAATATTTTGAAAACTTCTGTAATTCATTATATTCATTTATTTATTTATAATTGTTAAATTAGGCAGATATCAACCATTGCCATTCTTTAACTTAACTGCAACAAATAAGTTTTAATTTTTCTTAAATTATTTTCTCCACGTATTTTGCAGCTGTTGTAAAGTAATGAAAATTATGGTATTTATAGTTAACTTTAAATAATATTTCATCTTAGTGAAACATGTCACAAGTGTCTTATAAATTTAAATAGCAATAAAAGAAATTAAGTATCTGTTATCATAGGCCTGCTTCTTTTAAATCTATTTTCCAATTGAAAGTACAAAATAATTTTCTCATTTCTTCTTCTCTTTTTATTCCAAATTTACTATAACTATATCTGTAAAGTATTAAAGATTTTAAGACTTCTCATTCGATAATTTAATATAAAAATTAAAAAGCGTATGACTTGAATGAGAAGCTATAAAGATACAAGAAATTATTAAGCTAAGCGGAGGTTTTGCCTATATTATAGGTACTGTGAGTGAGAAGAAAAATAGGGAAGGGAAAAAAAAGTATTCAAACATAGAAATGAATAGATAGTAATTTGGAGATGTAAAGAGATTTATTGATGGATTAATTAAAACATTTATAAAATAAATAGCAAAATTTTAAACATACGAACTTCTAAGTTGGTTTAAACTTGAATTCCATTTTGGCGGGCTTTTATTCAATATATCTAATTGTTTTACAGTGAACCATTATAATTATCAATTGACGGTCATAGTTTGTCCTGCATGCATGTCAAATAGTTTCTACTCCATTAATTACATGTTGCCAATAACAAATACTTGGTATTTATATGCTAGAAAATAGCTAACGAGAAATATAACTATTGAGTTTTACTTAATCCAATTCAATTTCATTTCATTTCACTTCAATTTCAATTCTCCTTTCACTTTCTAATAATTTTCAGTTTTCCTTTTCTCTCCCAGTTCTCTTTATAAAAATCTGTGCTGGCCTATTTATTAACTTTTAGCAAGGGGCTGATTGTAAAAACTAATAGACCAATTAAATTATTGTATGTGAATACATTTACATACAATTAATAAGTCTTCATCTATAAACATAAATGACAACTAATTAGGCTGTTCAACATTGTTTTAAATTGCAATAAAAATATGCTTAATAATTAATTGTAAAGATTAATTTAAAATAATTATAATTTTAATTCTTTTGATGACAATTGTTTACCAATAAAATGTTAAATATTTCTATAATTTTAATTTAATCATAACACTAATAAATTATTATTTTGACACTATTGAATTTAATCCATCTGACAGACTGCATGTAAATAGTCTCACCCACAGTCTGACAGAGGGCTAACACACATCTTAAACAGCCCAATTCTTTATCATTTTCAGATTTATTTATGAAATTCATCTATTTTTATTCTATAATCTAGCAATCATGAGACCACACCACTAATACTGTACATATATTTAATATTGAATAATTATTATTAATTAAAATTTAATGTTTTAAATAATTGACTATTTAAATACAGCTTGACAAACATCGAGCCCAACCATATGATTACAATACACACACACACACACACAAAAATAAGCAATTATTTGCATTGGCTGCTAACTAACTTCAATTTTTTTCTTTTTTTGAAGATAATATTAGTGTAATAATTTTCATCTGAAAAATAATTTTAAAGTAATAATAATACATCAGAATCTTTGTAAAATTTCAAAATATAAATTTATATTAATAATTGGATATGTGAGCAATTTACATATACACAACATGCATAATATATTGTAACGGAATATAATATGCCGTTACATTATTTTAAAATGAAAATAAAGAGATCGTAAATAAAATTGATTTATTAAAAAGAAAAAAACTTAAAAACGGAAAATTAAGTTGATTAATATATATATATTGTCGCGCAGATGGAAAACTTAAACTATTTTAAGAAAAAGTATTTGAAAGTATTTTTTTTTTGTAAAAAAGTAAAAATATAAAGATTGATATTTTTGAAAATAGAAATAATGTTGATTTCTATAATCTTAGAAAATGGAAATGATTGTTTTATTAATTAAATGATTGTTCTAAAGCAAACTAGCCCTTGGGGCACTTAAAATAAATTAAATGGTAAGAGAAAAAGAAATTAAATGACCAATGCAAACACCAGAAATGTCAGCACGGACCGTAATTGAAACACCAGAGGATTAGTGACGTCTTGCTCATTGAATCCAAAGATTGGATGATAAGAGACTAATAAAAATATAAAAGCCAAATTATTATTATAATTGGGATCTGAGAGCTGACTATGAATATATCATTATAACTAGCTATATTGCAGATTTTCACGATGTGGAAGTCTGCAATAAATTTAATTTTCCGGACAACCAGCTGAGGCCTCTGGATGACAGTTCCTGACCAAATGCATGGCAAGTAGTGGTTTCGTTTCAAAGAAGGACAAAATCTACGAAAGTGATCATGATGGACTTCTAAATCTGCTCAATCCATAAAGTATGAACTCTTGTGTCTATCTAACAAGAACTTTTCTAAAATTGCAATTAATAGCTGAAAATAAGGACAATTATCTGGCCTAAAAACAATTATTAGTAATTTTTTTTATGCATCTGTTTAAGCAATCATTTCTATTTCTCTCTTTTTTTTTGTGTTATGTGTAAATTAAAATGTATTAAATTAAAGTTGGGTATGGATAGCTGCATGGATAAAAATTAATAACTATTTTTAAATTCGTTTATGTTTATTTTAAGGGGTTAATTTCAGGCTATTTGTTTCGTAGTTAGGACAATGCTTGTGGAGGGATATATGGGTGTTTATATCAATGTAATGTGAAGCGTGTTTAGCATATAGGGCAATGTGCCCAACTGAATGCATGACCCCAAAGAGGCAGTCATATTGTTGAAATGGTCGCAGATGTATTTCCTGTGCCATTAACCCCTTCTAGCTCTATGGACAGGGATTTATAAGTCGGCAGAAAGACCGCTCTCCCCCATACGTAGCACTCTTTAAAAAAATTATATACATGATTCCTTAGTCAGACAGATGCACATTCCTGTTCTGGACACGGATCATTTCCTTCAAATAATATCACGCTGTCAGATGCACATTCCTGTCGGCATGGTTTTATGCTAGCATCTTCATATTACATTGGTTGCGACTATATATCTGGAAGCAGGCATTGGGTTTGGCTACGAACTTTTAGTCTGAGATTGAATGAAGGTTTTGATAAGTTTTTAAGTGAAAAAAAATCTATGTAGCCTATCTATACTCAACATGCTAAAGTAAAATATAATTAAAATGTCCATCTGTGCGGACTTTATTAAACAATAATTTAAATTTAAAAATAATAATAATAACCAATTTAAAACTAATTGTAAAGTCTAAATTTATTCCTCAATTTTAAATATAAATATTATATATGTGCGTAAATAAATGTTTGTGTGTTAATTACTGGCAGTGGCTTCTTTTATTTTATTGTTTTAAATATTAATATATTTTGAGAATATAAATCTATTAAAACTTATAAAAATGTTTAAATCTCTGCTACTCTATGAGCTAGTGACATTGGGCTAACGGTCAGAATAAAATATATATTAAAAAAATATATATTTTTTTGAATCTTAACTTACGTATCTGCCTACTATATAAATTTTCTAGGTTCAAATACCTAGATGGCGCCCTTGTAGTGCAGATACGGTAAGACCCACAGGTCTGCACTGTTATAATATATATATATATATGCACAGATCATTGATTAATTTTTCATGTTAATGTTTGAGAATGATAGTGATGTAATAGTTGTATTGATTGAAAAGTCATTTTCAAATAATAATTCATCAGTCTTTATAAATTTTCATATCACACTAAAAAGAAAAATGTGTTTTGCTTTTAAGAAGGTTCATAAGGATTTTCTTCTATTGACTGCAAAATTGAGGATCAAAATCTGTAAAAAAAATATGTAGTTTAGAAGAAAAAAAATGATTAAAAACTGTATTTTTAGTAGGATAGTACCATAATTTTAAATATCTTTAATATGGTATTATTACATGCATGCATATTTTGCACTATCTTCTTGTCAATTTAAATTAAAGTTAAGATTCTAAATATTTCAGGGAAGTAGTTTACTTCATTGCATAATCAACTAGTTTTATATAAAATGTTAATGGTTGTGCTTTTTATTTAAACTTATGTTCTTTAAAGGCTAATGAAATAACTAGGCTACAACTACGCAATAACACTCAATGTTTGATGGAGTTTTTTATTGCTTGCCATCCCCATCACAGCTTCAAAAATAAATGTAACAATAGTAGTATAATTATATTCTGTATGTTTTTATTTAAAATATTCATGGTTATTACTATTGGTTTTAAATATAACTATGTCTACTATCTTATAATACTTGCCTATCAGTAGTATTTCATCAGTATTTTTATTAATTTTTAAATTTGTTTTTAATGTATAGTAATACTTTAGTGTCTTCATGATTTAAATAATGACCTTTGTCGTTAAATCTTTTTTATGTTAAGTTAATTTTAGTTTTTGAAGATTTATAATAAGGCTATAGGTATGTTTGTAGTCATTGCAAGTTGTTTAATGTAACTTATTTATTTCACCATTACTTATATATTTATATGTTTAAATAGAAGTATTGATAGAATGTGTGATCTATTCATTAGTAGAATAGCCATTCTCATGCCAATGTAAAAAGAAAATGGTGATTGATAAGTTTCAAATTTTTTTATGTAAAGTCATCATCAACAATAACTAAAACATTAATATAATATTTTTGAAAACATGAAAATAATGTAATTTATTTATAAAATAAATGTGAAAATAATATATTTAACAAACAAACAATGATTGAAAAACAAATATTTTTCAATTAAATGTGATGAATATAAACATTTCATCAGAAATTTTGATATAAATAGGATAAATGATTTAAATGAAGGCAAAGAAAAAAAAAACAGTTTGTGTCATCAATTCAAATATTCCAAAAGAAATTAAATTATGGTTTGTTGTTTTCTTAAGGAATGTTTGATTTCATGATACTTAATGGAATTATTTATTTTTCAATTCTTATTTGTATGTTAAATATATTATTTTCAGGGTTGTTTTCTAAATAAATTATAATTATATAGAAGGTAATAATTCCTTCTTACTAGCACCATTAAACAGTGATGTTAAAACTGTAAGGATACTCTCACCCCAGCCACACGATAGAAACTTTGTAGTTTTAACATCATGTTTACGGCACTAGCGAGAAGGGATGATTATCTTCTATATAATTACAATATAAACACTGCACTTTTAAAATTTGTTAATTATTGCATTATTAAAAAAAATTGTATTATTTTTGTATTTTCAAACATATTATTTTATTGATTTTTTAAAAGAAAAATATGAAACTTATCAATTTTTTTTTTTTTTAATAAGTGAATCCATCAATGATTGCTGTATCAGTTTCTAAATTAATTTATATGCTTTTTTTGTGTGTGCCTACCTTTTTTATTAGCTATATTTTTGTAATATATATATATTTTTGATCTGCATATTTTGGCATTATTATAATTATTTTTGCATATAGTTTATTATTATTTCTCTTTTTAATTTTGATTTATAAGAATTAGCTGACATAATAATAAAAAAAAAATCCTATGCAATAATTATATCATAACTTTATAAATAATAGATTTAAAAATAAATAAAATAAAAGGATGTAAAATATATAGGAATAAAATGCCACATTAGGACAATTAAAACAAACAAACAAACAAAAAAACTAAAAACAAATAAAAATAAAATAAATAAAATTACTATATATAAAATAAATAAATATACAATTATATATTTTAATATATGATTGTATAAATTATAGTAAAAATTAAACTGGCTATTTGAAATTATTTGCAATGATTGTACGTTTAATTTTATTATGTACAATGTTACATTTCTGAAGAAGATTGTTGAACAGTTAAAACAGTCAAGTTATTTTTTGGAAATTGAGAATAATAAAATATTGAACTGTGTGGAGTACTTGAAGAATAGATTAGTTTTGTTTGTTTATATTAAGAAAGTATGTATATCAAATTGTATACTGTACAAATTATTCTAAGAATTTTATTTAAACTATATTAAACTATTATTAAAATAATTAAATATAAATAGTTAAATAGTCATCATAGTATTATGCTAATGTGCAATAATAATACATCTATGAAGCAAATAAAAGAATTAGTAAGCAAAAATAAGAATGTCTCAATATCTATGAAGGATTCTTTTATTGCTTATTAAATTCTGATGCTCTATATATCACCATTAATTAGAATATATTTAAAATCATCCAGTTATTTTTTAATATAATAAATGTAAACAAAAATATAACAAACATAATTGGTATATTTGCAATGATGATTATTATTATCTTATTTTTGTTATATCTTTAAATTGTAATAAAAAAAGCTATTAAAATTTTACTTAAGACTTATATTATTTATAATAATTGTTATTATTTGACTCATTATTTCATTAATTTATTATATATAAAATGTAAATTATTTTTTAAATTTCAATTTATATTTTTAACTTAACAGCAAAACTTTATTGTCATGTCATCCTGTTTAATGTCAGTTTTGTTATCTATCACTTAACCATAATTCATTAAGATATACCAGTCTTTGTTTATAAATATGTAAAATTTATTTTAACCTTTTGTTTTATATTTTAATAATTTTTATTTTAAACCCAATTAAAATGGTAGAGAAATTTAATGTCAGAAAAATTGAAATAAGTATTTAAAAAATATTAAGTATTACACAATGAAATAAGAACATTTGATAGTCTGGTCTGTTTGTATATATGGAGGATAGTCTATAAGTTATTGTTGTTTCTAAAAAATGTGATTTTTATTATTACTATTATTTCTCTTAGTGCTTGTTAAGTTTTCTGCTTTAAGGCAGATTGGACTAATTAACGATGTTGAATGTCAATGATTATTTATTATCACAATGTTAGATCTACATCATTCATTAAATATGCATGTTATAGTAAGTAAATTAATATTCCTGATTGATAATTATGTTTTTTTGTTTTTTTTTTTTTACAAAATTGCAAACAGAAAATCATAAACAGTAGAAGCAAACTTTTAATCTCAGACTTTTTAAAATACATTAAAAATTTTTTTATTGTAGGGTATACATAAATGTTTTAAAAAATTACTAAGAATTTACAGTATAGAAATGAAAAATAAAAAGATGGTTTAATTACCATGAAAGGATAACGTAAATATTGTAATTAAGCAAAGTAAAAAAAAAAAATCTATATAATTACTAAATTTTTATTTTTGTTTTTATTATAAGAATAAAAATAAATATTCAATATAATTATGTATATCGAATAGATATTGAAATTAGTAGCTGTTGTATTGTTTATTATATACATTTAATATTCATCAAGTTTCCAGAAGTCTATGGTGTTTTAAAGATATCAACTTCAACCTTTGGGCATATGCTCTGACATAAGTATGAAAATGTTTAAAGCTCAAGAAATAGCTCACTTTGACATTTATAAATTGATATATCTTCCGAATTTGAATGATACAGATCATGAAGATAATTTCAAAGTATTTTTTATATCATGCATTAATTTAAAATTCCTTTAATTAATAAAACTGGAATATTTACCGAATTGGAAACATACTTTTGTTAATTGCTACTTATTGCCAATTTAAGTTGTGAAAATGTTTTTTTCTCTTATAAATATTAAAGAATTAAATTTTTTAAATTTGAGTAAAATAAACTACAATAGTTAAAACACAGGGGCTCCTAAAGAACAAAATTTTTTTTTATTAATTCTTCATTATTAAATTTTTAAAATTTTAAATTGTATTTAAAACATTTTTACCTCTCATAAATATTAAATAATTTTTTAAAGCAAAATAAACAAATTTAACTATTTGTAAGTCTGCCAACAATTAAAAATACTGCTTAGGGTTTTCTATCTTTGAAATATCAGAATCAGCATAATCAAATAATTTTAAATATGGTTCTCCATTACTAAATAATATATTTTCAATATATTAATATAGAAAAGAAAAATGAGAATAAAAATTGAATTTATTTTGACTATTTCCCCTTCTACACAGACAGAATACACATAACTTTATATATAATATTTGAATATAATTATAATTTATATACTTGGAGTTCAGATGTAAGTTATAAGGAAATTGAATGTTTGAGAAAGAGTGAATAACTAAACGAAGCTTGAAAGTCTGTGTTCAAATTCCCTACAATAACTTTATATATACATAATTTTACTGCTATTCAAGAACTCATATTTCAATAAATAACATATAAATACTGATATATTTAAAATAAAAAGTTAAATTGTTTTTATTCCTAAATATTTATTTTCTAAAAATATAAAGTGAAATCACCAACTTATATATATTGTAACGGTCAAATCTGTACATTCGCGCAACAAAATCCAGAGTTTTAGTAAATCATCCCAAGGGTGACTAGCATAGAGTGGTACAAACCACATTGTCTGATATAGCCCCAGTTCCTTTACTAACGCTAAAAGATTTACCACCTTGCGGATGACACATATGAGGCCACAGCAGCATTTTCCTTCATCACGTGCCGGCAGTAGAACATCGGTAAAGCATAAGACTATGAGAAATTGACTTTCTAACTAGTATAACTAAACTATATAGACGAGGTGTGTGGCGGAACGTAATTATAAAATATGGGTTGTGATTCTTAACTAATGACTAACTAATCAATAATGACTTACCAATGAGCAACATTGAGACATGAAACAAAAATTAAATTTAAAATTAATTTAATGAAAACCAAATAATAAAATTAATAAATGAAAATAATGATTATAATGTGGCTATATAGGTTGTCTCACTCGCAGGTGATTAAGTTAGGGATACAATTTAACATTTGAGTTTTGGGTTCACATGCAAGTGATGATTGAGGATATAATCATTTATGGTTTTCTTAGTTACATGTAGCTTTAATTTACATATACATATGTGACAATTTAAATTACTCACAGGTGACATTAATTATTCTAGTTAAAAATTAGTTACATTATTATATTTATCATATATATGTATATCACTCATAGGTGATGATTTTAATATGAGCATTCACTGTTTATATATAGCGTTTCCAATCACGCGCAGGTGATTGTAGTTTGGGTTACAAATAATTTAATTTACTTTGCTAAATATATATCTATCACTCGCAGGTGATGAAGAAATTATATGTTTAAAATTACAGTTCATAGATCGAGGTTAATTTGCTCATGACTATCTATGCCTAGTTTATGATATATAACAGGATCTAGATTCGCTTTAGAGCTAGCAGAAGTGATTATAAACATTTATAAAGAATATGACATTTTATTAAGCGCGAATACTTAATATTCTCTATATAGCTTATACACCCATGAAATTAGACTCAAATTCAGATCAAAGCTGAAAAATACAATTATTATGGTGGGATGAACTGATGATTGGCAGTCAGACTTCAGATACCAAGGCGTATAGAAAATATAAGATCTGAGTCCCTGCATTTCAAATGTGCCTTTTCAGGGGATTTGTACCAAGTACTGGTTCCCTTTTCACCGTACTCATTGCTGTGGAAATAAGAGATCTTTTAGTCCGGTGATTGAACAACTAATTAAACTATGGGAGTCTCATGCTCCATTTCTGAGGATGCAGAATGGGGTGGGGAGTAGCCAACCGCCATTTGAAGGAGATAGTTGTCCAAACTAAAAGAGTAATGATGTAGCCTTTACACATACGCCCATTAAAGAAATATACACAGCAACAAATATATATGCCGTAGCATTTCTTAAAGACACATTCACACCGCTGACTACATTATTATATAATAGAAATTAGGACGCTAAACAATAGTTTCCTTCATGAAATCAGTTCATTACATAGCATCTATAATTATGCTATTAAGGAAAGTTATGAATCTAATTTATAAAGCTATCTATATAGGCATTTATAATTCTAGGGAGGAGTACAGCATATTATGGAGAATTACGATATAAAGTTATAGCTTTATGCTGTATTTCATCACTCCTACTAAATATTAGTTAAATATTATCTCTAAAGCAAATCTATCTTAAAGTAGCTATAAGCTTTTAATTATCTTTTAAATAAGACATTTGTCCCTTTCAAACTGAAGTTTCTTTTGTGCGTTAATATACATGCAATATTACATATATGTGTGAGAAGTTTAATCGCTCCTCACTAAGCATTTTACTAAGAGTAAAACTCCATTTTGAATAGATATAGCATAAACAAATACATAATTGAAAAATAATAAAATTTGGCATAGATTTAACTAAAAGAAATGTAAGTTTAAAGAGGAGATTTCACGTAAGTGAAATCTGAAGTTTGGCTTTGTTTCAGACTAGTTTAAAAAGGAAACTGAAATGCAATTAGTTTATGTCTGATTGACTCAGTTCAAGACAAATTTAAGTTGTGTACGAGAATTAATAAAGGCAAATATTATCATTATGTTAAAATATGTAAAAGCAAATATCATTAAGTTAAAATATATAAAATAACTTAGAAACTTAATTATCATTTTAGAATAAAGCATTTAGAATTATATATAACAAAAATTATGATAAATAATTTAAAATCAATCGATTTAAGCAAGTTAAAACTAAATAACTTTTAATAACTCAGGACAAGGTAAATACGTTGAAACTAAATTAATCAGAGATAAATCAGCAAACCAACAAATAAATCAGTAAATAAATGGAGTACATAAATCAATAAATAAGTTATTAAACCAGTTGTCAAATCAGGCAAGATTTTAGGATTAAAATAAAGAAAACAAAATTACATTTTAGTAGTGAGTTAGTTTAAAGTACATTATTATTATGGCCATAGATTTTAGATTTAGCTAGCTTTTAGGAATTATTGCATTTTAATTGAATTATTAGTTTTAAATGGAGGGAGGTTATTACCACTCTCTTTTCTTTCTGCTGGCAAGTTGGTTTCATGTTGAAAGGGTCTGTCAACGGGTATCTGCTTCTATCCTATGGCTTTCATCTTACTGCTCTCCGCATGGTAGATCTTCCAGGGTCTGGACAGCAAGGGAGTTGCTATTCTAGCCCACTATCATCATCATCACCAATTTTAACATAATTTGTCAACGAGTTGACTTAAAATAATGTCCAAATGAGTTAAAGATGGCTGCAGAGGCTTATATGATCAGCTTACTCCCCTCTCCTCTGTCATAGTAAGTTTTTAGATCTGTATTTTCTTGCTGTATTCTAAGAATCGTGGAATTCTGCTGTTTTATTTCCTATAGCTGGGTATTACATCTGGTCACCCAGGATAATATATTCATATCTTATTCTACAATCTATTGTTACTTTTAATTTTGTAATTAGGTAAAAACACAGCGATATTAAGTTTTATGAGGCCCATCTTTTTTAGAAAACAAATCTACAGTTGGAAAACATCTGGTTATATATGTAACTCGATCAATTAATTTAGCGATATATGCAGAATTATATAATACTTTCAAATATTACTTTTAGAATAATTATTCTAAATAAAGAAATTTATAATGCTTTAATTCTATTAACATTATTCTTTCCTGCATATATGTAGTCTCTTGTTACACATACGACGCAATTTTCATTTATTTACTACTAGAAATATATGTGTGTATATATGGGTTTTTACATATACAGATACAATTTTCATACTGTAGGCTAAGATATATGCACACATTCATGACTAATACCTTTAGGTTTAAATTTAGCCTGATTTTAATACAATATTAACCTGATATATGAGGATTTGGTAATAGATACATATATAGAAATACTACTATAGCATATAGTAGGTGAAACAGTAGGATTGATAGATCTGACTGTTTCAATATAAATATTTATTTTATTAATAATAAATATTAAATACCTATTTTAATGATGCATTTTAAAATCATATATATGTATACACATAAATGTTAAATCTATATTCTATTTTAGAAAGATTTCAGTATCTCATCCTCTAGACATGTGTTCTGAAGTAAATATAATGTTTAAAACCAAAGAAATTCAAGAAATAGCATTCTTTGAAATGAGTTGTTATTGTTTCTAAATTTTCAAAATATAAAAGTGGATTGTGAAAAGTATAGATCATGAAAATAATTTGAAACAATTGCATCACACATTAATTCAAAACATTACTTAAGAACAAAAACTGGAGTATAAAATGCTAATGAAAAATGTTATTTATCTACTGTGAATATCAGATGAAGTCAATTTAAATTCACAAAAATGCTTTTATATAGATGACTTGAGTTATTATAATTTTTAATTAAATATTAATTATATAAGTGTAATGAAATTGGCTTTTTTCTTGTAGCTATATAACTATTTAACATACGCAAGGTCGCAATACATCTCTTTATTGTGGTAATTCGACCCTTATCTAAAAACTCTACACAATAATACTAATATTTCATTGAAAACAAAACAAACCCTTTTTACTCATGACAATATAGCTAATTTAATATACTATGCAACATATTTCTTTATTGCAGTACTTCGATGTTTCTCTAAAAACATTACATAATATTTAATCATATTCCTCGTTCAGCATATTTATGGATGTCAGTTTTCTGATTCCAAGCGCCAATCTTATTTGCATAAGAATTATGCTGGAAGAGATGGAAAAATGATAGGGGATATTTAAAAAGCCTGGCCACTGGCTAGCTCACTCGGGGCAGGTGGTACTTAAACCATGAGAAACATTCAGTGAATGGCAGTAATCAGGTCAGGTATTCAATTAATTTAACTAAATAATTACTACACATACTGTACCAGTCAAAACATGTTGCTTCATCTAACATGAGTTGGAACTCAATAAAACGTATTTCAAACCCAGTCAAGCCCAAGATTTATATCAGGGAACAACCTAGATTCAAACCCATTCCACAAGCCCCAGATCGAACATCTAATGAATAACATAAAGAGCAAAAGAGACAATAAGACATATTTAACAAAAGAGTGCATATATATGTTGGAATGTATGGAAGTGGAGAGAAGATTATTCAAACTGCATATGTTGCTTGAATAATAAAATATTTAATAAACATTTAATGAAACAGTAAATTAATTATATAGAAATAAAACAAACTAATTCCTTCTTTTTAAAACTTGTTTTTTATATGACTATAATCATGAAAAAAAATCCAATGTTTCGACTATTTTATATAGTCTTTTTCAAGTCACACTAAAATAAAATATATATATAACAAATAACACATATTCCAAAAAAATAAAATAAAATAATTACAAAATATATTCATAACCAAAAATTTACCTTATCTCACTCCCCTTTCCTATTACCAACAATCACAACTTAAACACAAACAATTTCCTTTTTTTTTAAAAAAAATCTATATATATCCTTTAAAACATTTAATTAAAAACCTATTATTTTCTTTTCTGTTTTTCTATTAACATCCTATTTAATTCTGGTTTATTTCATTAATGTATACACTTTCTTTTATCATCCTTTCATTATATGACTTAATGCATTCCAAAGGCTTTATATCAAAATTCCCATGCTTAAATTTATTCATGTCAATGTAAACATAATTTTTAGCACCTAAATGCTGTTTTAATCTAGTTTTTAATAAATTTAAGCATGGGGATTTTGATATAAAGCCTTTGGAATGCATTAAGTCATATAATGAAAGGATGATAAAAGAAACTACACATTAATAAAATAAAACCAGAATTAAATAGGATGTTAATAGAAAAACAGAAAAGAAAATAATAGGTTTTTAATTAAATGTTTTAAAGGATATATATAGATTTAAAAAAAAAAGGAAATTGTTTGTGTTTAAGTTGTGATTGTTGGTAATAGGAAAGGGGAGTGAGATAAGGTAAATTTTTGGTTATGAATATATTTTGTAATTTTTTTTATTTTTATTTATTTTTGTTATTTTTTTTTGGAATATGTGTTATTTGTTATATATATATTATTTTAGTGTGCCTTGAAAAAGTCTATATAAAATAGTCGAAACGTTGGATTTTTTTTCTTCTCAAGATTATACTCATATAAAAAACAAGTTTTAAAAAGGAGTTAGTTTGTTTTATTTCTATATTGGATATTTATGAACTATTTTGAAAAGAACTGTGTGCTTGATATATTAAATTATTTAAATTAATTATATATTTACTTGAATGTTGCATGACAAGATGATCTACCCAGAGATAGAGTTACATACAATTGATAACGCTATTATGATTCATATGCTCTTATTATATGTAAATAAATATATTTGGTGGGTTAGATCAAGATGCCAATCATTTGACTACAAAACAAACTTACAACAGGTTTGAACTAACGCTTTAGTGGCGGTTCTGAAAGGCGATGATTAATGTGCAAATTTATGGAGCATTCTAGGAATCATTATATATATTACATAAACTCTTTTCATGCCATTTCAGTCGTGAAAATCAATAAAATATACTTTAAAATGGTTTACTCATTAAGGATAATACTTGTGAATATTTAATAAAATAACATACATTTAAATCAAGTTTAGTTGCTTCGTGAACAAAATATTTTTAACCATTCTTTAAATTCGGATTTTACCCTTTGAGACCAAACGCTTTTCGTTAAAAAAGTTTCTTTGACCGCAATAGCGTGCAACCCTATCTCCGTTCCTTTTTTTCTTTCTCTCCGCCTTTTCTATCTTTTGACGTCTAAAATTTTTTCTGTGCGATGAAATTAGATTTTTATAGCAATTTTTGTAAAGTACATTATTAATTTTGTAATTTTTTTATCTTTCTAGATTTTATCAACCGATAAAAAATATACAGAAAAAATTTTTCCTAAACGTAATTACGTTTTAACGAACTTTCGTTGATGTGTTTGATTTTGAGGTTTCGTATTCCCCATTACCTGTAAGTATTCAACATTCTCATCATCATCTCCCACTAATATATAATAATTGCTTGTAATTCCTTTGGGTTATTTTTTTATTTTATTTACTGTTTTTATACTTTCATTGTAGATAAGTTTTTATTCATTTTATGCTACTTTGCTATTATGGTTTCTATATAATAATGCATAATTTAACTCCTCTTACCCTCATGATATTCCAATAATGTAGTAATTATTTTTACATGCTAACTTAGAATTTACTCGTTTTTATTCTTTATTGTAGATAACTTTATTTTTATAGATACTTTTATTATGTTTGTATGTAATATGCATAATTTAGCTCACTCTTACCCTCATGATATTCCAATAATGTAGTAATTATTTTTATGAAACTTAGAATTTACACATTTTTATTGTTTCATTATAGATAATTTTTATTATTTGATGATACTTTGATTGTTTGTTGTAATAATATAATTTTCACTCTTACTCATGATATTCAATAATGTAGTAATTATTTTTTACATGATAACTTAAATTTACTCGTTTTTATTCATTTCATTGTAGATAACTTTTTATTCATTTTATGCATAATTGAGATACTTTTATTTATTTGATAGATACTTGTATTATGGTTTGTATGTAATAATGCATAATTTATCTCGCCCCACCTGATTTTTAATAATATAGTCATTATTTTTTACCCATAACTTAGAATTTACTAAATTATTACTTTATTTTTTTGATCCTACTAAAACCTTGCATTTCTAATAGATATCCGATAGAGGGCTAGAAAAAACTGTTGAAAAATAGAAAATAGAGTGTCAAGAGAAAAAAGAAATTGAAATGGTCACCTTTGACATTACAACAATCTGTAACTCAGGTAGGTCATGTTATATATTATTTTTTTCTGCATTTTATGACGAATGTGATGAAGCTGTCTATGAAATTGTCATTTTAGGCTATATCTTTCAAAATTGAGAGTTTGTGAACCAATGTAAAAATAAAGATATATAAAATGTGAAAAATCTCCTTTCTTTAATTATTTTTTTGTGGTAATGACTATTTTATCAGCTTCATTACATTCTTTCATATTTGCACTTTCTAAAAATGTATATATATTTGTTATTTATTGTAATAAATTAGACATTTCATTTAAAATTGTATGTCCTGTAATTTTTTCTGTGACTTCAAAATGGCCGTTCAGGTCACAAGGGGTTAAAAGAAAAGAACACTTCACCCTTCTAACATATGTCTACCCATAAATAAATGGAATAAATTTCGATGGTGGGATTTTTAAAATAAGAAGAAAAACATTATTAATTAAACTAATCACTATTCTTGGAAAGATATATATACATAAGCAATCAATTTTATTGTTACAATATCAAAATGAGGTCATTAAATAAATAAATTAATAATAATGAAAGGAATGGTGCTGATATGAAGGCAGAAAAATCTGAAGTGAGATCATGCTTCTAAACAAAGAAAACGAAGTGGCTAAGAATCCCTTTTCTAGGATACTGCTTAGAGAAATTTAATTAGGCTTGGTGTGGTCCCCAGGGTTCTCTGGTGCAACCGATGTGAGAGGCCTGTTATACGAAAATGATCCTGGGAAGGTCAACTGTCCACGGGATAGGGCATGAAGAACGTCTATGGGTTCGAATTCATTGCAACCCTCCAGACTAGAAGCATGTAATATAAAAAAACAGCCATATATCAGCAATGCAGTATAACACTATGTCTTTAATGACATGAAATGGAAGTTACTATTTTAAGATACATGAACCTCACTCGGATGCTATAAGTTAGGTAATTAATGCTATGCCATGTAATATATATGGGAAAGATTTAATTCATACAAAATAGATTTTAAAATTACCCCCTACTCCTTTTTCTTGCTATTTAATATATTGAAATCCCACCCTCGTGAATTTTATAACTTTAGAATAATCAAGTCTTTGAACCATGAGAAACATACAGGGAACAGCAATAATCAGGTATTCAATTAATTTAACTAAATAATTATTACACATAAGTATATTTCTTTCTTTAGCTATCTACATGAAATTTGAGATAAAGAAACAATACATATATTTCATTGAAATTGAATATTTAATATAATAAATAAATAATAGAAAAAAGAATATTATTTGTGCTCATATATTTTTACAAAACACAAGCATACACATATGCTGTATATACAAGAAAATCAAATGACAGAGAGAAAATAATGTCCAATCAATCCAGATGCGAAATATAATTTTAATGGTGAAAAAGAGTTGGTCATAATATCATCATTATAATGGTCGGAGAATTGCAGAAACTTATCCTATCTACAGGGTGCGACTAGGCTATTCGAACCTAGAAAATTTATAATGTAGGCAGATACACTTCGGGAAAGATTCAACTTTTATAAACCGTTAGCCTTGGACACTAGCTCAAGGAGTAACTGAGATTTACAATATAACTTCTTAAACGTATTTCAATATTTAAAAAAATAAAATAAGTCACTGCCAGTAATAACACACAAAAACATTTATTGTCACATATATATAAATTTAAATTTGAGGAATAAAATAATCTTTAATTTGTTATTATTTTTTTATACTTTAGTTAAGATCCGCACAGATGAACAGTTTATATTATTAGATTACACAATTAATACTTTTCAAAACATCTAACCTCAGGCTAAAAGTTCGTAGTTAATCCAACCCTCGCTTCCTGATATACAGAAGCAACCAATGCAATATGATGTTAGCATAAAACCATACTGACAGGAATGTGCGTCTGCAGCATGATATTATTTAAAAGAAATGATTCTCATCCAGTACAGGAATATGCATCTGTCTGTCGAAGTAATCATATATATAAAGCATTAAAGTGAAATGCTTTGTATGGAGGGAGAGCAGTCTATTGCCAACTTATAGTTCCTATTCATAGAGCGAGAATGGAAATCAATGTCGCAGGGAATATTCTGCATCCATTGCAATGCGATGATTACAATTTTGGGTCATGCATTCAGTTGGGCATATTGCCCTGTATGCTAACATACTTCACATTACATTGATATCAACACCATATATCTCTCTACCAGCATCGACTCAACTATGAAACAGTCTGAAAATTAAATTCCTTTAAACTAACAAACCTTAATGAATCTATGCAGCCATCTACACCCAACTTAAAATTAATACATTTTAATAATTTAGTTAATAAGCACAAAAATAAATAAAGAAAAATGGAAATGATTAGCAAACATATGCATAAAAAATATTAATAATTGATTTAGAGTTCTTTTAAGTCAGATAAGAGTTCATACTTTAGGTTACTAATTGACAGTTTTATTTAAAAGTTCATATTGAATATCACAATTTAAACTTCCCATGATTCCAGAAGATTTAGAAGTCCATCCTAGGGATCACTTTTGTAGATTGTCAGTCCTCCTTGGAAATGAAGCTGCTACTTGCCAATACTTACATCAGGAACTGTCATTTGGAAGGCCTCAGCTGGTGCATGCAAAGAAAACTATTTTATTGCAAGATCCCTACATTACAGAGTCCGCAATACAACTGTAAGATTAATAGTCCGATTCAAACAACATGTCATCATTGATCCTAAAGTCCGGATGTTTTTCTTTCTGGCCTGTGCATGGCTTGGTGCTTGCATTAGTCAATCTTTAATTTTTTTTATATCTCATCTGACCTTTCAATTATTTAAGTGCCCCAAGGGTTAGTTTGCTTTATATTTAATTAATAAAACAATCATTTCCATTTACTAAGATTAAACATGATTCTTAAAATAGAAATTAATTAACATTTATTTCTATTTTCTTTTATATTACTTTTTACTAAAAGTACTAATCTTTATATCTTTACTTTTTTTAATTTTTTTTTACTTTTAAATACTTTTTTTTTTTTTTTTTAAAGTTTTCCATCTGTGTGATATATATATATGTTAAACATAACTCTTAATTTTCCATTTTTAAGTTTTTAATAAATCAATTTTTATTCAAGATTTATTTTCCCCTTTATTTTAATTTTAAAATAATGTAATGGCATATGTATACTGTTACATCAAATAAAAGTCTTTAAATATCAATAGAAAATGCGCACTAATGTGTAAATGAAAAAAAAATATTGTAGCGGTATATAATATGCCGTTACATTAATTTAAAATTAAAATAAAAAGTTTGTAAATAAAAATAAATTTATTAAAAACTAAAAGCTAAAATTAAAAAGAGTTGTTTAACATATATATTGTCGCACAGATGGAAAACTTTAAAAGAATCTTTTTTAAATAAAAAAAAGTATTTGAACATACCTTTTTATAAAAAAAAAATAAAGATCTAAAGATAAAATATTTTTATTAAAAAATAACATAAATGAAAGATTCCTATGTAATCGCAGTAAATGGAAATGATGTTTTATTAATTAAATGAAAAGAAAACTAGCCCTTGGGGCTCTTATATAATTAAAAAGTCAGATGAAAGATATAGATAAAAATTAAAGATTGTTTCCTGCTCCTAAGCAGAATGTCCAATAGAAGCAGCAACCAACACTCGGACCCTAATGAAAATCATTGGAACATGAAACCATTGTTCAGTGAATCCAGACGATTTGTATAAAAAGAAAAAAATTTCCAACGAAAGTTAGTTCCGGTTTGATTTTTGAGAGGAGGGTGAAAAGACACACTTTTTATCCTCTTACTTATTTCAAATGAAGTGACTGTTGAATTATGAATGGTACTATTGCAGAACCCAAATCATATGGGTACTGCAATAAAATAGTACCAGGATTGAACCAGCTAAGGCCATCTCCGGAACAACAGACCGGTCTTCCATGAAAGTATGACCAATAAAGACTTCATGGGAATTGTCACCAGGAACCAGGAGCTCTTCTACTGTAAAGTATGAACTGTAAAATTTTAAAAAGTAATTATAAACTTTCGTCAATATTTGACAGGCTTTTAATAATCAACTAAACATAATTTTTAAAATGAACTTTTATCTGACTTATTAAGATTTCAAAATCAGTTATTAATGTTTAATTTCATATATTTGAGTTTGCTAATTTAATTGAATCATTTCCATTTTTTTTTATTAATATTTATTGACTAAATTATTTAAATGTATTAAATTTAAGTTGGGTGTAGATAGCTGCATAGATTCATTAACGTTTAGTTTTTTTTTTTGATTTTCATATGATTAAAATATATAGATATCGGTAAATATGATACCTCATGCTGAGTGTCCAAACGTATTTATTCGTATATCTTTTAAGTTATTGGGGTCAATGCGGCACCTTATGATGAGTGCCATTGGGTTTATTGTAAATTTCCCTCTGCAATTCCATCAATAACTTTATATTTTAATCATTTATGTTTATTTTGAAGGGGTTTAATTTCAGGCTATTTGTCTCGTAGTTAGGTCGATGCTGGTGGAGGGATATATGGGTGTTTATATCAATGTAATGTGAAGCATGTTTAGCATACAGGGCAAAGCCCAATTGAATGCATGACCCAAAGATGTAGTCATTGCATTGCAATGGATGCAGACATATTTCCTGCACCATTGACCCCTTTTTAGCTCTATGGATAGGGACTATAAGTCGGCAGATAGACCGCTCTCCCCCATACATAGCATTTCTCTTTAATTATTGTATATACACGATTCCTTCACCAGACAGACACACATTTCTGTACTGGATAAGGATCATGTCCGTCAAATAATATCACGTTGTCAGATGCACATTCTTGTCAGCGTAGTTTTATACTAGCATCTTCATATTGCATTGGTTGCGAATATATATCTGGAAGCAGGCGTTGGTTTGGCTGTGAGCTTTTAATCTGAGATTGGATGATTGTTTTGAAAAGTTTTAACTGAGTAATCTATGTAGCCTATCTACACGCAATGTTCTTAAGTAAAAAAATATTATTAAAATGTCCATCTGTGCGGATTTTCTAAATAATAATTTAAAATTAATAATATCTAAATTTATTCCTCAAATTTATATATGTGCATCAATAAATGTTTTGTGTGTTAATTACTGGCAGTGGCTTATTTTATTTTTTTAAATATTAATATATTTTGAGAATATAAATCTTTATTAAAACTTATAAGAATTCATATTATAAATTATCTCTGCTGCTCCCTGAGCTAGTGGCATGGGCTGACGGTCGGAATAAAACATATATGTAAAAATTAGATCTTAACAGTACATATCTGTGTACTATATAAATTTTCCATGTTCCAATAGACTGGTGATGCCCTGTATGACAGATACGTAAGACTCCAAATTCCATTTGCCCTAACCGTTATAATATATAATAAAGCATATATATTACCTGGAATTCGCCAGGGAAAATAACAGATTCAGACTGGTAATGAAAATGATTTCATTTGATGCTATGGCCATTAAAGTTGCTCATCATGGATGTGTTGTTCTCCTTGGTTCCTTGAATCTATTCATTTGGACATTGATTCTAATACAGATGTTGAGGGGTGGATTCTTTCAGATTTAAGCGGTGGTTTAATAAAATAGCAGCTTACACATCTTCATGGGACCGGGATCAAAAACCCTGCACATTTTAAGCGTTTACCCGAGCCTTTTCATAGCTCTTGAATATATATGCTGATTTCAATAAGTTTCCAAAATCTTCAATGTAGGAAATTAATAACATGAACAGATAGACATAGATAATAGTTCTTTTACCTTCAAATTTCAGTAAAAATATATCACAAAACTAACTCTTGACACCCCCTCCCCCCATTTTATAGTCTTTTTTTTCTTTTATATTCTAGAAAGTTCCAATTCCAAGAATGTCAGTTATTTTTTTTAGTATCTAAGCACATGGTATTTCAGGTCTGGTTTCTCTTTAAAACAAAAACTAAGCATTTAGCATCTTTTCCTTATTTGTCCTAATCAAAAATTCCATTGAACACCCTTAAGTTATTTTTTTGAAAATAACTTAAAATTGTGCCTTGTTAAAAGGCATTCCACAGATAACAATCTGTGTAATTTTCTCTCTTTTTTTTTAATATTTTCATTAAAAATATATTTTTCATTTTATTAAAATTGAAATACAGTGAATTTCATCATAGAATTTAAGTGTTGGTGGCCGAGTGGTTAGCACAGCTGCCTTACAAGCAGTTGTCCTGGAGTTCACTTCCCGACGCTTTGACACATTAAAAAAAAGTGTATATTGTGTGTTTCTTTTAAATGATTTCTTCCATTCACTTGCCTGTAAAACAATATATATATATATACACACACACACTTTTACAAAATAAAAGAGCACCCCTCCCCTTTCATGCCTGTTTTAATTCTTTATTTAACTATTTGGAGAAAACATAAATAAAAAATCAAATATAAAATACGAACAATTAATAATAAAACTATATGCAGATGCATGAATACGAAACTACCTTCTTTGGAACAGGGTTTGATCCCCATCCTGTTACATAAGGGATTTGAACACAAACTTTCAAGCTCTCTTCAGGCATCCAATTTATTTCATACAACTGATACACATGTCCACACGTGTTTAAAAGATAAATGATCTCCAATAATTGTATTTCATGATGAACCTGCACTCATCTATTGGTCCACATCATCTTTCACACATATATAATCAGTGCTCAGTTTATATTAAGATAGCAAATCTTCAAAGTTTAATTAACAGGCTTCAATCTATTCCATTCTCAAACTCTTCAGCCATCCATTCCATTGAAAATCTGATGATGAAATGCTCAAATCCCCCGTTGATGCCAATATTATTGTCATGTCCATGTTGACCTTAAGTCACTCTGATCCGTCACGTATAGGACCTTATCCATTAAAATATATAGAAGAGGAATGGGCAGGATACAGGCTAAATTTGTAATGTTTGATTTACCATGTTAAATATAAACTGAGCACTGATTATATATATATGTGTGGAAGATGATGATCTGGACCAACTGATGAGTGCTGGCTCCACACGAAATACATATATGAGAGATTATCTTTTATGCATGTGTGTGGTTATGTGGATCGGTTGTATGACAGATAGCTGAAGGGAGCTTGAAAGATTGTGTTAAAATTTATTATATAATTGCATATTTCCAGGTATATATATATTATAATTGTCTTGAGTCAAAATTAAATATTAAATAATTAAATTTATTAAAGTTAAGTACAAAAAAAAAATTAGTTGTAAACCTACAGCAATTATAACAAACATACATAGGCGGCCGCTAGAGAACAAGAATATGATTTGATGCTAATATTATTAGAACTTTTTGTTACTTATGTATTATTTGTAAGACTGAAGCTTGTCAGGCATTTTTATTTTAATTATCCATTTTCAGGGACCTCAAGTAAATCTTGCAAACAATAATATGTCTGATTACCAGCTATCATATTTAATATTTCCCTTAATTTATTTTTTTAAATATGTGGACTTAATCAGTGAAGTATTGTTTAGCTTCACGCTCGCAGATCTAACCGCTTCAGCTTCACCTATTTAAATAGAAAGTAAGTTGAAGTAAAGAAGGGTTCCCCTTTTTTCTTCCAGAGCGCAAGCTTGTGGTTAAAACACCTGTAGAGGTCCCTACTATCGCATGTTATACTCATATTGTCGAGGTTATAGCCTCAGTAAATATTACTTATGTAATCAATGTGCGTTTAATAAATTTATAATTAAATGATTATAAAAACAGAAGGAATTACACAAAAGTATAACAATTGTCTGTAATTAAAATAAATGTGGATCCACAAACTTATATCTGTGATTTACTTTGAAATGTTCAAATCCAGCATGGCATAATTTGTCAGTTTTATTATAGCCTTTCTGACATCTGAATAATATACTTAAATAAAAAAAAAAGGAATTAAATCTTGTTAATGGAATTTATGAGATTTATTAATATTTTATAAAAACTTAAGACAAATTAATCAGTTTTCTTAATATTTTTAAAAGTTAACAAATAACACATGTTTGGTAAAATAATTTTGCCTCAGTTTTATAGCTCTTCCAACAATCCAAATAAATAGTAGATATTTTAGCGACATTTTCTTACTTGTGTCTATAAGAATAGGCTCTGCTCTATGTGAAACAGTTACAATAAGGCACCTACCATTCTCTCTGCATAAAAAGCTATTGAAGTATCCCACCTATTGCTTATCTTCACTGAAAAGACTTTTGGTAAATGTAAAAAAATCGCTACAATGTTCAACAACATGTTAACATTTTTTATAATGTTTATAATACACACTAAAAAAAAGTAATTTAATCTTGTGAATGGAATTTGTTAATATTCTATAAAACTTAAGACCAATTTATAATCCATTTGTTAATATTTTTTAAAGTTAACAAGTAACACATGTTCTAAACAAATACTTCAATACCCTGAAAATGGTTGGCTAACTTCTGGCTTACAAATAATACATAATTACCAAATTATTTTGTATCAATTGAAATATTTATCAATTTCACATTGCTAAATTTTTATTATTTTGAATTAAATTTAAAACATTTTTTTCTTTCATAAGTATTAAATAATTATATTTTTTAATACTGACTAAAGAAACACAGCTATTTGTAAGCCTAAAACAATTAAAAATAGTACACAGAGCCTTCTAGCAGCATATTGTCTTTTAATATGACATTAAACAGAAAAATAAAATATAAAACAATATAGTATAAAACTCATTTAAACAATTGTGGATATATACATTTTATATTGAGTTTGTGATCTAATTAATCAATATACAGATAAAAAAATTATCAGTAATGCCGAGAATCCTCCATATGATATTTTTTAATATATTTTATCATCTGCCTATAAAGACATTACTTAAATATCTCACGATTCTGTTCTCTGATAGATAATAAAAATTCTTAAGGCATTCAATTATTACATAAAAGTAGAAACTTTAAATTGATTTAAATTCAGAATTAATTTTTATTGTTGAAAATGTTAATAATAATAAAATTTAATTTTTTAAGTATATCAAAATTTATTGTTTAAGTTTTTTATCTTTGAAGTTCATTTTTTATTCAAATATATATATATTTGTAATCAATTAATCAGTCTTTATAGTTTTTAAATATTTTAATATAAATATTTAAAAAAAAACATAAAAAAGATATTAAAAACCTAACAAATTATTATTATACATAAAATAAATAATAGATCATAATAATAAAATTTTAATCAATTTACTATATATTTATAAATATTTGTACTATTTTAATAAAAAAATATATAATTTTTTTAAAATATGCAGTCATTAAAAATAATTTAGTGTAGTTTCTATGTATCATTTATAGGCTCAATCCTTTACTTTTGTAAACCTGACTTAAATTTGATTGTATAAAAATAATTCCTGGATATATAAAGTGCATGTCTTTCAGTTCTTGTTTGTTCTATTCTGTGACTTATTGTGGATGGTTTTTATTTAGAAAAAAATATTTTTGTATTCTGTACTATTGCAATAGTAAACATGCTATTGGATGGAAAATTTGACTTACATAGAATTCAAGTTAAGCAAAATGATTCAGAATGTTTTACACACATAAGTGGAGAGTTGCTTTTTAGTTAGAGTTTATGTAGCTTTTGATGCTCAATGCAAAATGTCACCTAACATATTTTGCTATTTTTGTAGACACATCCTAGGATCTCAGGCAGGTCATCACTGGTATTATTTTAGAATGCTTATTGGACTCAAGTTATGGGAATCTTAATACCAATGACACTTGGCTTATTCGTATGAAAAAAATGCTGGCATTTTTTATTCTTTATATCAATTGTCAGGGTGATGGTTATTTTAAAATGTAAAAAGCTCATATTGTAAAAAACATCATTTATTGCATTTGTAATGTGCAATAATTTCTGTTAAAGAATCATATTTTCTGATTATGAATTAACAATTTTACTAAAGGTTTGGGACTGAATAAATCTAGAGATGAGCTTTTTAACTTCATGCTATATGTAGCTACAAGAGATTGGAACTGCCTCCCTAGCTTTATAATTATTTTATCTTAATTATTAAAGTGAAAATTCCATTTGATTTCTCTGAGAAGGCTAGAGAGCAAAGAAAAGTAATGATTCAGTTGCAGGCTTTAGTTAAATAATGTAATGTCCAATTAATTCACTGATCACATCTATTATTGACTTTTATCCACATTTGTAGTTTTATCCTGTGAAACCTCAGTTTTTCAAAGACAAACGTGGTCAAGAAGCAGTCAAAGAAATCTACAGAAAGAAATTCAAGACCTGCCAGCAAGAAAAATTTCTGTGTATATGGAAGTGCCATACACTTTTTCAAGGCAATAATATTTAAGAAGTTAGTAGTTCATATTAAGAGTCCAAAGTAGCTTCTATATTTCCAGTAATTTTCTATACATCAATAGACAATTATTAAATAAGAAAGTTGAAAAACTAATTATTAAAACTTTCATTAGAAAAAAACACTGCTAATCTAGTAAACATAGAAAAGAAAATGTTTTGCAATTTATCGAATCATTTACAGAGAAAACATTTAAAAATTTTAGCAAAATGAGTTAAAGACATTAAATAATACTATCAGCATATCCTCCAGACATTAGTTATAATTCTAAGCCATATAGCTTTTGGAATTTAGCAAGAAACACATGTAGCATATATTCCAATGAATTTCCATGCTTTGTTAAAGTGTACAACAACTTGCTATGATCAGGAAAGAAAATATCACCTTCCAAAATAAATTTTGATTAAACGTAATTGTAAATAAAACCAGTTTAATTTGTAATTGCTTACCTATCAGCCTCAGATGTTTCAATATTTCAGCTGATATCCATTTTTCTCTAATAATTTCAGATATCTATTCAACTTAGTACAATACTGCAGAAATTAAATATGTATAACTTCTCATTTAAAAGAAAAACTGTCCACATATGAAAGCTTTATATAGTATTATGAAATGTCTAATTCAATTTATTTTCTTGTTAATATGTTGCCTTCTTAACGATATGAGCATTAATTATAAATCTCTAAAGAAGAAACTGTTCATTTACATACTTTATATTCTATTTGCACATTTGATACATATAAATGATTGTATTAATGAAGCAGATTTAATATAACTTATGCAATGGTATGCATAAAGTGATTTTAAAATAGTTGGATTTTTATTAGATCTGCAATCTGACTTCACTAAGTATCCTTATTTTGTTGCTTGTAGGATCTAAAGTGTTTTATATGCTATAGGATAAAAGATTTATTATTTAAAGTTTAAGTGCAAGTTGATGAACCAAAATTTTACTTCCACCTCTTCATACCAAACTAAGACTTGTCACTTATTATTGCTAAAACTTTGGATCCTAATAGGATGCATTGGTTTTTTTTTTTAATTTGTATAATGTATATGGCCATTTATATGTATATGCCATCACTGAAAGAAAAAATAATTTCAAAATAATTTTTTGGAAATTGAGAAAGTGATAATTATAAAAAAAGTGACAAACAATAGCAGTCTCCATAAGTAATGCCTCCCAGTGCAAGTCATAGTTATTAATGGATATTAGAAGGTTTGTGCATAAAATCTTTGTCTAGTGCCTACATATCCAATATCTCCAGACTAATTTCTAGCTTGTGACTCCATCATTGAGGAGCCTTGGATCCAGAGGACTGCTCATATTCTTCGGATCTAATGCGACTTTTCAGCAACTTTTTTTTTACCTATTTAGTTAACTATAAAGAAAAGAATAATGTTTCAATCCAAACTAATTTGCTTGTGTAGTCATGCAGATCTGAATCCAGTTCAGTATCTATATATTTTGTCTTTGGTTTTTTTTAACAACTATTGTCATTCTATGAGCAGAATTGGGATTAAATCACTAAAACATCACATGATCACCATTTCCTATGCTTACAGTAGCAAACTCTAGGAAATGGTGATTGTGTGATATTTGAGTGATTTAATAGCAATCTTGACAATAGGATGATGATGACTGTAGTTGCTAGAAAACCAAAGACACCAAAAGGTATAGATACTGTATTGAATTTACATCTGATGATTATATAAGTGAATTAGCTTGGATTGAAAACATTATTGTGTTTTCATTTCATGCCCATAGCTCTATAGTTAACTAAATAGATTGCTGGAGGATTGTATTAGACCCAAAGATCTAGGTGCAGTATTCTCAGATTCAAGGATTTCCCACTGATAAAATCTACAAACAAGAATCTAATCTGGACATACTGGATGAACAGGTACTAGGTTAAGGATTTTATGCACAAATCTAACATCCATTGATACTATGGCTTGCACTGGGTGATACTGCTGTATGGAGGGCTTGCTACTGTATTAACAGCTTGTGTAAACATAGGAGATGGTGATCATGTGATGTTTTAGAGGTTTAATATAAAAAAAGTCAAGGATTATTTCAAACATTTGGAAGAATTGGTACCATACATCATAAAAACTGCATTAAATACACTTATTTTTAGATCAGTAGTCAGCCATTAATTGGAAAAATGATATTAAAGGCAAAGACAAAATAGTAATAAAGCAATTTTAAATAGCCACACAAGACAAAGGTTTTTTCAGATTCTTCCATGGGAAAGGTGAAGGAGAAGCCAATAATCACCAGGCTAATTAACTTAAGGGTTTTCTAGTTTTATCTTTGAACTCTCTAACTAATGTTGGATAGTAAATGGATATCTGGCTATTATTTGTTTAGTTATTTGTCCTAATTGTTTAGTTTAATATAAAAGAATAGTTTAGTTTATAGGCTCTCTCTCATTTGCATTTCTTGTGAACAATTGGAATCGATAAATGATCATTGCTTGGGTAGTTGGTGTTTTTTTTATTATTATTATTATTATTATTATTATTATTATTATTATTATTATTATTATTATTATTATTATTATTATTATTATTATTATTATTATTATTATTATTATTATTATTATTATTATTATTATTATTATTATTATTATTATTATTATTATTATTATTATTATTATTATTATTATTATTATTATTATTATTATTATTATTATTATTATTATTATTATTATTATTATTATTATTATTATTATTATTATTATTATTATTATTATTATTATTATTATTATTATTATTATTATTATTATTATTATTATTATTATTATTATTATTATTATTATTATTATTATTATTATTATTATTATTATTATTATTATTATTATTATTATTATTATTATTATTATTATTATTATTATTATTATTATTATTATTATTATTATTATTATTATTATTATTATTATTATTATTATTATTATTATTATTATTATTATTATTATTATTATTATTATTATTATTATTATTATTATTATTATTATTATTATTATTATTATTATTATTATTATTATTATTATTATTATTATTATTATTATTATTATTATTATTATTATTATTATTATTATTATTATTATTATTATTATTATTATTATTATTATTATTATTATTATTATTATTATTATTATTATTATTATTATTATTATTATTATTATTATTATTATTATTATTATTATTATTATTATTATTATTATTATTATTATTATTATTATTATTATTATTATTACGTTTCAATAAAGGCTTTATTGATCTCAATGGTTTACATAAGTTTACATCTAGAAAAATTTGAAATTTAACATACAATGAATAATATTAGGGTAAACACATACAAATGAATTTGGTGGTTACACTTTGTGGTTAATGGACTATAACAATATAAAAATTAAAAAAGCAAAAATAATCAAAGTTCTAACATTTGAGGAGCTTATTTAGTTTTGTCCGCATGTCACTTTGAATGTTAGTTGTATGAGTTTTCTTTTGCAGCATTCACAGCATTGATGTTTGTTTTAACAATGACCATGTTGCTGCATATAAGTGGGAGTTGGTTATTATTTTATCTCTATTTCGAATGTGTAGCAGTTTGTTGCTAAATGTAGCTGGGTGTCATCTGGTGTTATTGCCAATTAAGAAAGTACATCGGGTGCACCAATACGCATATAGAACAAATGTGGCTGCCCTAATGCTAGGTATTGATCTTCCCTGAAAAGAAGCTATTATGTGATTAATGATTGTACCCGGTTTTCTGTAGGTGTTACACATCATCTGTCGTGTTTGGTTAAGTGCTACACATTGATAAATAAAGTGGTCCAGTGTCTCTTCTGCTCGATGGCAGAGTCCACAGAAGGGGTCAATAGATATATACATTCTTTTATAATAAAGAAAGTGGGTTGTTGGCAAGGCAATGAGATTGATTTTCATGATAAAATCAAAGTATTTGGGCTCTAGAGCCCATTTTTTATATTCCTTGAGTAGTCTCTTGTTGTTAATTCCTAGCATAGGTTGTATAACATTAGTATCTGCTTCTCTGTTTATTAAACCATAAATATCCCAGTATGAATACTTATGCAAATACTGTTCTGGAATCTTGTCTGTGGTTTTGCATTGGTATATAATGTTGGTGAAAAAGGAACCATTTGGAGGTGGTCTATCTGTCGGAGTAATTTCTAGCAAGTGGTTAATTTTGGGGTATTTGGCAAGTATTGTGATTATTGAGTTCCTTAACTTCTGTATATGAAAAACATTGATGTTGTGCAAGCCAAGTCCATTTTTTATTAGAGGTTGGCTAAGTTTTTTTGTGGAAATTGCTACTGTTTTTCTGGCCCAAAGTAGTTTATTATATATGGTTTTAATTTTTGAAATGAACCCCTTTGAGAATGAAATAACCGGTACATAGTAAGTTATTTTGGTTGTGATAAGCTGGTTAATTAACTGTACTTTGGAATATAGTGAAAGATATGCCTTGGACAAGGAGTTTATAATTTTTGTGGCTTCTTCTTTAAGTTTATTTTGGATATGACATCTCATTCCTGTAATTCCCATATGAAATGGGAACCCAAGGAAAGAGTTTGGTTTTGATTTGTAAATTGATGTACATGGTTTACCAGTGTATAGAGACCAGGCTGTGGTTTTTGCTGGATTAAATGATAATTCATATTTTTGTGAATATTCTTGTAATATCTTTTGGAGTTGTGGTATTTGTTTTTTTGATGTTAGGAATATGGTAACATCATCCATATAGGCGATGCATGTAGTGCGTTGTGTTGTGTCTGGTATCTCGATCCCAATAAATGCATTTTGTATGCTTTTAATAAGGGGATTGATGTAAAATATAAACAATAGTGAACTAAGAGGGATCCTTGGGATATAGATTTGGTGGGTGTGAAAGATGGTGAGTTTCTTCCATTTAAAGTTATATGGATCTCTCTGTTCAGAAGCAGGTTAGCAATTATATATGTGTTCTAGGAATTTCTGTGTCTTTTAGCATTTTTAGAAGTGTGTATATATTGACTGAGTCAAATGCAGCTTCTATATCAAGCTGCACAACAACGGGTCCGTATTTTTTCCACTGTTTTACTGTTGCTAGAATTGCTTTGAAGAATAAAGCTGCTTCTGTTGTTGAAGAGTTTTTCTTTGCATATTGTGCTTCGGAGATAAGTGGCATTATATACGGTTCAATTTCATCTTTAATAATTTTCTCCATAATTTTGATGGGCAAAGGTCCCATAGATATTGGTCTGAGGTCTGTAATAGGTGGAATAATTGCTTTCTTTTTATTATAGGGTACTATGGCTATTGGATAGACACCCTCCATGGGTTGAATTTGTTGCGCTAGATGGTTTGCTAATTGACACAAATATTCTGTTGTGAATTTGCTTAGATGCTTTAATACAAACAATGGAACTCCAGGACTACCTGGATGGCAAGCGTTTCGAATAGTATTTAGTTTTGTTGTGAATAGATCTTTTGTGAATGGGGTTTTTGTCTCTGGTGGGCCAAACAGATTGTGTGGTATTTTATATGGTTGTCTTTCTTGTAATTTCTCTTTAAAATATTCAAAAATTGGCATAATCATATTGTGTCCTGCATATGTTCCACTATTTGTATATAGTGCCATTGGCACTTTTACATCTGGTTGGTGCCCCAGCGCCCATCTTATATAATCTCTTGTCCAAGTGTGTGGCCTGGTTAGGCATACCTTGCTTTTCTTTATCTTCAGATAGCTTTTGAGTTCTTCACATGCTTTATTGTATGCATGTGTAAGCTTGAATATATACTGCTGGGTGCAGTGTGATGGGTTAATCATGATTATTCTCTGGTGTAACTGATCTGCCAGAGACAAAAGTCTTGATGGTGGAGGTTGTTTTTTTGTTATATGGTTGATGTTAAAGGACAACATTCCCATAAATGCTAGATATTTCTGGACCGGGTTCAAAGTCATATCTTTGATTTTGTTTAGCATTATGTAGGTCTCAGAGAACAGAAATTCAGGGGTTGTTTCTGGGAGTAAAACTCTTATTGTTCTTGTAAGTGGAAAGGGTGATATTTGAATTTGGGCACAGTCAATTGTGACTATTTGAGCTGAGTGATCGGAAAAAGTTGAGGGAGTTAGTTTTATTTCAATAAGGTGGTGAAGCATTGGAGAATAAAAGCACAGATCAATAAGTGAAGAGAAGCGATTATTGTGGAAAGAGATGGTATCATCTGGCAAAAAACCTTGACCACTCATTAGTGGTATGTTTATTCTGTGAAGCCAACGTTGGGTAAATTCCTGATATTTTAAATTAAAATCTCCAATTAAGATGGTTGGGTTTGAAGTTGTAGCTAACCTTGAATTAATGTTTGCAATATGGTATCTATTTTTTTATCCTGTAAAGGCATATATACAAAAATCAGATTTATTGTTATGCTTTTTTGGTTGAAGGTTGCAATTAATAAGTTCATGTCAATGTGAATTATTTTGAACGTTGTGAATGGGCAATTTCTAGCAATTATGAGTCCAGTTCCAGCTGAGGGAGAGGAAGAGTCTCTGGAGCATGCACAGAAACCTTCCATATTTAAATGTTTGGCTGGGTCAGTTTGTGATCCAGCATAAATTTTTGTCTCAAGTATACCAAGCAAGTGTGGTTGTATATCCTTGATCCAATGTTTTAACTTATTAATTTTTGAGGTTGAGTTCAAACCCCTGACATTGATTGCCGCAATTTTTATTTTCATTATATGTTTTTTGATTGAGATTTAAATATTAGGGTTGATCTGGTGTTTCTTCCCATTCATTCTCATATTTCATTTCCAGATCTTTATCTGTTTCCACTGTAGTTGCATTGTTGTGATCAGAAAGGCTAAGGTTGGCTTCTGTTTTGATTTTTTTGGGCCCTCTATTTTTCTTTGGTGGGTGGCCTGGTCTTCTTCTTTGTTCTGTGTTAGCTTTGGTGATTTGAGGCATATTTGGGGTGATAGCTTCCATAATTTCCATTGTTGTATTATTTTTAATATTGGGTGTTTGGTGTGTTATATATATTTTTTCTTGATCACTATTACTGTGTGAGTTTATTTGTTCTTTTATTATCTCTTTTTCATCAGTATTTTTGGTAGGCTGACTTAGATTGTGTGCTATTTTTTCCATTGGAGTCTCTTGAGGTTGTTGACTTTCTGTTTTTTTATCAGTGGGGGTTTGAATTCTATTGGTTGATTTTGTTGATAAATCCAGAATTTCAGGTGCTGGCAACGTGTGTGCAGTTTTTTTATTATTCAATTGCTGTTGATCTGTGGTTTTTTTATTAATTTTTTCTTGTTTATTAGTTGTTTTCATTATCTGTTTTGTACTGTTTGATTCCGGTTGGTGAGCTTCTGTTGGTTGATCTTCAGAGCTCGGTTGGTTTTTTTGGTTGATTTTGGTGTTGCAATCGATTGCTAAGTGTCCGGTTTCACCGCACGCAAAACATCTCGGCCTTAATGCTTTTATGTGAATAGTCAGTATTGCATTCTGGTCAATTATTTGTGTTGGAATATCCTCCGGGTTTACATTGTCATTCAGCTTTATTTTGAAATGAAAGTTGTTGCTGAAAACCGGTATGGGGGTGTCAGATAAGTAGATTTGTTTTATATAAATAGCTTTGCCAAATGACTGTATTAATTTTTGAAAATCCTGAATGGTATATCCGAAGTAAGTGTTTTTAATTATTCCGTTACAATAGTTTTGCAAGCTTTGATCGACTATTATTAGCGCGTAGCTTCCCAAAGTTTTTACTTTAGTTTGAAATTTTGCACGCTGATGTTCATCGAAAAACTGAATTGCAACGTATCGCGAGTTTGGATGCTCTCCAATACTAGAGACTGTATCCCACAATGCTGTTGCTGTCAGCTCCTCGTAAAGAAGCTCTCTGGGGAATTTATAGAGTGTTAAATTCCTATCAGTGACAGCTAACACTAATGATCTCGGTGAAAAAAATTTTTTGAAGGTTGCGAATAATTTTTTTGGGATGGTGCTGTTGAAATTAACGTTTATTTCTTGCAGTTCATCTTGATTCCATATCGTTGGGGAGGGCTCTTCATTATTGTTTTCCATGAGGTTTAAATTATTTATGTCAGCTTGATTTACCTTCCTAAATCTTGCTGTCTGTGTTAATGCTGGACTTTTTTCGATGCTGTGAAGCTGCTGGTTTATTTTTGTTACGTTTGCGTATGTTTTTGCGATAGTGGCAGTTTTCATTTTATCGCCGTTTGTTTGAGTGCAATTTACGTCGTTTGTTTCTTGATGCGACGCCATGCTTGTTTATGACGTTAGAATTTATTTTTTGTTATGAACGACCGTATTACTTACTTTTTGCTAGAAAACAACTGTTCAGTAATTAGCCATCGCTGTCTTTATCTATCACAGATATATATCACAGTTTTTAAGTGTGAAAACGATTAGAATATGGGAAAAAAAAAGATTATTAATAAGACCTTCATTCTTGATGACTTAGGCATACACGCGCATGCGCTGCATATTATTATTATTATTATTATTATTATTATTATTATTATTATTATTATTATTATTATTATTATTATTATTATTATTATTATTATTATTATTATTATTATTATTATTATTATTATTATTATTATTATTATTTTCTGTTTCTAATTTCATCCAATGGAGGTCCATTCTTTTTTGCCCTTAACTCGACCTGGCCATGTAGTATATCAAAAATTAACATTTTCATGCTGTTGTGGAGCACCCAATTATGTCTATTAGTGATAACTTTTTATTAGATATTGGCTGAATTGAACTTGCACAATTGTTCTTGTGATATCATTCATCTGATCACTGATATTTAATGGTTTGTAACTAAAAAGAGGAGGCAAGAGATTATTATTTTTGACTACTAAGTTTTTTTTATTAATGAAAATGAAATTGAAATCATTATAAACTACAATATAAAAAAAATTTGGACTTTTAAATTTATACAAATATCCAGTATATTTTTTTTTTTATCAATTTATTTAGTTAGACTTTTCTAGTTACAGTTTTGTATTGTGAAATGTGTTTTCTGCTGATTAAGCATGAAATGACTTTTTTTTTTCAAATCAGCTTCTTAGTTATAAGTTAATTTTCAGTTACATTGGAAAGGATATATAAAGCAAAACTTATAATTCTTTACTTGATCAGATTATGAAGAGATTGAAATTTTATTATTAGAAAGAGATAACATAGAAAGCAATGTTAATAGAAAATATAAACTTTCTAAAGTAAATTTTGTGCATCAATTAATTTTAATTAAGCTATCCTTAATAAAGAATCATTCTTTTATTTCATAAACTATTCTTAATAAAGAACTTTTTTATTTTATTTGATCACATATCCTGATTTTGACTAAATATTTTGTAACAAATTTGTCAGACTAGTCATATACATAAAGATTTAAATAAACTTTTCATTTGTAAATTGCAATAATAATCAAGCTTTACTGATATCCTTATAATTCAAATACAGTTATATTATAATAAACTGGTTTAAAATGTCAGTATAAATTGAGTTAATATTAATAAGGATTATATTATAGTATTTATATTTTTTCCCTTTCCTTTAAGAATTAATTTAAAGGGTTACTGACAATACATTTTCAGTTTTGTTATACCATATTTGAACTATCTTATGCTCATTACTTTTATATTTCTTTTATATTTAATTCCATGTTAAATTTTATATTTTGTTGACTTGGTGTTGATGATGATAAATTCCATCACCCCAGATTTTCCGTACCATTATATTTTACTTAATTTTTTTTAAATTTATTTTACTTAAAGTTTCTGGTAATTTTTTATTTATTTAATAAAGTTATTTCCTAGATAATTTTTTATTTAAATTATTAGAATTTGTACATGCAGACATGTACAGTATTTTATATCAGTATTAGAGGTTTTAAAATTTATTAGAAAGTTAGTATGTACTTTGTGAATTAATCAGTTTTCTGTTGGTTAGCTGGTTCAACATGTGTCTGCATATTGTTACATAAATGTATTATTTAATTGTTTGTATCTCAGTTATTCTATAGTTTACAGAAAAGTGAGTCAGATGTAATTGGAGCTGGTATAAAACTTGATTCACAATATATAGTATTTTAATTTCATATTGCACTTGTTTATTAAATATATATATATGTATGATTTAATAGCTTTATATATACATATTTTTGGAAATGTAGTATACATATGTAAAAAAAGTGATGTGAATTGTTTATTTACATATACTCATATATATATATATTAAAGATATTCAGACTCATGTTTGAGAATGTGTTTATAAAGGAGATATGAGACTTGCAGATGTCTAATTCATAAATGTATATACCATTATGTACAATTTTTATGTATATGAATTCATTTGTATATATTTTCATACTTTATGTATTTATTAGAATACATATATGTAGTATATATATCTATAATATCATTGTACTCTGAGAATAACTATTTAAAATAAATTAAAGACTATTCATGGACTTAGCACTCATAAGTACATGTTATTTCTCCATGTTAGTCACAAAAGTTGCATTATAGTATAAATGTATTTTTAATTTTTACAATCAGTCCTCCATCTGATCAATTCAGATTAATTTAAGAGCTTTACCCTCTAGCTAAGAATACTAGATATCTATTTACTGATCACTATTGAATGGCTGGTAGGATTTGTTGTAGGCTGCTTTTTTGAAAGAAAAATTTTGGGCTTTTTTGTGAGTTGAAAAAATTCCAGACTGGACTCATAGCATGGCAGGAAGGCATGATAGCCATTTTACCATGAGTTCCTTCCAATGAAAATCAAAGTATCTTGCACATGTTTTATATATTTGTTTTTGTTATACTGATTCATATTATCTGAGAAATGGACAGAAGGCTTTTACTATTTTCTGTTTTTTTTTTTTTTTAGATTGATAATCTTTTAAGTTTAATGTAATGACATTAACTGTTTATACTTCTTTAAGATCATTTTAAAATTAATTTATGTATTCTAAGTTCAGAAATTGTAATGTATGTAGTGACTAAAATCAGTAGGTAGTAAATGGCATTTCAGATAGTCTTTTACAATCAGTTTCTAACTAATTGGCCATCTTGAGTGATAGTAGATACTAGATTTGCACTACTTTCACTCATTGGCCATCTTTTGTTTCTGGGTGATTGAATTTTTTAACTATTAACTACTGTTTGAAAAGATTAAAAATCCAATAATTCATTTAGTTAGAAACCAGTCACAATTTGATTGTACTAACATTTAGTGTAGTCAATTTTTTTTTTTGTGTGTGAATTTATTTATTGCCTGCATTGTGTTTTCTGAAATTGAAAGTGTGATATATTACTATCGGAAATGTATATCCATTATTGAATTCTTTAATGATATATTGATCAAATTGTTATCTTCAACAAATCGCCTTTGTATTACTGACCAGCAGTGCAATTTGCTATCTATTCTCTGGTCATTAAGACAAATTCCTACATTTGTTGCATACAAACAGTGAATGGTATATAGTTAATAAATTATTTTCAGGTAATCACACCATAATTTGCAGAAATTGTTTATTTGTACTTAAGCCAATCATTCTAACTCTTATGCAGTTTGACTCTTGGAACTGTTAATCCATTTATATTTGTGGACCACAATTCTAATTTAACTTTTGCTATGTGATTCTTTGTAATGTTTATGTCTTAAAGACTTAAATTTAGCCGACCAGCAATTATTTTCTGCAAAATGAGTAATATCTGTTTATATAGATCTTAACTTCATATTGCATGATCAATACCTATGCTTACACTAGTTGTATGGAGAGTTTTGCCTCTGTTTTACTTTCACAAATGAATATAGGTACTGAATAAATATCATAAAATTAAGTCAGGTTAAAATATAGACATTCTTAATTTTTTCAAAAATTTAAGAGATAAAAGCATGGCCTAAGCTTGCAAATTTATTTTAGCTGTGAAAAACCATAAGAAACAAATTATATACATAGAGATGAAACCTAAATACAATTAAATAAATTCAAGAATAAGTACTGTGTAGTAAAGAAAAATAAAAAAAATAAATACAATTTTATATTGTAAATATCTTTTTTGATTATTCAAATTTAATTTTAATGAGAAATTCAAAGTAAAATATCAAATTAATTGAGGTAATCATAATGTATATGTATGTTTTATATAATCATAGTAAAAATAATTGTGAGCAGTATTATTTAATAATATATTAATAAATACGAATGATTTCAAAAATATTACAGAACACTTCCACTTAAAGACTGAATGAAAAAGCAGCACATGATGCTATAGAATGAATGTCACAGAAAATTAATGAAAGCAGATAAAAGAAGGAAATTTTGAAATATTTACATTGGATAAATGATCAAAGATCTAAGTGTGTTGGTTTGCAAATTACAAGTATACACAATTAACATTATGGAATATTAAAGCTATTTTGAGAATACTGGGAAATGTCATTTGACAACAGATTTGTGAATATTATATATTGAATCTTAATTGTAATTGTTGTATTTAAATGGAGGTATTTTACATAGTTCCTGTGAAAAACTTTTATTGTGGATGTAGAAACCACAATTATTTTTTCAGAATATCAATATAAATAATTTCATTCCTTTAAAAGATACAGATTTGATAAACTATTATTACTCATATAATTGTCTCACATTTCATTGTAGTCACTAAATTGTTTATCCAGTCTTCATACCATCAGTTTTTTGTAATCAGATGTTGTTTTGGAGTTTGTATTATAGGGGAGTAGCTCGCCAATGTATAAGTTTAGGCCCTTTTGATTTTAAGCCTGTATTTAACATTCAAAGCTTATTTACATGATCAATTTTTTAATGCTTTGTAAAGGATCAATTTTACTATATAACTTTTTAATATGGATTAAAAGTTATTTGTATTACACATTCATGGTGTGCATTAAATTTATATATAGCTTCAGATATAATGACAGATATATGTTGTTATAAATGCAACTGGAACATTGTTTACAGCAATCCTATTTCATCTTGGAGAATATGAGCATGGTAACATTATTGTAAACGTTCTTAAAATTCTTTTAAATATTAAAACTAATGTAATCATTGTGCTTAAACAACTTTGTGCCATCTTTCTTTTAACTCTAGACGCCATGTTATAAGCAATTGGTAAAATCAAAGGGTACTAGGTGGTAATGCAGCCCTATCTCTATGACCATGTTTTAGTTGTTTTTTTTTTTTTTTTGGTAAAAGGCATTGGATTGCACTGCTCTCCACCCTGCCTGCACTCTGTTCTTATCTTATTGCTCAAATCCATGAAGTCATTGTGTTTGAAAATTCAAATGCCTTGATCTTTTGGACTCAATACATTGCTACAGGTACAGGTATGACTTCATGCTTTCAATTATTTTAGAAGACCTTAGCTAATCATTGCCTATAGTAAATCTCACTGCACTATTACATGAATGTCCCTTGACTTTGCTAAGTGGTTACATTGTGGCTTTTTATAGTTGGAATATAAGTGTCACTTTGTGCGTAAAACTGGTTATTAGTGCAACTGTTTAAAATTATATTGCATATTATATTAAGCACAAGATTTCATATGCATTCTTTTGTGTGATTATATATAAAATAAATAATGAATAATTATATTAACTTGATATGCTAAGAAACTTTAAATCAGAAGAAGTTGATTTGTAATCTCCATAAACTCTCAAATTATAGTTTAAATTCTTGTGTAGATATAAATATTTGTAATATTTGTAGTTTGTTGGGCTAATCACTAATTTTGAACAAAAATATTTGTTGATCTTTAATTTTAATTGAAATTTTCATTATAATTTATTGATAAATTTGTTCAATTTTTTTTTTTTTTTTCACAATAGGTGAAAAAGGAAGATTTAATTCTAATGACACCATCGATGTTGGAAGGTCTGGGTTTCAGTCCAGCAGGTTTTGCACATCACATTTATAACAAATTAAATATGAATTATAATAACTCAGGTAAGAATAATTCCATATGCGGTTAATTGTTGTTAAAATCATGTTTTCAGGAGTAGTTCTTTTCACTACAACAGTTATCTGTTATAATCTTGATTGGAATTAAATTGTAAGGGTTTAGTTTATGGCATAATTAGAAGTAATGAGATTTGAAAATATATTTTTCTAAGAGGATAGCAACCAATGGTAAACTATACAGTTTTTAGAGAATTTCCATGGTTCATTCTAAGGCTAGACACAATAATTTAATTTTGAAAAAAATAATAAAAAATACAAATTATCACTCTTTAAATACATTTTTTCTAAATTAAAATTAAAAACTTATTACTAAATGATGTAACTAATCATGTAACTAATCATCATTGCAATTTATTATGCAGTATATCATTTTGCAGTAAATGATTTTTAAAACATATGTCCAGGAGGTAATCATACTACAATGGGCATAGTCTAAATTACCTTTATTTATTTGCTAGATTTTTTTGGCATAAGAATTTCTATGATTAAAAAATAATCTTTTTTTTAAATGGATATGTTCTTATTACTATAAATTTATGAAGCTGTTTACATTTATGTCTTACCTTTCACTGATCTATATTAAATTCTCTACCCAAAATATAACAAGTTACCATACGATCAGTTGTTACCATTGTTGACAATCTTCTATCAATTTTCTCTACCCATTTTAGAGCTACTTCATGTATTTTAATGAGCCCACTTCCCTCTTGGGTGAATACTTTATTTGCCATGACATGAGAAATAAAATAAAAGTTTTTAATATCTTTACAAACAGTTTTTAAAGGCAGATGAGTAAATATAAGGAACTATCACCACTTACCAGTCCACTTGAAGTTAGTGGTCATTTTTGAAATACTGCTCCTTTGTTAAACTAGGTCCCTGTTTTGATTTAAAGAAAAGATAATGCATTTGGGAATCATGCAGGGTTGCATAATATGTTATAGAATATCTAGATGAAATAGATATCTTAAATATTAATTAAATAATTAAACTCAGTTTCTTAAATGGACTGTATTTCAACAAATACACATAAACAGATTAAGGTTTTTATTGAATAGTTTTGTATGGAGTCTTAATCACTAAAGCAACTAGATAATATTTAATCCTGGCTCTTCTACACTGAATATTGAGAATGTTACCATATTGCTTATATGATAAAAGATTTATCTAAAATCTAAATTCTCTTCTGGTCTACAGGTCTATTCTCATTGTAGAGTTATCACATATTATAAAGCATTGCATTTGGCCAGTAGTATGTTTGATGATTTTTTTTTTCTTTTAATCTCTGTTTAGGTTATTTGAAATTTCAAATTCTTATTAGTAAATCCCATTTTATTTAAATAATTGTTTAGATGATCTTTATCACCATTGAGAATGCCACATATCATTATTTAGGATGTGGCTTTATACCCAATTAGTAATTAATTATAAAAGTAAAAGTGACTCTCTTTATATTGTTATATGCAATACATCAATTTTATTGAGATTTTTTTTTCCCTTCAAATATCCCCTATTATTGCTATTATTATTTAATTTGTATTGCGTTTTATTACACAATTACTAAATATAATTTTATAGTCTTAAAAGATTAAATTTGTAAATTACAATATTTTTCTGTTGTCTTTAAATAACTCATTATCATTTATTTAATTTTATTATAAAGAAGGCACTTTTTAAGTATATATATAAATATCCATACATTTAACAACAACAACAAAAAATATTATTAAATAGCAATATATTAACAATGTAGTAGTTAGAGAGTAGTTGTTTATCACAATCATTTTTGTCTTCTGATTCTAATATATGATGCTAAAACAATAAAAACTGTTTTCCAATACTAAAGATTGAAATGAGAAAACTATAAACAAACTTACAGACAGAAATTTATATTATTATAAAGATTATAAGCATTAATTTTATTCCAATAAACATCACATGACTACCACTTCTTATGCTTGGGTATAACTGTTGTTAAAACAGGCAAAACTCACTATACGTATTGCCACACACAGCAAGTTAGAGTAATCAATGGATGCCAGAAGGCTTGTGCATAAAATCCCCATCTAGTGCCTACTCATCCAATATTCCCAGCCTAGTTTCTGGCTTGTGGCCTTCGTCAGTGAGGAGCCTTGGATCTGAGAGCACTGCACCTTGATCTTAGGATCTAATGCAACCCTCCAGCAGCCACCTTTTATCTCCACTTAACTACAAAACTATGAGTCTTAAACTGAAAAGCCCTTAATGTTTTCAGTTTAAGACTCATAGTTTTGTAATTAAGTGGAGATAAAAGGTGGCTGCTGGAGGGTTGCATTAGATCCTAAGATCTCGGTGCAGTGCTCTCAGATCCAAAACTCCTCACTGATGAAGGCCACAAGCCAGAAACTAGTCTGGGGATATTGGATGAGTAGGCGCTAGATGGGGATTTTATGTACAAGCCTTCTGGCATCCATTGATTACTCTAGCTTGCTGTGTGTGGCAATGCGTATAGTGAGTTTTGCCTGTTTTAACATTAATTTTATTCTGAATAACTTTTAATTTTTAAATATCAGTAGTAGTAATCATGCAAGCTTTTGAAAAATGATAAATAAAGATTTGTAGTTGAATTAGTATAATATATTACTAACAATATATCAACAAGCTATTGAGTGACATTTGTTTATAGAATAAAATTTAAGTTTTTAATCTAGTTCTGTGTATCTTAATGATGTGAAAGGTTTATCAAAATGTAATAATATAACTAATAATGAGATATTGAAATAAAGGGATAATTGCATGATTTGCCTTTTGGGAGGAAATATGACACATGAGTATTGAGAATGACAGAGTTGAGCTGTTTTCCATGAACCTTTAGTTCTCAAGTTTGATACTGTATTACACTTAACCTTGCACGGTATAAATATCACTCATGACAACCAAGTGATATTATATGGTTAGATAACTTTATATGCATATATATATATATATATTGGCTTTCACAGTCACAGGAGAGAATAATATAAAATTATGACGAATGGATATTGTAACATTATCCAATCATTTAATTATACTATTTTTATTCCTTTATAAAATTATTTGCTGTTTTGCTTCTAATTAAATGATATCTTAGTTAAAATATCTCAACTATGTAAAATAAAAGGAAGCATATAAAGAAATTGGTTTAGTATTATTTTAAAACTCATTATGTCACTATACAAAAGTAATTAAAACCATATGATTGGTGGTAGCACAAGTATAGTGTCAACAATGGATATATGGATTGGATTTTCAATAATAAATATCAAGTATTTACCCTATATTATATAGATCTTTTAATATTTTTTTTTTGTAGTTTTTGGAAAGCATTTGTCATTAGAAAGTTCCTCAAAGTATTTTAAATAACCTTTTTGACAACAAAAGAGTAATAAAATGACTAATAAATCTTTTCTGAAAATGAAAGTTAAACAATAAATGATGACAACTATCAAATACTTTGTGTCTCACAGGTGCATTATATTACAATAATGTTGATTTTCTTTTCTGAACAGTGTATTAATACTTCTTTGGCCAAACAGTAAGAAATGGTGATCATGTGATGTTTAGTGGTTTTATATATCTATTTACTAACCAGTGAGAGATGACTGACTAAGTTAACTATGGACTTGAAAAAAATTCCTAAACTTGCTTGGGAAATTCTTGGTTGACTATATACTACTTAAAACCTACAAATTTACTGAATGAAATTAATATTTCTATTCATACATATGGATATTCTAGAGTTTGATTTTTCAGTTTTCACTTTCAGTGAGTTGTAGATAAGATGAGAAATAAAAATATAACACAGTTCGTTAGCATTCATATGTATACATATATTGGTTTGCAAATGGTGAATATATATATATAAGAATGTTACTAATAATTTTAATTGCTTGTAAAGGATTTTTACTGCTAATCAAGTATGTAAAATTTATGAATATAAATACTTCACAGAACGATCACATCCTAGTAACGTATTCGGAAGTATTTAGATAACAATGTATATATACGCATATATGTATGTGTATTTTTATATATGTAGGCATATGAAAGTATACATGTGTCTTCAGATATATTCAGTTATTTAAGAATTAGTAATTCTAATAATTATATATGATAACTTGTTAAAAAAATTCATATGCTTATATAAAGTTTAATATATATTTACATTTGTAATTATTTTATGAAATTTTAAAATTTTTTTGTAGTTTAAATGAAATTTTATTTTAGGTCGTTTAAGATTTGATGACATTCTCAAACGAAGAGCTGATTTTCCTCATTATACTTCTCTTGCTAAAAGACGTAAGTTTTTTTTTAATTTGCATTTATAAATTATTTCTTCTCAAAAGATTAATTTCATTGCATTATTTTCTTTACACTTTTTTTAAAATAATTGATTAATAATTTATTCTTTTCTGTAATGTTTTTTAAGGACCCACTGTTACAGAAAATATTGGTGTTCAAACTGGTCAAGAATTGGATTTTTATAATCCAGACAATAATGCAGGTAAGTGCATCATTGGCAAACAAATCTCACAATGAACATTATTTCTTAGCATAAAAGAAATTAGTTGTAAATATTTATCACTACAACTACCCCTTCAATTATTTAAATAATTTATTGGAAATGATCTTTCTGAAAAGCCTTTCCCCATTGAAGAGGGCTAAAGGAGAAAATATATCAAATAATTCTCTATTCTTGTTTTACCTTTTAGTTTAGATTAGTTAGATAAGCATTTATCAATTAATAATGCATGATTAGTTGGTTAGACTTGTGGGTGGATACCTGGAAAAAAAAATCCTAAGCTTGATTGAAAATTTTAACCTTGCCTGGATTCAAACTTTGTTCATGGACACAGGAAGTAGATGCATTAACCTTGCATCATATATAATAATAATTCACATGAGTCTATAGACCCATAACAATTAATAGGGTATTATTTGTTCATGGAAGCTACGAATTGGCAATGGACTTTTATTTATTCATTTTTACGTATAATGTAAACAAGGCACAGTATTTGAAAATAGAGATATTCCAAAGTTTCTATATCTGTTATAATATAAATTCTAACAAATTATCTTGATCATTACATCAGCATTGTTTTCACATGTTGACCAGCCATAGTCCCTGATGATCATGAACCATGCCATTAATTTTGGACCAGTTGAAAGATGTCGATAGAAAGTCTTAACATAACTGGGATTTTTAGTTTTATAAATGCTAATTGATGCATCGATATTTAATATCGTGTCTATTATTTTCTTGGAAACTTATTATTATTGTAACTACATACTTTATGCATAATTGTAGGATATATAAAATTCTATTAACTTTATATGTTATTAATAAATGCACTAACATTAAACAACATATATATATATGTATGTGAAACACAATAGTTCTATTCAAAAATTGTTTAGTCAATTAAAAAATATCAAATGATATATTGTCCGGTAATTCATGAGAATTTTGAATATTAGAGTCTTTAGCTCCAGAGTTTGCCATTTTAGCACAGTTCCAAAGCATGCTGGTAAGGGAATTGTTGTGTTTAACCTATTACTTTTAATATTCATACATCAGATAATTTTCCAAGCAATTAAAATTCTTTGTTTAACATCTTTAATAAATTCTGTAAAAATTTTATGTTAAATGCTTAGAATAAACTTAAAACATTATATTTTACTTTTTTTAAAAAACAAAAACTATTCTACTGCTTTTTGATAGCAAATGTTTCAAATTTTGAATTCCTGATGAACAAAAGAGATTGGTCGGAAATTTTACACAAACTAGTTTTGGAGGAGTGCACTACGATGAAAGATTTTATTCATTATAAATAAATATCAGTGTATTGGTCAATTTATTAACTATAAAGAATAAAAATACGCAAAATGGACTTTTTTTGCATTGAAAACAGTGACAAGATTCATATGTATATCTGAATAACAATGTAATTCTAACAATATTAAGCAACTATTATTGCTTCTGAAATATTTATTTAAATAAATTAATTTTTTGTTTTTTGCTGAAATTTTTAAAACTAATCATGTTTTTTGTTGATATAAATTATGACCAAAAATAAAAACATTTTAAGCAGTTCACTTATTTGTGATTTAATTATTCTTTTTTTTTTTTTCCAAAAAAAAAAAACAAACTATTTCACTTAATTTATCTAAAAAGACATCCATTATTTTTGTTATTCTGGAAATCAGATCAAAGGTTTGCAGTTTAAAAAATGATACTAACTGCAATAAAAATTATTTAAATAAAGTTAAGCATTTTTGAATGAATTTCATGCAAATATAACTAAAAAAGTAAATAAGAATATTTAAATCACTTCATTTTATTTGCACTTCAATTAATAGAATATTACTTGCTTTAGGAATATGTCTTGTTGTGTTGGAAATCAGCAGAGTTTTGTTTGCGTCATTCAAAAAAACTTTTTAATAAAAATCATTTTAAAAGTTATTCAGAATTCTTTTTTAAGTAAATTTTTAAAAGTTAAAATTACATATAAATTTTGGCAATTAAAAAAGGCTGTAGTTCTAAAATTAATGATGTAGTTCTAGATATTGAATCATTAGAATAAACTATGAAAAGTAATAAGCATACTATCATTGAGCATAATGATGGCACTGCATTGTCTACCTCTTCAGGAGGAAACTATGCATAAATGATATTTTATTATGTTGGAATAAATTCTGATATATAACAATAAATGTGCTAATTTGAAAACTTTGTTATTTGAAAGGCTGTTTAGCAGTATTTACTGTATAATGAGGGTTATTACAAAATTTTTTGATAATTTTGCATTTTTTTTTTTCATTAAGCGACATATTAACTGAAACCCTAATCTCAAAGAACTAGAACAGCTTCTATAAAAATTATTTAAATAAATCATATTGAATAAATTGTACAGATAATTCTCAACTTACTTAAGTGGGCTTTTCCACAACATTTAGCATAATTGATATTTATATAAATTGGAAAAAAATAATAAATCTTTGTAATAATATTAAAACAAGATTTTTTTGAAGGATTATATTTATAGAGCATTATCATATTGAAAACATTTTTATACAATCTATATTAAAAAGTATATTATGTTTAAACATTTGCTGTTTTTTTAATAGCATTTAAAATAACAGATGTCTTGTAATTAACACTTTCATAAATAATAAAGTTAAAAACTTTTTATTTAAAAATTTTTTTTTTTTTACTATTATGTTAAATTATTCATTTTTTAACAATATGATGAATTCATTGTAAAATAATAATAATAAAAAGACTTTTTTTTAAAATTTAATGATAGAAAAAAGATGTAAAATTAGTTTGCTGCTAAAACAAGGAATTTTCCCTTCTTTTTCATATCTTTGTATTTTGAATGGTGTGATGAATTTAGAAAATTTTGTGCTGTTTCTATATATGCTAAATAAATGTTTAACTATAAAAATAATAATTTTTATATTATTATAGCAAAGATATACACTGTAAGGAAAAATACTAATTAAAAAAAAAAATACTAAAACTTATTATGTATCACATAATTTTTACATAGATATAATTTTATATATATCAGCCTTCTTTAAATTTAAATTTTGACTGAATTTTAGACTGTTGATATAACTATTAATTATAAGTGGAAAATGTTGAATAGAAGCAGACAAATATTCTTTCAGATAAATTCTTAATTTACCATATCAAACTAGCTTTCTTTTTTAGGGGCTACATCAAATATACCATGTCTGATTTGTTCTTACCAGAAGTATATTCGACTTAAGGATGTAGATCCTGCTCTGGAGGGGATGGAGATAAATAAATTGTTTTATTATTATGATCCATGTGATACTGAAAATTATATCAAAATCTGTACATTTTTGAATTTTATCCTTCTTTTATAAAATGGTCTGACATTTAAAATATTTTTAAGAAATCATGTACATTTTTTACAATAATCTTGTGTCTCATTTTTCAGAACATATGCACACATATATTCACAAAGTCTTATATGAGGCAAAATAAAACTACATAGTTGATGTTTTCTCATTTAATAGTGAGATTTCAAACATAACAAAAGTATGTGTTGCATGCAATATTTTAAAATCCAAGTTTTCTCTATAGATGGCTTGTTTTTATGCATAGTATTCAATATAGATTAGGGAAAATAGTTTAATGTTGTATAAAAATACAGTGTATGATCTGAAATGCTATATGATAATACTAGAGTGGGTTTATTATTATTTGGTATATCAAGAATAAGAGCTTTAGATATCTGAGGAGACAAAAATGAATAATGATTTGTATTGCAGATGTGGTTTATTTGGAAATAGGAGGTAAAATATTGAATGTAAGATATTGAAATAGAATTAGGGTAAATTGTATGAAGAGTAAGAAAAACTTAAGATTAAAGTAAAAATTTTTTTTTTTAGTTTTATGTTTAGATCTTTATGACAAAAGTAGAAATATATGGATAAAATATTCAAAGTTTTAAAATAACTTAAGAAATGAATCATTGTTGAGAGAATTTATTTGGTAGTAGCGATTTTACTGAAGTATATAATGGTTTTAAGAAGAATGAAGGCCTTGCATTGTTTAGTGAGTGATTGAGAGATTATGACCATTTATCATTTTCAGTATTTAAATTTTTTATAAACTGCCAAGCAATAAATTAATTTATTATCATTTTTGCCTTGCTTTGGTTTAGTTTAATGAAGAGTGACAGACTCTGAAACTTAAGGTTCTTGGATTATACCCAGATCTATCACTTCTTATGGTCACACTAAGTAATGAAGCTATTTGATTATTTTTATAGAAGAAGGGAATGTTTCAATCAGGCTATCAATGCGATTATGAATATATCCTATATTTAGAAACTTCTGACTTTGTCTGAGAAACCAATTTTTTATTTTTCAGGGAAAAGAAGAACAATAAGTGTGAAGGCCTAAAGTGAAGAAATTAGTAAAATTATAGAAATGTCAAAAAAGAAAATAGGATGATAGTAGAATGATAATATTCACAGTGATAAGAATTGATGTAATAATAGAGTTAAGATAAAAAATAGTATGTGTGATTAAAATATCAGCTAAGATTGATAGCAATATGTATCAAGCAGTTGATAGCAATGAGATTATAAGTGAGGAATATTGAAAGAGAGAAAAGTATAGGATAATTAATGATAAAGTTACTTGCATTTTAAAGCAGCTGAAATTTTTTTAAAAAAAAAAACTGCTTCATCTTGTCTTTTATTATACATATGATATGACTTGTTTACATTTTCTTTTCTTTTAGGAAAAAAAAAGAATTTTCTTTCATATGAAATAGTTAGCAAATATGTAAAGTTGCAGAAAATCAATGGTATAATATTAATTTTAAGTATATTAAAAATGTACACATATATAAAACATTTGAAGTTAAATATCTAAGCACTAAAATAATGACTGTAATATAACTATTAGTATTTTCAATTAAGATTTATTTTAAAATTCAATTGAGTTCATTTGTATATAAATTAACCCTTCTTTTAATTATGGTGAGTTATGTTTTATATATGTAGAACTGTATATGCAGCGATTAAATCTCTGTTGAATGGTTAAAACATCCTATATCTATATTCATGGTTTTGTTCGGTAAATTTGGGGTCAGATCCAAAGCCCCTTCCCCTCATTAATTAAGTAAGATTATGATAAAAGGAGGAATCAGTCTCAAAAGAGCCACCTCAGGAATTAAGTTGAATTATTGTTAAATTGGGATTTAAGTAACCATCCCTAAAATTATTTTTAACAGGAATGTATATTGATTAAAATTATCCCATATTAGAGATATAAGTGTGTCTGCTGGGAAGCTTATAATATAATTTGTGAGGATCAGCTATACATAGGATTATATTCAGGATGTATTAAAGTCTAGGGTTTACTCTGCAGGAAATGTGCATGGTCATATAATCATATTAATATGTAAATGAAAGATTAATGTTTAAAAATTAATCAAAAATAAAATTTGGACATTCTTCAAATCATTACTATCATTTTCTATCATGAATAAAAGTTAGAAGATGATTGAGAAATGACTTATTAAAGCAATAATCAATTGTAAAAAAAAAATGTCATAAATTTTTATGAGATAGTCTGTAATGTAATCATGTTTAGAGAAAGAAAAGAACATTATATTTTGTCTGACAACTATGATATTTTGTAAATAAACTACTGTTCTGTTATTTGTTTAAATAATGTGTTAAATCCTTTATAATAAATAACTCAGATTATATATAACCGAACAGAAAGTAATTGAAGCTTTCAATGAGTTATATAATATAAATAAACTTTTAAGACAGATGATACCTCAGTTACTTCCTGTTCAGTAACTGCTTTATATGTAACATTTTCTGGTTTTCATATTTATTCCATGTCCATTTTATCAGGAGTAACTTTTGTTCTATGTAATCTAGCTTAGGTATTGCAAATAGTGGCTGCATAGTAATCATCATCATATTAAATAAAATATTTTCAAATCTTATATGTGCTGGTTTGTTTCCTGATATCTAATGTCAGGTGGCACCCGAATCAATTAAAATAAATGTAAATAATTTAGACACGCATAGGCTGACCATTACAATATAGATATAAAAAGAGATATAAGGCAGAGACATTTTTTATTCTGACTTCTTTAATATATATTTAGATGGAATATCAGTAAATGTTAATTTTAATAAGGATAGAATTAAAGTGCAGCTGTATCAGAACACAAATAGGATTGATGAAATATATAATGAAATTTTGGATGAGAAAAAAATGTAAATAAACTATAGAACTGAAGCTAGATGGTGAAACTACAAACATTAAAAGTGGTAGATAATCATGAACTTGTAGAGTTTTTAAATATTTGGGAAGTTGCTTAACTGATAGTGAAACTAATGATAAAGAAGAAAATTGTAATGGTTAAACAGACTTTTAATAAACTAGAACTAAAAAAAAGTCATTGAGTATTTGGAGCGAAGACTCGGATAATTAGGAAATGGAAGAATAAATAGATGAAATTTGGAAGTGATTGAGAAAGATAAGCTGAAAGTAGTAAGATATGTAAATTTTGATGGAATAAGTGGAAAAAAACTTGATGAGAAATTAGGAAGATGATTAAAGAGATTATGAAGGGTGAAAATAGAAGAAAATTTGTAGATGATTTTAAGGGAGTTGCCCTAAAATTGTAAAGAGCATTGCAAATTGTAGTGACTTTGGAGAATCTGGTCTGAGATATGTTAGATTGATGACTAATGATAGAACTGAAATGGATGTGAGTCAGCTACTGAAAAAAAACAACAACTTACTTTGAAATTCCCCTGATGTTTTACAAACTTTCCGTCAGGCCACCTGACTTGAACCCTAAGTCATGAGTATTCACTGAGAGCTATTTTATGATGTCTTTGTAATAAGTACTCAGGGAATCTTCTGGTGATTGCTCAAGGTTGTAAAAGGTTCTGGCTATTTGTGAGAACTAATTTAAAAAGGAATGTAAAAAAAAAGTACTCATTTTGACACAGATCCTGATCATAATGTTATGAGATCCAAAATTATAGATACAAAAAACTATTGTATACAGAAAATAGATGAGATATAGAACCAAGAACTGTAAATTAGTTTTAAAAAGTTTCAGAGCATAAATTTGATAATATAAAAATAGGCCTTTATGTTTGTAGTCTGTAATAAGTAAAAGAAAGCATCAATTTAGTTCTTGTCAGTGTATCACATCTCTTTCACTAGTGTTGAAGATATTTCTTGAGAATCAGTACTCAATATTTATGGAAATGATCTAGATTTTCTTTATTTTCTATCTAAAAATAGCTTCATATTAGGATGTATTATAGCATTAGGAGCCTGATAGACTCATGTATTAAGAAATTGCAATGAAAACAGTGTGGTATAAAAAGATTAACTATCAACAATTTCCTTATTTGTATAAATTCAATTTACTTAAATCCAGATTTACGTAAATATTTCCTGCCTTATATAAAATACAACTAAGAAGGTATATATATATGGCAGAGTAGTTTGAGCTTAAATGAAAGAATAAAGATACATAAAAGTAGGGAGAGAAATAAATATCTTAAAGTTCTGCTTTGTATTTCCATGAAAAAGATACAGGCGACACTTAATTTTGATGAAACTAAGATTGTCTTCTTTGAGAGAAATGAAATAAAAAGAAGAATTAAAGAATATTTATTGTTAAAATTTTATGATTCTGAAGCAATCAACTTATTTAAAAGTTTTTTAAGGTGTAAGGGAAATGGAATTGTGGGTAATGTTTAGTTTATGTTATTATTTTGTAATTATTCATACTTGAGAAGTCTGTTTGTAGCAGTAAAATCATTGGTAGTGTTTTAGACTTTATTTTCTTGGCTAGTCTGGTTGAGTTGTGAATTTGGGGTAATTTTGATTATTTATTTTATGCTTTTAATGTTTATATTTTGTGTGATATAATGTAATACCCTCCCCCTCCATATTTTTTAAAAAAGAAAAAAAATGTATGCTTCTAAATAGGAAATTTAATTTAAGTAAGGACTTTCAGATATGCAGATAAAGAATTGTATTGATTTATAATCATATGGTAAGATAAGTGAAGGGAAATTAGAATAAAACATTTTTTTATATAATAAATAAACAATTACACAGTATAAGATATATGTTTTTAAAATTTTCAACAAAAAAGAATCTTTTAGCATTTCTATCTTCATTATTGTTTGTTTTGATTTTAAGGAAAATAAAATTGTGTATGTTTTTTTTTTTAGTTTCCACTTCAACTTCCCATTCTTCGACAGATCAAATGAAGGTATGATTATGGTAGAAGTAATTTAAAATTGAATTTAAAATTTTTCTGAAATTTAGTATTAATAATTCTTGATATTCCTGTTAATACTGTATGTTATGAGATAGGATGGGTGATGGATTTTTTGCTGGGTTTTTTTAAGCATTCCAACAATTTTTTTGTTGTTGAAAAATGGGAGAAGGGGAACATTTCAAGTTTGAATGTAATATAATTTTTTTTTTTTTTTAAAAAAAAATGCTTTTCTAATATGGATTTTAGTTGTTCTTTTTATTTTGAACATATTTCCACTGTGTTCACCAGTTTTTAATTGTCAAAAGATGAATATTGAAAGTATTGCAATTATTATTTCAGCAGTTATCTTCAATCATTCTCTTTAAAAAAAAAACAACTTATTTTGAAAATATTTCAATTACACTTCAAAAAAATTAGTATCCGTTAATAATTTGTTAAAATGAATAGTTAGAATGAAGATGACTGCTGAAATACTCAAAACACTTCCAAAAAAAAAAAAAAGAAAACGGAACAAAAATATTTAAAACCATATGAGTCCAATATTCAGTAAGATCCGTCTCTGGAAGCATATTGATGAATACCAGATGGTGGTGCAAAAACAGATCTCATCAGTCTCATTCTGGCTATTCTTGGTAAAACATTCTAAGATTTCAAATTCAAGTCAGCTTACTTCTCTGTCTGACACTAGATTAATTATTGTATACTTTAATGGATCTCAATTACAGATACTGCATGCATCTTTGTTCTTTTGGGAAAAGAATGGTATATGCTGAAATAAAGCATTATATGATTCCTAGCTTACAGTTGCTTTTTATTTAATGTCACTGTTTCTTTTTTACTTCAGAGTTATTTTTATAAAGTGTAAGTAATGAGAATAATAACTGCTTCCTCACTGAAGAAAGCCTGTAATCATAAATTATTCTGTTTTGACACAACCATATTGCATCCAATGGCTCAGGAAAGCTTCATGAATCATGTATTGCTTTATTTCAGGATATATTGCCTTTTTTAAAAAAAAACTGAAAGTGTCTGAAATCTCTAAAATATGTAGCTAATGTTGAATTTATATAGCTACACAGGATAATTAGGTTAGATTCAAAATTTTAAAATGTTAGAAAAATTGAAGTTCTTAACTGCTGAATTAGCCATGCTTCCAATCAAAATAGCCAGAGACTATTTTGGAATCTATATTGGAAGTCTTGTTTACAAAGAGAAAGATTATTGCTACCTCTGTTTTTTTCTTAGTCATTCTAAAATGTTTTTAGAAAAAGAGAATTGTAATTACCAAGAAATGTCAATCATCATCTTTAATAATTACCAGCTCCTTTTTACTTATTTTTTCCTTACACCTTTAATTTGCTAATTAGATGAAAATTTTCTAATGTAGTTAAATAAAATGCATACATTTTCTCAATATTTGGATATGTTTGAATGTAAGGGAAAAGAGATATGGATAGTAATGGCAAAAGAAAAGAGGTAGAAATCAAATAACAAAAATCTAAATCCTTGTTGTTCAAAAATTGCTATTAGTAAAAATAAAAAGTCAAAGATGATTTTTAATCTTTTAGTTTGTACACACATTTACAACAACAACAACAATAAAAAAACATTTAACAAATATCTGCATATTAATAAGCCTAATTTTAGTGAGCTATCTGTTTTTTTTTTTTTGTCTTAACAGAATTTAGGTTGATAAAATATCTATTCTTGAAATCTAAAAAATTGACAAATCTCTTTAGAATCAGGAATTTTGGATAAATGGTATTTCACCTGTATTAAGAGTGTAAATATTTATTCTGTTATTATTAATAATTAATTTGACTCTCACAATTATGATTGTAATTATGTGTGCTCATTTGTTTTAGGAATTATTTTCTCATCATTTCCATTGTTTAGAAAGTGCAGTAGAAGAAATCAAACAAGATCTGACATCATTAAGACATGGTAAAGAAATTTCCATTTCGTCTTGCGCTTTTTTTTTTCAACTATAGTATTTTTTAACTTCAGCAATATTTCAATTTTAATTGAGTTTATGAGAATAAGAGCTGATGTCTCTAATTTAATCAATTATCTAGCAATGCATTTGATCACATTGTTTTCGAAATATTAAATTTTGTGCATAAAATATTTATTCTTGAAGAAAAGAAAAGTAAAATGAGTAAATCCAAATGAAGAGATAAAAAAAAAATATGACATAAATGTAATGAAAAAGTATTATTAAGTCACAGAATAAAAAAGCTAAATATAAAGTGGAAGCCCAAATAGTTAGCTCTCCAATTAAGATATTGGGTTGTTTTTTTTTTTTCATAAATAATGTTATTGATAATAATAAAAAGAGCTAATATCTAGTACTGAAAAGGCAATTATTATCTCTGGTTCTTCTGAATTGTGTTCCCATTACAGAATTGAGAAAAAGGGTGAAAAAACAAACAAACTATGACTTGATAAATATTAATCAACGTTGTACCTTGCTTGCAAGATCAGTTATTTATTAGACACCTCATCTCTTTGTTAATGTGAAACCAAATTTATCTAAGGAAAAGGAAAAAATATTATCCACAAATTAGCTCATGCTGGTTATTAATATAATCATTTATTTTTGAATAAGACTAATATTAATTAATTCAATAGTCATATATATATATATCAAATTAAGAGAAATATTTATAACTAATAACTCTTAAAAGCCTATATAAATAATGTAAAGTTAATATGGTCTGTATGTTTAGCTCTGTTTTTCAAAATTGAAACAATTTGTTTTATATTGCATTTATTTGATTTTACTCATGTAATCAAAATTCCATGCTTTTGAAATACTAATTAATTTTCAAATAAACAGATTAATCTTGGTTTTTTGATTATCTTCACAGAAAATTGTTTAACCTTTTTGTTATTTGCTAATCTACATGTTTTTTAAGTTTATTTTAATAATACACTTTTCAAACTTCTCATTATAGGAAAATTTAGGAAAAGTTTATTTGAAAATTTTTTATAATTTACTTAAATACATAACAGTCAGCATTATAGTGAGTGAATAAACAATAGCAATTCATTTCAGGCAATGACCAGTATTCATATCAAGTCCATTATGTGGAGTAGGGAAAGGGGAAAAGTAAATCTGGTATCAATAACAGTAAGAAAATAAACTTGAAAGCAGAAGTTATAATTTAGAGAATATTATTCAAGCAATAACACAGCAATTATTTTTTTTTGCAGTTTGATGTATAAGTCATCTTTTTATTATTATTATTGAGAAAATTGACCAAAATATCAATCTGTTATTTGAAAGCCACTATTAAGCCAATGTTTTTGCTACTTTGAGACTAATATTGATTAGAATTGTTCTAAAAACTTGTATGTAACAAAAATGAGCATAAATGGGCCACAGTCAAAATTACATATTTTTATGATTGAAGTGGCTTGCCCTGCCTATGCTTTCTCTTATTAAGTAGCATCATTCTTTGGCCATGAACAAGATGTATTTATTCTATTCTTTTGAAATTAATTTATTTGGGATAAAACTTGTAATCAAAATCATTTGAAAGTCTGCAATTAAAAATTCAGATTATATATTTAATGAATAAATAATCATTATTTAATCATTGATTTTATTCTTTAGAAAAAATAAGCAATATTTTATTTGTTTCTTTAATAATCATTTAAAACGAAAAGCTGCTAAATATTTAAGCAAGATATTGCCAATAAAGCATCAGACTGAAGGATTCACTCTTACAACTATTTATGTGGCAAGATGATTACAGATCATTGTGTTAAGAATTGTCTATACTTTGAAATAGATAATCTTGGATATCTAATTCTTTGGAATTTAGGTCCAAATTAGTACTTGTTATTATGAAAAAATTATTTCCAGTTTGCAATGAATGTGATTAAGAGACTAATTACCAATACTGAAAACAGTATTCATCCTTACAATGTGTTGTTGCAAGTTTAACAATTTTATTTAAGTCTCAATTGGCAATGAGGATGCTGAATTTGGAAGTGACAGATATATGTAGAATACAATATTACTCTGTAAGGAACATGAAATGTTAACAAAATGAATTTGTAGCTTCAAAATTTATGTGAGAACACAATTAGGAATGAATGAAATATATTTTGTTCCAGTTATATTGAAATTCAAATATTGATGAAGGTAATATTAAATATAGTTATACTAATTGTGGTTCATAAAATAATAGCTGCACATTTGCATTATTTGAGTATAAATTCATAAGAATCAATAAGCAGATTGATGTGTTTGTCATGAAGTTAGATTTTACCTTGATATATAATATCTGCTTATGGAGTTCTTTAACTCATCACTGGAAAATAGTTCAAACTTTCTAGGATGGCTCAGTTGATTAGAGTGTTACCCTTAAAATTCAATACTCAAGAATCTAAGGGTCCAGGTTCGAATCCCATGCTACTGTCACTAGTCAGGCCCGCAGCACCTGAAGAAGAGGGAGAATAATACCTCTTGAAACATTGTACATATACTAACCTGCTTGATGTGTTATTACTAACAGTTGAATGTATTTGGAATATTTAAATAAAGTTAGATTTTTGTAAAGACATTCAGTACTCATATTAGATTATGGAAATAGTCCAATATAAAAATACAATAAGATAGATATGTTTCTGTTTTGCTTGCTTGTACATTATTTAGTTGGTTTAAAATTTAGTGGATAAAGATGTACTAAGTATATTTTCCCGTTTTAAGTAAATAATTGTATATTTTATTATATATTGATAATGATGCTATTACAGAATAGATTTTTTTATATGATCAATAGTTATTTAGTCTACTGATGACTTTAAATTTCACTATTCCGAAACTTTCATTCTTGACAGTCACAAAATTTCTGACTTTATGCCTATCCATTATTAAATTTATTTTGACTATTACTAAAATAATAGTTCTCATGCTGACATTCTATAACTTTTTCTATGTTAACATAATCAAGATTAGACTTGTTAAAGGGATATATTGTAAAATATTAACTTTTGTGGCCCCTTATCAATAATGTGATAAATCAAATGAAATCACTTTAAACAGGATCAGCCTGCATATATGTGTGTATATATATTCATTTATATGATTTGAGAATTATAAAATCATATATTGTGTTATTATATATACGATTTGAGAATTATAAAATCATATATTGTGTTATTATTTATTTTCATTTAGTCATGTTATGGTATTGCCCAAAACTGTTTAATATATCTATTGTATTCTATATTAATCTATATATGATAATAATAATTATTGCTTTATGAGTTTTTATAAATCAAAGGGAAAATTTTTATTATAACATTTGTATTATTTGCTAGTAAACCTTTTTTATATTATATATTTGCATATGTCATTGTAAATATACTAAATTAAAACAAATGTTTAAAAATATTTTTAAATATTGATTTTATATTTTCATTGTTAAAATTTATTTTTAATTTTTTCTTCTTTATATTTTTATTCCCATTCTCTTTTTAGAACTTCACAATAGTATTTCATCTTCACAGCAATTTACTAATGGTAAATACTATGGAGCATCAAGTCCTTTACCTATGGTTCTTTATCAGAATTCTCCTCAAATTCCTACCTATCCTATTTCATCACGTAGTGAAGTTCCTGTGAGAGTCGAATTATCTCAGACACCACCAATTGCCAATCAGATAATGGTTTCATCAGAACCTGATGTATCTAGAATATTTCATCCAACTTCTGACCTCACGGTAAATTTTAATTATTGAGTAAACCATTTGACAAGAGAGAAAAAAAAGTGTGTGTAGGATGGGGGTTGGGAGGAAAATTTGGGTAATTAAAAAAAAAAAAGTACAATTTTTTGCAATATTTTTAATGATAGGACTAACTTTTAAGGAAAATAAAAATTGTAATGTTTTAATTATTATAAGCTGTTTGACAAATACGGAAATGATTTTGGGCAGAAACAAAAACATAGCATTGTTGAAGCCATGGTTTACAGTATACATGCCATCACACTCACACCTATATGAATTAATTACATTAAATAGGAAGTAAATTTATATAATGGATAGATAACAACAAGATAATTCCATTTAATGTGGATATATTCAGTCCTTAGTAAATTGAAATTGTAATAGAATGAGTACCAAACAAAAATAAAATTCTCATTTAAACTTATAGACAAATGAGAAAAGATTGGGAAGCAAAAAAAGAACATTGCATTGGAACTATGATTTGTTAATAACAGATGGCAAGAAAAAAAAAGGATGCATATTTCTGCAACATGTATTTCTATACCGCTGAATTTGGTGCCAAATAAAAGGAAAAAAACAATACACACACATCCAGTGGATTAAGAGTTTGCTGTAATACATATTTTATTAATTATTCTTATTATATTTTAATAAATGTTTAAATATTTAAATAGAAAAGGCTTACATTGGTTTAAATCTCTTTATGCTTTCAGTACTTCGAGTATTTTAATCATAGCTTATGAATCAATTTAGCTAAAGTTTGATATTATCTGTATTTGTTTATTGTGTGTTGGATTTGCATAAAGTTAAATTCTTTTTATTCAAATCTGTGTAAATGTTGTTAGAATGCCCATTTTTTAAAATAGAGTAATGCTAGTTTCCTTTTTATTTAATGCACATTTGTCTTTAGCTATAGGCTATGTTTCCTTAAACATTCTTTTTCTGTCATCTCTCTCAGGATCTACAAGCTCATGCTCCATGAATATTGAAGAGTATTCATTGCTTTTTTTTTTTTGCCTTGTTATAAAAGTAGTTATGTTGTGACAGTCTTGTAGACAGGTTTGCTCTAGCTTCCCTTATGTATTTGAGCAATTAATATTTTTGCACTTTATTTTATAGATTGCATAACAAGGGCAAACCTATCCACAGGTCTACTACATATATAACAGGGCAAAAAGAAGCAACAAATTATCTTCAATATTCTTGAAACATGAGTTGCAATCAGGCCATGAGTTTGATCTCTCTAAGACTGATATTGTAGATACCAAGAGAGATGACAGAAAAAGAAAGTTTAAAGAGACATGGAGTATAGCTAAAGACAAGTATGCATTAAGTAAAAAAGAAGCTAGCATCCCTCTGCCTAAAAAGTAGTCTCTCTAACAACATTTACATAGATTTGAATAAAAACGATAAACAAATACAGATAATATCAAACTTTAGCCAAATTGATTCATAAGCTATGATTATGATACTCAAAGTATTGAAAACGCTAAGTTAGAATAAGAGATTTAAACCAATGTAAGCCTTTTCTGTTTAAATGTTTAAACATGTATTAATTTTTTTACAATTAATACAGAAAAATAGGTAAAAGTAATATCTATAGAATTAATTATTATTGTTATAAATTAAAATGTATTTACATAGAGTATTCTTAATATATGCATTTGTTTAAAATGTTTGTATTATATATATATATTAAAAAAAACTTGAAAAAAATATTTTATTGCAATATGATATACTATTAGATATGTACAGTGTTTGTTAATATCTGTGAGTTCATGTCATCCATAGAAAGCCTTGGAAGTAAATATCATGGATATAGTGGCTTAATTGTATAATTTAATGATAGATAAAGGACAAGTTTAAAATTTTTTACTGCAAATAATTATCATATTTTATGTATTATAATAGCTTTAAATAGTGCAAATTTATTTATAATATATAATGGTTTCTCAGGATTTATTATTTATACTAATCATAGTTTAATAAAAAAATACACATGCATATTAATAAAAAATGAGACTTGTAATGTTTTAAAAAATTTCCATTGTTTTCTTTGAAATTCCATTTGATTACTCAACTCTTCTACAATGTGAGTTTTGTCTGCATGTATTTGAAATAGTTACTTGGTTGCAGACAACAGCATATTATTATTTATTTGCCTAGCATTTCAAATGCTGATATTGTGAGATATAGAATATTATTATATGTTATTATAATAGAGGTGAGTGTTTTGAAACATTAAAAATCTTAACATTTTTAGAGATAACAATAAATAATTTAATTCCTCAGCTCACACAGTGTGATAGTGTATGAGCAGCTCATGATGCTTAGGGCGAGAATGGAAAGGGAAGATAAAGTGGCTAATAGGATTCTCTGGTCATGTGGCTGAGAGATTCCTGACTCCAAATAAGGAGAAATCACTACTATAAGTTTGAGTAATCAGTGATTACTGATTTAAAATTTTTATCTTCAGGCTTGTCTCTGGCCCTTCCATTTTCAGTAAGGTTTGGGATTCAAAGACAGAAATAATACAGTTATGAATTTAGTAACTACATACCTGCAATTTACCTGTTAACTAAAAATCTGAATTCAATTCAGTTTAAGATTTTGAGCCCAACTTAATTGCTTGAACAGAAAAATGGAGTTAGTTGCTGAATACTTAATTGCATTATTTCCAGTTTTGAAATCCAAGTCTTGATAAAAGCAGCCTTGGGATGGACATTTGATAATTACTGATTGCTCAAACCTATAGTAAGTGGCATTAGAGTGAGGAAATGTTCTAATTTTATCATATTGTGTGAGCTGAGGAGTTAAGTGATTTGTTATTATTAACATTCCCAGACAAGAAATATGTCATTCTACAGAATTGAGGGTACTGAAATATACAGTTACTGGTCTGAAATCAAATCTATATTGTGGCTTAAGCAAGTTGATCTGGGGTTCAAAACTGTAGGCTGATTTGATTTGAGTTTCAGATTTTCAGCTTAACTGGTAAAATGAAATATTATTAGATGCATAACTGAATTATTTCCAATTCTGAATCCAAAGTCTCATTGGTAAAGGCACGAACCAAAGACTAGTCTGATAATAGGGATTTAAATGTATTTGATAATCAGTGATTACTCAAGCGTACAGTAGATGACACTAAAATGGAGACCTGTTCTTGATGGATTGCACTTAGCAAAACAAGGAAGCAAAGTATTAGAGAGTTTGATTTATAAAAAAATATTATAGTTCAGGAAACTTATAAAGGGAAGTATGGTTTTAAATTATAGTATTATAAAAAATAAGAAGAACGGATGGGGATATAAGAAATAAACAAATAGCAGCTGATTTAAATATAAATATAGATGTAGAAAGGGAATGGGTCTGTATAATTATAAGCAAGTTACATTCAACTGTAATAGAAAAGAAAGAGTCAAAATAATTTATAAAAAGATAGTAAGAAAAGAAGAAATGGAAATTGGATGTTTGAATATGCAAGGTGGTAGAACAGAAAATTGGCTATAATTAAACATAACGGTTAAAAATGAAGAGCTTGAAGTATTAGCAGTAGTGAAAACACATTTAAGAGAAGAAGAACCTACACTGTAAGACTTGGTATGGCAGAGTATAAATAGAAAAGAAAAAAGGGGTGGTGGATGATGGTTATAGTGTATATAGCCATTGGAGATAGTCAAGTTATAATGAAGTGGAACAGTAGGATATATGAATGCCTAGTTAAGGATATACAGAGTTTCAAAAAAAAAAGGCAAGAAAATAATGGTGATATGAATGGTCATATTGAAGAAATTGATGACATGGTTAACAAGAATGGACAGCTTTTGAAGAATTTTTATCAGAGTGAATTTGAGCATTGGAAATTTATCAAATATTTATGAGGGACAATACACATAGTCTAGAAATAGTATATTTCACACAATAGATTATGTAGAGAAAGAGGGAATGAATAAAATATGGAAAATTAAAGTATTTTATAATAAAGTGATCAGTAATAAAACTAGAAAGGATAGTGAAAGATATGAATGGAGAATGAATGATAAGAATAAGTTAGAAAAATATAAGTTTGTTGGGGATATAAGGATTGGTATGGTGAAGTAGAAAAAGTGGCAAATAGGGTTTTAGGTTAGAATATTCGGAAGAATAAAAGCAATAGAAAAATGACAGTTAATAAAAGTGTAAAAGATAAGGAAAAAGCATGCAGAAAATTTAAATGTGCTATTACAAACAAAGAAAATGAAAAAGATGTTAACGTTAAATGGGAAAAGTATTTTTTAAAAAAAAAGAAGTTGGCTAAAATAGATAATTATATAGAGAGAATGAAATTAATAGTAAATTGTTGGAGAATATTAATGAAAGTGGAAGAGATGGGAATAAAATTTTTTTGAAAATATGAAGGAATGTAGAGGAGAGAGAAATAGTATTATTAGATGCTGAGATAATAGAGGGCAAACTCTAGAGAAAAATTAGACCATCTTAAATAAGTATGTAATGGATATAGAAAAGATGTTAGATGTGAAGGACAGAGTGATAACAAACATAAAAGCATATAGTATTGGAAGTTTACAGAAAATGAATTGAATGAGGCAGAGAAGAAATTTTAAAGGCAAGAAATTGGAAAAGCAAGAGGTCTAAATCAGTGGTCTTCAACCTTTTCACACCTGTGGACTGGCAAAAAATAAGAATAAAGTTTCGCGGTCCAGCAAAAATAAGGATAAGGTTTCATGGACTGGCAGAAATCTGTCGATAAATTTTCTTAAAGATGTAAACTGTTTAGCCTTAGATGAGCATAATTGTTATAACTGACCAAAAACAATACATTAGTTACTGTGAATAGTAATGGTCTTGCTTACCTTCACATGCTGAACACTTTCTCGAGTTGCGCAGTAAGAAAATAGTACAATAACAATCATTTTCATTAATGTGCCTGCATTGCTGCATTTATTATTTCATTGTTAAAATATGCAAGAATTAAATGTTATTCACCTGAATGTTGGGAAATATCACAGCTAGTGTAATTACATGACAATGTTTATGATAAATGTAATATCTGTATTTCATGTTAAATATACAAGATGAAGTTATATATATGAAGTTTGTATAATAAAAAACTTTTTTTTTTAATTTTGAATTTTTTTAGAAAAATAATAAAAAAATTAATTCTACTCCCCCCCCCCCTCCATAAACATCTGTAAGAACTAGCAAAACAAATTAATTTATGTATGATTGATTATATTTTGTTTTTATTCTGTTTCTTTTTTTTTAATTGGGTAAAAATGAGATGAAAAAATAAATGAAAATTGTTTATATTAATTAAAAGTTTGTCCAGCATGGACCGGCAGAAAACTTCTGCTGACCGGCGCTGGTCCATGGGCCAAGGGTTGAAGATCACTGGTCTAGATGAATGGTCAGCAGAGATGGTAATGAATTTAGGAAATATATATTATCATGTTTTAATAAGATTGCACAGAAGAGAGAATTTTCAGATAGCTGGAATAATACAAGAATAATGCTACCATAGAAAGTTAAACAATTATAGACTGATAGCGCTAATGTCAGTGTTATATAAAGTTTTGCATGTATGATGGCTGGAAGAAAATAATATGGAAGAAATGCAAGGAAGTTTTCGATCAGATAGGCATATAGGAAATAGTTTATTTGTACTCACCCAACTTATAGATATAAATAGGCAGTTATATATTGTTTTTATAGATATAGAAAAGGCATATGATAGAGTAAATAGAAATAGATTATGAGTAAATTTAGTAAATTTGGGAATGAATGGAAATAGATTATGAGTAAATTTAGTAAATTTGGGAATGAATGGAGCTTTAGTGGATCTTATTAAGAGATTATATGAAAATAATTACTATATGTATCAATTAGGAAATATAGAAGCAGTAAAGTTAAAAATGGGGTGGGACTAAGGCAAGAATGCCCTATGTCACCTATTATGTTTTTGTTATATTTGAGAGAAATGGAGAAAGCAATAGAAAGATTATGAAGAGCGGTAGAGATACCATTAATAAGTGGCAAGGGAGTATATCCATTATCAGGTCTTTTGTTTGCTGATGATTATCAGGTCTTTTATTTGCTGATGATATCTTCTTATGCACAGAAAGTAGGGAAGATATGGAAGTTATGCTGAAGACATGCGCGAGGGGTGGATAAAGAAATGGGAATTAAATTTAGTGAGGAAAAATCAAAAGTAATGATAATTGCTGGGTAAAGAGACAAAGAATTTTTATTGGGAGATATAAAGTTAAATGTTGTGAATAGGTATAACTATTTGAGAATTGTCTTAAGTAATTAGAGAAATTACTTGGATGAATGGGAGAAAATTGGCAAATGAAGCAAAGAAAAGGACTGATAAAGAAATTAACAGTGTTTTTATATAATAAATATGATGTAGCTAGAATTGTATGGGAGGGAGTGGCAGTAGGATTAACTTATGGTAACGATGCATTTTGTGTTAGCAGAGCGGTGTTAGATTACTTAGAAAAAGTACAAAGAGAAGTAGGAAGACATGCATTAGATGCAGATATATGGTCAGCAAAGGAGACAATTCAAGGAGAAATGGGATGCTCAGGTGTTTATGTGAGAGATGCAAAATGAAAATGTTTGGTAGATTGCAATTTATGAATAATAAGAAAATAACCTAAATAGTATTTAATTGTGTTATGAGTAAAGGGCAGGCAACAAGATGGGTTGTAGTATGGTATGGAAAAGATTTGGATAATGGCTTTATGTCAGTGTACTTATACAAAAAGTGGGATGATTGTGTTCAGGAAAATTGTTGACTGTTATAGTGGCAAAGAATAGGATAGAAGATTCATTAATAAAAAATAGGGAGTTGGAGAAACAGTATGGAGAGTAAAAAAAGTTTAAATACATATAGAAGTAAATGAATATTGGGTGCGAGTTAATTTATGATAATAGCAAGGAAGGCTTGAACACGATCATTAGCAATCAGGGAATATATACATAAATGGAAAAATATGGGTGATTTAGTCTGAAAGTTATGTAAGGAAGGCATAGACAATATTATGCATCTGTTAATTGAATGTAAATGCCTACAAACAGCAAGGCTACAAATAATGAAGTTATGGGAGAATGAATATAAATAAAGTGATTATATAGAAAGTGGGTTCTTAGTTTTTATGCTGGGTTTGGGAAAAGATAAGGACCTTTTAGATATAAAGGCCATAGAGTTGACAAAGATTGTTTGTGAAAATGGATTGGAGCAGGATAGAAAAAAATATGGGAAAAACAGGGTGAGGAATGGAAGGGAAAGCTGGCTAACAAGTTTCTTTGGTATAGTGGCTGAGAGATTTCTGACTCCAAGAAAGGAGAAGCCATAGTACATCACATCGCATGTTTTATTTTCAGAGATAATTGAACAAGTAAAATTTTTCATAAGTAAATAAATGTTAGTTTTTTAAAAAAAATTTATGATAACTTAATGATTAAATACAATTATCTATTTTAAAAAAATTAATGTCTGTATATAATTAATATTGACTGTTTAAATGTATGTAATTATTGTATTAAAATATATATATATATATATACTGTACTTGGCTGCAGAAAGGAGTTTGCTATTAACTGAAAGGAAACCCTTTGATTCCTTTTGGAGGCATTAAAGGAACTGAGCAGGGCAAAATCCTAATGTCTGCTCCATATGTTCTTATCATTGCAGCTGTTATTACTATGTGATTATTCATATAGTATGTGGATGTGGATGGGTCACTCACCAACATGCATTAGCTAGCTTGGTGAGTTTATTGGCTTTTTACCTCTGAGTTTAAAGATCAAGAAACACCTTTGTCTTTCTTATCAGTTGCCTAATAAAGCAGAATGAATATATGTGCAAATGAAAATATTTTTACAATAGATATATACAATCATGATAGACAAAAATAAATCATGGCCCTTATCCCCAGGAGGCTGTAAAGTCACCAACGAAGGCAGTGGTTAGTGGCCGAAGGCAGAGGGTGCTAAGAATCCCGATTGTGGACTCAGGCTGCCATTTGATGAGATTTTTTATTTAGGTACTTACAACTGCAGATCAATTTAAAGTGAAGGAAGATTGCAAGGATTAGAATACAACCGAACTGTCTTATATTAAATGGGACATTATTGGACTTTGTGAAGTTAGAAGAAAAGGTGAAGAGATAATTGATTTAAAAAGTGGACATGTACTCTACTATAAAGGCACAAATATTGGAAATACAAGTGGAGTAGAATTCATTATAAATAGAAAGTGGAAGAATAACATTGTGGAGATTGATGGTGTATCGGACAGAGTGGCAAAAGTAGTTATACAACTTAATAGCAGATAGCAAATGCAGATAATTTAGGTTTATGCCCCAACAAGTTCTCATAGTGATGAAATAGTAAAAAAATGTTAAATGGATGGGAGACTTTAATACTAGAATTGGTAAACAAATGAAAGTGCTGCAGATAATTTTGATTATGGTAATAGAAATGAGAGAGGATATAGACTTGTGGAGTTTGCAGAAAAAGAAAAACTTTATATTATGAATTTTTTTTTTTTGAGAAAAATGTTAAAAGGAAATGAACATGGAAGCATCCAAATGAAGGTACAGCAGAATTTTTGGATTATATTTTGACTAACAGAAAATACATATTTCAAGATTGTAATGTTCTTAATAAATTTAACACAGGAAGTGATCATCGATTAGCAAGATGTAAGATACATGTTAATGCAAAACTAGAGAGACAAAAATTATTAAGAAAAACAATATTTACCGTTGATATTCCTAATCTTCAGAAACATTCTAATGAATTCAAATTAGAACTTACAAATTGGTTTCAAGTATTAATAGATTTTGAACATGATTCAGATTTGAATGAAATTAATATGAAAATAACTGATACACTTTTAAAAACTGCAACAAAGGTAGCTGGTAGAAAAAAGCAACAATTGACCAATAAAATTTCTACTGAGACTAGAAAATTTATGAAGAAATACAAAAATGATGCCTTAAAAAAATTGAATATCTCGAATTTTGTAAAATGATGCGGAAAAGAGTTGAAAATGATATAAGAAAGTATAACTGTGAACTAGCATGGGAAGCTGTAGAAAAGAATAAAATCTTAAGAGTGTAAAACAACATTTTGGTATTGGTAGGAAATTTATATCTGCATTAAGAAAAAAAGATGGAATTATTACTAAAAAGAGGGATGACATCATGAAACAAATACCTCCTATATCTATTATATCATCCGAATTGCTCAGAATTTTAAATGAAGAAGTGAGACATACAATTAAATTTATGAAGCAAGAAAAAGCTCCAGTTAATGATGGAATTATAATTGATATATTAAAGAAACAGGTGAAGAAATAGAATTTTTTTTTAGCAAAGTTATATATCAAATGTCTAAATGACAAAGATGTACCAGATGATTGGAAGAATGCAGTATTAATATTTAAAAAAGGTGATAAAGAAGATATTAGAAATTATAGTTCTATCAGCCTTTTATCAATTTTATACAAAATTTTTACCAAGTTAATTACAATTCCTCTACAGAGAACATTGGATTTCCACCAACCAAGAGAACAAGCTGGTTTTAAAAGTGGTTTTAGTACAGTAGATCATATCCAGGTATTGAGAGAAGTTATAGAAAGGACAAATGAATATGAGTTGCCATTATGCTTTGGATTTGTAGATTATGAAAATGCATTTGATTCTATAAACATTTCTTCAGTGATTAAAGCATTGGATCATCAAGGTATGGATCCAGGATATTGTCATATTTTAAAGAATATTTATAAAAATTCAACAGCAACAATTAGATTACATAATGATACTGGAAAAGACAACATTGAGAAGGGGTGCAAGACAAGGTGACTCCATATCTCCAAAACTTTTTACAGCAGTGCTGCAAAAAGTATTTTGTGGATTAAAATGGGAAGCTAAAAGGAGTGAAAGTAAATGGAAATTATTTAAGTCATTTAGATTTTGCAGATATGGTTGTTTTTGCAAATAATGCTTCAGAGTTGCAGGAAATGTTGCAGGAGTTACCAAATGAAAGTAGGACTAAAGATAAATGTTAAAGACTAAAATAATGTTAATCGATGTGCTCAAAATATGAAAATAAAGATCGATTATGATGAGTTAGAAGAAGTTAATAGTTACAAATACCTTGGTCAAATTATTAATACAGATGGAAACATAATGGATGAAATTAAACATAGAATTAAAGTTGGTTGGAGTGCTTTTTGTAGAAATAACTTGATACTAAAAGAAATTATGCCTATGTGTTTGAAAAGGAAGGTTTTAAATAAATGTTTTACCAGTTGTTACTTATGGATCTGAGACTTGGACACTTAATAGAAGAGAATACAGAAACTTCAGATCACTCAAAGAAGTATGGAGAGATGCATGTTGGTAGTAATAAGAAGAGATCGAAAACATAATATATGGGTAAAATAACAAACAGATGTTACTGACCTCTTTAAAAAAATTAAAAGACTGAAGTGGAGTTGGGTTGGACATATTTCTAGAAGAGATGATAATAGATGGATGATTGAAATCTTAAACTGGATTCCAAGAGATTGTAAAAGATCTCAAAAGAGATCACATGTGAGATGGATGGATGAAATAAAAGTGTGCAGGGGTGATGTGGAGAAGAGATGTTAATGATTGGAGATAGATTGAACTTAGAGAGATCTTCATCCTGCAGTGGATTGATAATGGTTGATGATGATGATGATGATATACTGTACTTTATATATACACATATATTTTGCAAATAATAATTGTGGAATGTTTTGAATTATAATATCTGAGCTATATTCAAAGCTAACAGTTATGTTACCCTTTATATGGACTGTATTTCAGGTAATAATCATTAAATTAGGTCTTATCTTTAATTTTTAATGAACTCTGTCACTTTAGCATGTGTTACCACTCTCCACCCAATTTCAACAGATGCATAACAACACTAAAGACCACATCCTCCCAATGTATACCCAGCAGGCCGTTTACAAGATTGCATGCAATAGCAACAATTGCCTGTCGTCATATTATGGCGAGATTAGGGCATCTATCCACATAAGACTCGCACAACATATATATGCCTACAATAAGTCTCTAGCTTATCCATCCTACCCTTCTATTTTTGTGCAGCACGCAGTTACTACAGGGCACCGTGCATGCCGGATAACCCTTACGTGGTGTACAGAAAGCAGCATGAGTTACAAAAGAAGATCAGAGAGGCATATTTTATCATCTCTGACATCCATGCCATGAATAAATAAGAAACATTTTATGCCATCTCTAGGTAGTGGCAAATCTAGGTTGAGAATATAATCCATCCTAATTTATGTCTTCAGATTCCAGCTACTTCTTTGAAAATGAAGGCTTAGACCTTCAAAAGCACTCAGTATTATAAAATTATCATTTGTAGATATGGTAATTGTTTATTAGTGTTTGTAAATATACACATGTTATTTATTTATATTACATATATTAACACAAAATATAGATTTTTACATATATATAACTAACACATAGTTGAATGTTAAATATTCTATCATTTTGCATATCTGTCATTTAATTTCTTTGGTTCCTTGAAAAACTATAGATTGAGATTTTATTGTATTTTACAGTAGCTGCTGCATTCCCTTACAAATATGTATGCATGCATTATATACATATATTCCAATAAATATTAATTAATTTTTATTTTGTTTATGTAGTTAAATATCTGTATAAATAGTATTGTCCTGTACTAATTTCTGTTACATGCAATACTTGAAATTAACATAAAAAATATTTTCCAGATGTTGCATTTTGTAATAAATTTGGAGCAGTGAAATGTAATCCTAATCTTCAAAAGTTCATTTTTGTTGGGCCCAAACTCCTAAGATTTGATGCATGCTCTTATATTTAGAATAATGATGAATTCTTTGAATTGAAAAGTAGAATACATTTTTGCTAGAAGTATAAAATTTTACAAGATATACTGAAATAAAACTTACAGAGCTAATTCATAACACCATAAAACATATCAGGAAAAGAGTTAGTGTAACTTTTTAAAAATATACCTGCTGCTCTCACCTTTTTTATTTTTTTATTCTAGCAGTAGAAAATTAAACCAAGAGTAAGATTTCAGTGAGGTAACTATATAATGGAAGTAAGATATCAGATCTATATCACTTCACTATTACGGTAATTATTAACCATTCTTTCACACAGACAAAGTTCACCTACAAACATTAAAATGTGTCTAAAACACATTTGAAATCACTTTGTTGTATCTGACCATTATTTGTTAGTAGATTTTAAGAATATAATAGAAAAATATTTCTAGAAACCATAATGTAAACATTGAGTAAAAAGTAACCAGATAAGACAATGGACAGTAAATTAAATATCTGTTTGTAGGAGTTGGTTTACCTTATGGTTTCTGAAGTTGGAAAAAAGTTGTCACTAGCATTCATTGTAAGCTTAAAAAGAAGTATTTATTGTCAAACATTGGTGATCGAGTGGTCAGCACAGCTGCTTTACAAGCAGTTGTCCCGGGTTTGCGGGTTCGCTTCCTGGCTGATACTTACGACACATGATAAAAAAAGAAGTATTTATTAATATATAGTTGAACTGTTATATTAAGTCATGTTTTAAACATTTTTTGCTTTTGTATATCAATGCCATGATAGCTGATCAAATCCAAAAGCAAAAATAAAAAAAAACTCAAAAGATTTTATTTATTGTATTTTAAGGTATGTGCTGTTTTTATTTTTTATCAAGTATTTATTGTTGTTTTGTTTTAGGCAATCCCTGATGATATTGCCGCAGCTGCTTTACGAACCCACTCTTTATCAAAGGCTGTTCGATCATTAGTTACATCATTGTTTACTCTCAAAGAACAATTAACAATGAATTTAAGTGGCCGAACCAACATTGAAGAAAAGGGCATCATGCAGCCTATTTGCCCTCGCAGACTTCACCTTGTCCATGGTTTGTAGTCTCCCCTTTTTTTTTTTCCTACAAAAGAACTAAAACTTTATTTCTATTAATTGTTCAAAGACATTTAATATTTTTTTTTTGACAATTTTTTTTTTTAATTATAGTAATATTAATATTTTTTGTTAAAATTAACAGTACATTTTATGTCACTGTTTTTCCTTTCTGTTTCCATTATTTTGCAGTTTCTTCAGAGTTTTATCTGATTTTAAACTAGTAAAATTATAAGTAAATTGTCACTTATAAGTTTTACTAATTAAAAACAATACTTTGAAGAAGATTGCTAAATAATCAAAACTTTAAGAAGAAACAGTAATAACAAGTATATTATTTTCTGATTCATTAAGATAATGTGAAGGATGAATATTAAATATAACAATGTTAATGACAATTGTAAATTTACTGTTGCAAAATTTATTTCAAAATATTTTCTACTATTTTACTATAAGAAATTTGTTTTTTATTTTTATGAAAAAAAACTGACCCCCCCTCCTCCCAAAGAAAAAAGAGAATTTTTTTCTTTTTTAAAAGCTGATTAGTTCTCCTTACAAACAGATTTCTTAAACACAGTAAGCTATTAGAGTAAAATATTTTAGCAAATACTTTTTTCATTGCCCTCATTTAAAATATATATTATAACGGGACGCCGGTTTTCACCAGAAAGAGGATATGCATTTCACTACAATCGGACTTTGGGTCTTCAGGTAGAATACTGGAAATGAATCGATGAAATACTAAGTCTATGATTACATCCATCTTTATTATGCTAGCTCAATAATTTTTAAATAAATTATGATATAATTTAGACTTGTTCATCCATCTCTAACCTCTCTTTCAGTCACCATTATGCCACTATATTCAAACTCATGGAGAATTTGCAATTAGCTCTTTTCAGGGATAATTTCAAAACAAGTCATTATATAATATGCCTCTATATAAGCATTTACTAATAATTGATATTCATATGATATTTATAATACTAACATATATATAATATAATATAATAATGATTAGACAAAGAGATCAGTTAATAACTCAATATTTAATAAACAATAAAAAATATAATGTAAAAGATAAATAAAATATTAATAAATAAATAAGGATGAATTTTACCATTTTAAAATATTAATAAATAATATTCCCATCTAACATACTATGATAAAATTCTAAGTTATAATAAACTATTCAAAAGTAAAGAATATAATTCAAATTAACAGATATATAAAAACAATATCTAGATTCAAAAATTAATAATTTATATAACTTATTAATTTATTTACAGTTCTTATTATATATGTTTCATAATTATTAATATATATATAAGTCCTATTTACAATTGTATAACATATATGTATTTATAATAAATAAAATACATTAAATGTTTATTATATTATATAATAAATCTATTTTAAATATCCGTTAAATTATAACCATTTTTTTTATATTTCATCTAATTTTGATAAATTATGTCAAACTTTCAATTCATGTTTATAATATTAAATTTAGATATTCCTATTAAAATATAATGATGCCAACTTTGAAATAAAAATAATAATAATAAACATATTAAAATAATATAAGTATTATTATAATATATATAAAGAAAACTTATTTTCCAGAGTTAAGAGTAGATATTTAAGTCTGTAGTTCATAATCCTAATGAAGATCTCTTACGAAATATATTAATCCATTGGTATAATGATGATTTATTTATCCTTAATTGATAAACTGTTAATAATATCCAATGATTTGATTGATATAATATAAAGTAAATATCCTTCGAATGTTGATGTTTTTATCCTCCATTTTTCTATTATCATTAGACGTTCTTTACAAGAAATATTTCAAAATAGCATATAAGGTGGTTTCGAAACCTTTACGATATAACGTTGTTTTTTTACTCACTACACATTGAAATATTCTTTATATATATAATTATTTTAAATATATATATAGGTGGAATAACGAAGTTTTAAAATAACATAGTTTCCAAAAAACTCAAACAGATGTTCTTTTCTTTTATATTGCTATTCCTTTTAAGATTTAATAGAAAATTAAAATATTTTCCTTATAGTCTTTTAATTCATAGATTTATCTTACTTTGGAAAAGTTAATATTTAATTCCAAACGTTGAATAGTAATATTTATAAAAAAAAAAGTTATTTAAAAAGAAATGATTTTCTTTTCTTCTCTTCAATAATTAAAGACAGAATGCATCTCCTCGTGTATTTTGTTTCATTTTCATGCTTAATTTAAATATTAATTGTTATCAATAGATCTCTAATAATTATATATATATATAATTATTTATTTCTCAACTTCAAATCTGGCAATTACTCAAAAGCTTGACATTAAGTATGTATTATTTAATGTTCACATGTATATATAAATAGTATATACATATTAAAACAACCAAATAGATTTTATATTTATAAATAATTTCATTAGAGATAAAAGTATGTTAGGTTAATAATAATAACTGGAAGTTACTATTATAATATATATAGCAATTTTAAATATAGTTTTTTGTTCATTTGTAATATTCATTTATTCATTGGTCTATTTTCTTCAGTGCAAGCCTTCTTCATTTATCTATCATTTTCTTCAGCAACCTTCATAATGTTATCTTATTTATTATTTGATTTTCCTTTATTCTGCCTTCTTTACTATTAAAGTAATATAAGATCATTATTATGTCTTTTTTATAGATATTGAATTCATTTCCATTTTTTTATTTAATAAATGTTTAATTAGGTCTGTCATTTTTCTTTATATTCTTATCTTGTTATTTTGCTATTATTATTATTAGTTATTTCCAAATCAATGTGAACATACGAATGATCTGTAAATCTGTTTGCTTGATGGAATGATAGCCCTCTTCTTTTATCATCAAACTTTTGATTACTTTTGACTTTAATCTAATGAATTATCTCATATGACTGAAATATAAGTTTCATCCTGTTGATTTATTCTTCAAAAAAGTTCAAATGTGGTAAATTTATTGTTCTTGCAGGCCAAAATATTTTCAAAGAAATCATCATCAATAACATAGCATTAATGTCATTCTTATACAGTTTTTTAGAGTCTTTTCCTGTTAGTTTGTAATATTATCGCATAGGATTATCTATATACCAATGATATTTGTTGTAATCAAATCTCATATAGGCAGTAAGTTAATTACTTGACATCTAATGTCATTGCAGTTAGTGCCTGTAGAATCTCATGATTGGTTTCTGGCTATTTGGCTTAATAATCAAGCAATAGGATATAGTGGTTACTAAAGTTATACATGAAAATTTTCAAGCATCTTAAGGTTTGAATCAAACCATCTACTTGTTTAATTATATAAATCTTTAATTTGGAATACCATTAATAAATAATTTTAAATATCTTAATCTTTAACGGAAAAATAGTATATAATCTATCATTAAATACATGTGCTTATTTAGAATTTTCTCCTACTGAATACTGTAGAGCGAAAATAGTGTTCATATATTGGCTGTATTTTTGTCTATAGTGCCTTTTGTGTACTGAATGTTTGCTTAAAGACATAGGAAAGAAAAATTTTACCACTGTATAATGCATAAAAAATAGATTTAGTTAAAAATCATGCAGTATAAAGATTCATCATTTATCCATGTAATTCTAAAACTGAGATGCTACCACAAATTGTGTTAGGGATGAAAACAGTGGCAAATTTATCACAGAAACATAAAGCATTACCATTTGGTTCTAACATTTTCTATTTCTTAATTATTCAGCCTGAATTTAATATACCTACATACAGAACAGGAATAAGAGAGTAGAAAAATACATAGGTGATGATTGAAGATATGAAGGAGGGGAAACTCATTATATTGAGTCACATTTATTTCAACCATTTTGAATGTATTTTATCATTTGGTATGCAAAATTTATTTATTTATTTTATTTTTGAAACAGATGCTGTTTATTTGGTTTAATGATGGAACAGAGTAGATCATAGAATATTTGGCTTACCTAAGGAGTTAAATAATTTCATTATGATTAATATCACATGTATATAAAGCCAGTTATAGTTTTTCTACCTCTGTTTCCTTCATCTTGTTAATCTTTTTCTAATTATTCTAGGATTCGTTTAATCACTATAATTATGTTATTCTTCATTATTCACTTTAAAACTTTTTTTACTAATTTTCTTCATATCCACAATATAATGGTTAATATATAGACTGCTATATCTTCAAGTTTTTAAATCCAGAGTTGAATGGAAATTTTGGCTAGCTGAAGAATTAATTAGTAAACTCAGAATTTTTCCATTAGCTGGCCCATAGCCAATCTATCTAGAGCATCCAATATTAGTCTGCAGATGGGTGTCTAATTACTTTTATTTGAAGATTGTGCAACCTTGCTTAAGATTATAATTCTTTTAGAATAAATCAGCAAGGCAAAAAAAAGGAACAGTATAATACATATAAGGCATTCTCTTCATATTCATGGTTCGGGTGAAAATTAACTTAGCTATTCCCTATTATTTATTTAATTATCTTCCTTTAACTATTTGAATTCCTTTAATTGTTTGTAAAATGTTATGAAACATATGTGTCTGTCATATTTTAAATGAAGTATTTTCAAAATATCTTGAATTTTATTCTGCTAATTCACAAGAATTGTCTTCAAATTTAAGACACAATGGTATAAGTATTGTTAATTTGGTATTAAACAGCACCATATCATTAACCATTACCAATGATTAGTGGGCTCATTACTGGCATACTCATGTTGATATCTGAACATTTATTTGACCGAGATGCATATATTATTAATAATGTGATTTTCTATTATAACTTGAATTTAATTTTTTTAATTTATAAAAAAAAAAATTCTATATATCATCTTTGAATTGTTTTTATTCATGTTTTTCAGAACTAATGAGGAAAAGTTTTCCTGATTATAGTCCAGGAAAAGTAAACCGTGAAATAGGAGAAAAACTCAGAGAAATTCAAAGAAAACATGTGCGTATTTCATGACTGGAATTTAAGATCTGAGCAACTTTATTACGGGCTTCATTTATCCGAGAGCATCAGTAAATCATTGTTTTTGTTAGCGTGGTCATTTCACTTTACATCTTTTATATTATTATTTTAAATATTTTATTTAAAGTGATGTTCTACTTCGCAAGACTGTGTGACAAACCTCTCTTTTAAAAATCAGTGTATCTTCCAGGCTCTTGTCATCCGTGTAGACATTTGTTAGATCCACCAGAAGCAATTTATTTTTTTGGTTAGAGATACTATTTTTGTAAATAGTAAAAGAAGAAAAAAAAAAGATTAAGTTATACTATGTTAAAATTGGTTTGTGGTATTGTGTATTATAAAAGAAAGTATTGATTAGATTTATTCAAGTTTGAAATAATATTGTTAAAATAGAATGTTTTTTTTTTATACAAATATATATCGGGAGTGAAAGCTGGTAAAAAAATAATAATTTAATAATATGTATATTTATACATATATTATCAACACCATAATATAAAATTAAATGTATTTTAATTACTTTTTAAATTTTCATTGTGTAATAATGTTTTTAAAATTAAAAACTAACTGTTGAATACAACTTATCAAATTTCTACTGTTTTTTTAAAAATGAAAAAAAAAATTTCGAACAAAAAAATTAAAACGATAAACAAGTTTTTAAATTTCATACATTGATTAAATTTAAATAAGTAATTAAAATATTTTCAGTTTCATTTTTTAAAAAGAAGTACATTGCGTATCGACAGATTTGCCATTGATGTATATATATACTATTATACTCCTGTAGATGCGTAAGATCAAAGCCTGATGTTTATTGAATTCATTGTGCTTACCAGTGATTAATTATTTAGAGAAAAAAAAAAAAAATTTTTTTTAAACTATAATTATCATCTCAATCTTAACCCTCAATTATGAATCTATTTTTTTTTATCACCAATCAATATAGTTGTCCAAATAAAGTTCTGCATTCTCTTTATTTATTACTGCAGGTTAAATTTATCTCATTCTTAACCTAACATTTTCTATTATTGTTAGATAATTTTTATCATTTTTTTCAAACATTACGATTTATCAAATTCCAGGCTTTGATTGTATAAATATATATGTATATACTCATTTTATTTTAAAAAAGTATATTGTGCATTTATGTATATACATGTATATTTATGCATACAGATATAAATGTTTGTAATTTTTATGTTTTTTTTTTTTTAAATCAAATTTTTTATCAGGATTGTTACTATATGGAGATCAAATTGGACAGCTCATTGTTCTTGCCAATCGTACTTTTTTTTTTTTGCTAAAGTTTAATTACAGTTGAGAGTTTTAATAGTTTAAAAATATATTTAAAATTTATTTACATCAAGCAGTTTATTGAAATTTATTATGGGCCTTGTGCTGATATCTCTGCGCTTCAATACCACTTTGTCTTCATAAAAATCAATTTTATTTTCTGGCATGAAAAAATGGCTTTGTATATAGTATATAAAAATGTTTATATATATTAACTTATGGAAAAATCCATATTATTATTTTTAATTTGGAAAATTTTTTTGGCATTTGTTTTTATAATTTTTTTTTGATATGTGCATAACAACTTCAAGTATGCGATTATAAGTGAAAAAAGTTATTTCATCGTAGTTGATTTTTTTTGTTGTTGTTTTGGATTAAAGTAATGAAAAAAAAATTTAAACTATTTTTTTTACAATCTTTAAATGTATAATATTTATATTAAAATTATTTAAAATCTTTATTATAAATTACGTATATATCTTTATATTTCTATGAATACACACAATTCAGTAATTGTTCTTCAGTTATGCTTAAACACATAGCAGTAAAAAACAATCTAATGCCATGTTGCTTGGAAGTTCATAAGAAGTTTGAGCATCTGAAGTTATGGAAACGAGTTGAGATTAATGATTTGGGAGCTCTAGAATCCATCACTCTGTCATTGCACTAAATCAAGTGTAGCTACATGGCATTAATTTTTTTAAAAATAATAAATTGTAGAAATAACATTATGATCTGTCAAATATAGGTATCAATGTAATTTACTTTCTATTTATTGATCATAATGGTTTATAGGAACTAGTAATAAGAAAATAAATCTAAATGATACAAATCAAAAATAGAAAAATGATAACATAAAAAACTGATATTCAGTCTAAATAGCACATACAATTGTAAAACTACCTATTCATTAATTAAAATAAATAAATATATTGATTTTTTAAAAATATAACCATTGCTAATATAGGCATGGCAAAATTTTTTGTGCTTATAATTTTATCTAATTAATAAATGGATTTTTTTTACATATGCATTTAGAAATATACATACATATATATGCAGATCCAGGCAGATTGTCTCCCCATATAATATAGTAAGTTAAATGAAAATCGTTTTAAAAACGATAATAACAAAAAAATATTATTTATAATTCTATTAGCACAGAAGTATGCCAAATGATATAGTCCTGGAAAAATGAAACATTAAATAAAGATCAACAAGCTTTTTCATTAACAACTTTTGCCTCAGATACCTATTTACTGGGCCCTGTATCAAAGTTATATTCAATGCACATGAAATCCTTATTAAAGTTTTTTTTTTATGACTGGATATTGAAATGTTAGAATCAATTGATTTAACGAGTGGACAGCAATAACAAACTACCTCTAATGATATTAAGTACTGTATTTGCTTTCAGGCAGAAAATTTAACATACATAAAAAAAATACCAAACTCTTACGCGATATGAATTCAAATAATTTAGTATTTGCGTATATATAATGTTCATTGAGATAAAAATCGGAGTTTTGTCCAATAGTCTTTCAACGCAAACATTTTTTTTTAAAATTAGCAGTTTCAAATGATTTGTAATTTCATGCATTCAAAATCCCAACTTGTAGAGTCACTATTTCTGTAATCATTTTAAAGAAATCTCATTCTCAAATATTTTGCAGAAAATTCTCAAAAGTTGAGGCCAGTACAAATTCTTTGAACTACTGATATTTAAAAAGTGTCACAAGGTAGTCACTCTGCTTTACCTGTCAGTAACAGATTGTGACTCATTGTTTTTTGACAGCATCTGTTTATAATTATTTTTTTCTAATCCATAATTATAAACCTTTCTTAGCTTTGAAAAACTAAAGTATAATATATTTTGTAAAGACAAATTTTGTATATAACAACAGTGAGTTTTTTATTATGCATTATAAAATTAATTTTATGTATTTTACAGATACATATTAAAGGCTTTCCGATATAGTGTTTCATGTGTCATCTAACTATGACCATGACTTGGGATTTGAATTCTGGCCAGATGATATTTGGAAATTTTGTCAGATTTATACAAACTTAATTTTTTTTTTTTACAAGAAAGGACAAATTTAAATCATCATCACCTGGAGATAGTCTGGTGGAATGCTGTTGGTGAAGCCTTTGTTCTGTATTGAGGATGCTGTAGTATACTAAGCTTTTGTTCTGTATTGATCTATTCAAAGAACTGTTCTAGCACTACTGCCATCTGTAGTAAACTTGAGTAAACAGTGTTTATTAGTTGGAAGTGTATTAAAATCTCCATTCCTAGATCAATTTCTAGCTTTTATCTTTATCAATGACGCTTGGAATTCAAAGATGGAGGTAATCCAGTTATGCATTTGAAAAACATCTTTAATTTTATTTTAATATTACAAAAATAAAAGCCTGAAATTTAAAACACTTTGAGGGTTTGAATGCAAGCCAATCTTCTAGAACAATTATAAAGGTCTGATTCTGGATCAATAATTATATATTTTAATAATTTCAGTTCTTTTCTAATTATTTTCTGGCTAGATCGATTCCATAACTAAAGAATCAAATGATTTGTCAATGTCATATATAGTATTGTTTTTGCTATTTCATTGCTAATTAAAAAAATATATTCTTTTTTTTTTTTGTATTTTGCTAGAAATATAAAACATATTTCATATATTATATGAGTGTGCATAAGCCATTTTTAAAAGCAAAAGTTTTCAAGCTGATAAGTCATGCTAAATTAGAAAATATAAGCCCCCAGTTTTATAGAAATATACTTGTTTTTTAATAAAGATATTTAATATAAAATAATTGTATGATTAGTGGTTTGAGAGATCAAACTTTGAGCACCAAATGACATGTAGAGGACAATTTCAATCGATTAAACTGATAATTTTTTTGTTATTCAGCTGAGAATCAACCCACAAACTTTTGAATCTGCCACTCAATTATATCAAACTTCGCATGGCACAAAGATTTTTAAAGTTATATGATTAACATTTAAAAAATAGTTTAAAGTTAAATAAACTTCATTTATTGTTTTCTCTGAGTTTTATCTTCTCATGTTAAAAATATTAGCCTTAAAATGTTGTATTTATTAAAATCATTTTCTCATGCCAGAGAATAAATATTATAACAAAAAATTGTCTGTGGTTTTTACTAGCAGAACATTTATGTGAATGTGTGTGTTTATATAATTGTCTTTGTTTTATACAGTGATTGTCATTTCTGTAGTTAATGTAAATATATACACAGAGTCTCTTATAGGAATCTGAATACTACTAAGTTTATACACAATGAGGGCCTTAATAAACAAAGATGTAAATAAACATCAATTAAAACAGGGTTTTCTTTTGGAATCGGACAATTTTAATTTATAGACTTTTCTTGTAGATATAGCTTTTCTAATGCTAAGATATAAACAGAAAATGAAAAAAAAGCAAATTAGATATAGAAGTCATTTTAAAATGAAAAGATAAAGAATTGACATAGATTCAAATGTCAATTTTTACATTGTTTATCTGAACATTTAAAATTGAAATTACTATGCCTGAATTTCTTCATTTTAAAGTTCATTTATATATCAATAATACCCTTTTTACAAGTATATATATATATATGAAGTAAACCTTATTGAAATTTACAATATTGCTTTAAATATGGTACTATAATTTAATAAATGAATTTCATTCTCTTTTTTTTTTATTATTTCAAGTATATGGACTGATAATGACTGTCTAGTACATTCAAAATATGTCAATAAAAAAAACAACAACATAACATTAGAGTTGGAGATCGGTAAAAATAAATGAAAATTGTAAAAGCAAAGGAAAGAGAATGAAATTTGTTTGTCAATCTATAAGAAGTTAAATTAATGAGAAATAAAACAGAAGCTGTAAAGTATAGCATGCTAGGAAAAAAACAATGCTTGCACAATATCACAATTGTAATCATGAGTTAAAATATTATATTGCTTTAGTTGCTGAACTTGCTTTCTGGCCGAAAATTTAGCGTACAGAAAACAAAGTATATGGTTTTTTAATTCTTTTAGAAATATGCCATGTCATTTTAAATCAATTTCTGAAATGATGAAAATCTTAAAAGTTATCTATCACTTAATAAATCAGCAAATTTCATTAACAAAAATATATTAACACTATTTTTATGTCAGAATTACTAATATAAAATACTATTATTTGAAGTAAGAAATATTAACCAAATTCACTACTTTCTTTATTTTGCTGTAATATCTTATATAAATGCAATTTATCAGATCTACTTCAAATACTTTTTAGCAAAAACCTTTTATTGTACATATATGCATACACAATCTTACATTCAACTGTCCTGCAGTCTTCTTCAGAGCCACTTTTACTTTAATTTAAAGTAAAAGTGTACAATAAAAGGTTTTTGCTAAAAAATGTTCAAGTAGAGTTGATAAATTGAATTTATATTTGAAGTAAGCATGATAAAAACATTGGCAGTCTAGCCTGCTGAGGCTTTAACTAATATTTAAGTTAATTTTGTGAACAAATGCTTTACTACTGGCTGTTTGATTGATACCAAACCTTGATTTTACTTTTTCTGTCATAAGCTGTTCCAAACAAAGTAAAATCTAATTTATATAGAACAAATAAGAGAAAAAGAATAATTAAGGAAGTATGATGTATAACACAAAGTAATCAACTCAAGAGCCAACAGTGTGTAGCTTAATAAGTACTGATATTGTACCAAACAGTTATTTTACTATTTACATCCTAAAAATGGTGAAAAAAATTCAAGTAATTGTTATTGAATTACATTTTATTTTTATTTTATATGTTGTATTTTTTGTGAGTTTTGCTAGTTTATTTTTAATATATATATATATGTAATATAATAAATCCTGCATTATTTTCAAACTTATATGTAAATTCAGTAATAAATCCTGCATTATTTTCAAACTTATATGTAAATTCAGGTCATGACAAACAAACCAAATTTTACATAAACATTTAAGGACTCTTTTAATTTACTAGATTGCTTATCCAATAGAAAATGATCATTTTGTGTCAGTTAATCAATCCATTAAAATAAAAGATGCTAAAATATTTATGGTCAGTGTTTGGTTTGGTGTTCAAGATTTGAAATGATATTTATATGTGTGCATGTATTTACACACTATATAAGTTTACTTTGTTTATTTGCCTTATAAACATTTATTACTAGAATATTCAAATCTGATAAATTATTTAAAGTCTTTAATAATAATTGTCCTATTCCAAGTTTTTTTAATTCTACATAATTTGTATGTCGAGCAGTTGACTAATTATATAAACATACACACAATTTAACTTTTTTGTCATATATATATATCCGTTTAGAGTCATTTATTGTGTACATAGCATATTGGGAAAGCCATATTTGTTGGGATTTTTTTTTTTTTTTTTAGTGTACTGTGAATAGTAAATGTATTTATGGCTGACTTAATTGATGTTATCTGGAGGATGTGTTTACTTCCAATGTTTAAAAGTTTTATGGGTGGCATGTCCGCTGCCGTTGAACATGATCTTGTAATCCTGTTGCCATATTATTAAAAAAAAAAAAATATTTGTTCTTCCAACATTTATGTATATTAAAGTTTGTTAAATTGTCTCTCTAAACAGTCTGCATTTTTATTAATAAAAAGCTCTATCTGTTAGCCTCTGTTACAGTAGTTTCATTATGTAATACACTTCATGATTTGACATTTGATTTTTAAATTAAGACAGTTGTAGTTCTAGAAGCGGACTGGATCACAGTATGCTGATGATTGTGCTATTTTTATTCATTCAAAAGAGAGTTTTCAGAATAGTCTTAATGTGCTGAATGCAACATTTAAAGACAGTGGTTTAATAATTAACCTTCTAAAAACTCAGGTTTTTTATCCGCCAGTGATGAAAGAAAAATCTTCAACATTTAGTGTGAGAGGTTACCAATTCAGACTTGGATGTTTAGACGCAACACAGATTCCGACGTGCTGCTGCTGCTTTTAATGAGTTAAAAAGTTCAGTATTTCATCACAGGGAAAACTATGTTAACTGTGTATGGATCTATTATTTTACCTAATTTTTGTATGGAAGTGAGACTTGGACAGCCTGATGTGCAATATAAAAACATTAAAAAAGTTTCATTTAAAGTTGCACTGTAAAATTTAAAAAATGGTAAGATTATAAACCAATCAACTTTCTAGATGCGATATTAGAGTCCATTATTATAAAATTACATCTTCATTAGATTGGACATGTAAAACAAATAATGCAAGACTTCCTAAAAGAATGTTCAGTGATGAAATTGGGGCTTGGATCTCATGGGGGAACCAGACACCATCTACGTTATAAAGATTATCTCAAAGATATTCTAAAGAAGTGCAATGTTGATTGTTTTCACTGGGAAGATATTGCAGAAAATAGAATACATTAGAGATCTACAATTGACATGATGTTGAAGTATTTCAGAAAGAAAAGTTTTTTGCCGAAGAAATTAAGACAGCATTGCAAAATATCAAATAGAAAGATGGTCCAGAAGGTTTTCTATATGGATGTATTTGTGGTTCATAGATTGATTTGTTTAATCATTACAAAACTCATTTCTTGAACAGTTTTTTTCTTCTTTTCTTTCCTTGGAGTCGGTATGGCTTTACTTGTCTATGAATGGTTGCTATATATATATATTAGTATTGACTTTAATTTATAACTAACATAGTGTTGGTAAAAAAAATTAATTAAAAAAAATCACTTTTTTAAAACAAAAATTTCAGTGAATGTTATCTACAAATTTTTCTGTAGTCAAATTTACACTTCTCCATTTAATGGTTTTTTAAAATAAAATAAGGTTGAAAATCTTAGAAAGAACTTTGTCACGCACATGTTGTTTCTCTGAATACTTTACATTACTTTTGTACAATACTCTGGTTAAGTTTATTTGTCACTCCATTAAGTAATTTTTATGAAGTAGAGCAATGTTAAAAAGTCTTTGAAAAATGTCACTTAGAATGCTGTCTTATCATGATCATATCATTCCTCTAAACTATTTGTGGTTAATTATTTCTTGTTGCATTTCTATTGTCTCTGCACTATTCTTGCCTAGTATTTTGTATTACATTTCAGTCATTTATTTTTCTGACAAACGATTATATCTCTGACTCTTTCATGATATGCAGTTCAATTTAAATAGAAGTTATTACAGTAAAATGAAAGCAAATTTGTAATAAATAATTTATCAGTATGTAAGAATATTTCTGACATGCATGCCAGAAGATAACAATTTTCTTTTGTTCTCAGCCGATATTTGCAATATGTAATTTAAGAAGCAGAGACCACTGATAGCCATCTTTACAATTGGAGTAGGCATTTAAAGAAAAAGAAACTGACAAAGCTGTAAAAATGACTATTAATTTCTATCATGTAAATATTTCAAAGCAATTTCTTTTGAATGTAAAGGAAAATATTATACTTTTGAATTTAATATTAAAACTGTTTAAACTTATTAGTGGAGGTAAGTAATAAAATTTATTTTTAATTGTAATTATATTTTAATACTAGTATAATCCGCTATAAATTGCCAATAGCTAATTAGTTTCCAAATATAATTTGAAGTACAACAGGCAAATCGTTGTCAAGGCAACATTTATATATGGATGGGGTTATTAAAAACTTTTAAAAAGATTAAAATTTCGATCTATTACAATCATGTAGCTCCACTCTTTGTCTATTTAAAGATCTAAGATCAGAATAAAAGGTGGGGAATCCTTTTTTTTTGTCTATAAAGGTTGCCTAGACAACTAATTGTGACTAATGTTGATTTATTAAACTTTGGCTGTCATGTTGTAAATTAGTATAATCTGACAAAAAAAAATTATATTTTTTATTAGCATTATTAACACACAGAAAAATTGTTCTATGGTTTGTTTTCTTTGCTGGATACACCAATTAAACATTTCCAAAATTATATTAAGATCTTTGACATTTTGTCCAAAAAAACCCAGTGGTAATTAATTAAGTATGGGAAAGTATTTTTCTCAGCAAGAAAATATAGAAAATGCTTTGCATGAAAATATTTCAATTATTAATCAATGAAGAATGTATGTTTTTCCAAGTTTATTCCAAATTCTGATTTATAACTTCATATTTATTTTAGAAAACCTTAATTTAGTTATCTATATAGTCCCATAAAATCTTGGTAATCATAATCTTTTCTAACAATATACATAGCCTACTCATCTTTTCAATTCTCTCAATGATAACAATGATTTTTTTTTTATATAGTTTTCACTTTCAATATCCCTCTGCTGATCTTAACATCACTTGCATTGTTTTCATTTGTTAAATGACCAAGTCTCAGACTCGTAAGTTAGCATTGATAAAATGCATATAATAATATCTTTATGTTTTTATTGTCATTTCAATCAAATATCAAAAGTGCTCTTTTATTCATTTGCATAATTAATTTTGTCCATTATATCTGTGTTAATATTTTGACTAAGATATTTTTTTTGTATCAGTTATTATTATCAAATGAAGTGTTAATAATCATAAATCAAGCCTCTGTGCAAACAGCTTGCATAAGTATAAAAAATGATCATGCGATGTTTCTGGGAGACTTTAATGCATGTTGATAAATATAGTAGACTCTGGCCAAAAGTTATTGAAAATGATGGTAAATTCAATGGTTTATTATTAATGAATTTATACCCATTATATGGGTTCACATCATATGGATTGAATATCACAAATATTTTGTTTAGGCAAAATAACAACTACTATAAAAACCATGGATCCATTCATATTCAAAACTTACGCATTTATTAGATTACATTATAAGAGTTGGAATGCAGTGATAGTTGCATTAAAAAAAAAGATATTCCAGTTGTATTCGCAAGAAAATTGATGTTCATTCTTTAGAAGAATTTATGTATTAAATTTCAACAGTAAAATTGTTAATGTGGATCTTCACGATTGTCATATTTCTCTTAAGAAATGTGTTATGGATACAAATCTATTATTCTTGGTTCACTAAAAAGAATCATGACTGGTTTTTGATAATAATATTATTATTAGTGATTTAATTAAAAGAAAATGTGTCATTTTCTACTTGATGGAAGAATGGATTAATTGTGGAAAACTTCAAAAATATAAATATCTGAAGGCAAAAGTTCAATGACTGGTAAGAAAGCTTAAAACTGATTGATGGATTAAAGCTGCAAAGAAGATACAGACATTTGCTGATCACAGTCATTCTAGATCTTTTCAATGAAAGCAACATTTGGACTTGGAAAAACAGTATCACAATCCTATTAAATCTAGCAATGGCATTTTCTTATATTATGACAATTATATTTTGAATAGGTGGAAGGGATGTTTAACCATCTTTTGAATAATAATAAATAATGACAATTTTTAATATATCCATTTTATTATAACTTAGATTTGGTCAAAGACATCAAACTCAATGAAGGCAAAATGATGTCTTCATTATCTTAAAAATGGAAAAGCTGCAATATATTGATGATATATTAGTTTCAGAAATATTGGAATTTTTTTAAGAAAATATGGATCCATGAAGTAGCGCCATCCGATCTTAAGAATGCTTTTATTGCAAAAATGTTTAAAAAATAAGGGAAATAAACAAGACTGCAATAATTATCATGAATCATTATTATCTACTACAGCAAAGGTATTTTCAAGAATTTTGCTGCCAGGCAAATGTAAGAAAAATGTTAGGAACAAAGGAATGATTTGTATTTTGCCTTTATTGATTTGGTCAAAGCATTTGAACAAAGGAATGATTTGTATTTTGCCTTTATTGATTTGGTCAAAGCATTTGATTTCGTTGATAGGTCTATGGATTGGTTGTTGACAAAAATTTATTCATATTATACATCTACATATTGAAATGAGAGGAAGGGTTATTATTACAGCTAGAAAATTTGAGGCATTTGAAATAAAAACTGGTGTTAAATAAGAATGTGTACTTTCTCCAATATTATTGTCAAGTGGTCTTGGAATTGTATATTTATAGGTAGTTTAATCAAACAAAGGATCAAGATACATACAAGTCTGACGATCAACTTTTTAATTTAAATCGATTAAAAGCAAAAGCAAGAACTACTTGAATGCTGGATTTACAATATGTTTAAATTGTGCTATTTTTGCCGGTTCAAAGAACAATTTACAGAATGTTTTTAACTGAAACACAGGCTTGTTATATACCTGTGGCTATATATATGTAATATAGGGTATATGAGCACAGACTTTCACACCACTCACCTCTCTCCACTCTATCTAATAACACTGATACACCTAAACATATATATGCTGAAAAGATAAATAATCACCAATATACGTATTTCATGCTAAACCAGCAATCATCAGTTGGTCCAGACTATCATCTTTACACACATATATAGTATAAGTGCTCAGATATATATTAAGATAGACTATCCTCATAGTTTAATGGACAGGCTTCAATCCACTCCAACTCTTCAACCTTCCATCCAATTGAAAATCTGATGATGGAATGCTCAAAGGCCACTCTGAGGCCGAGATTATTGTCACACCCATGTTGACCTAAGGTCAATCTGAACCCCACATGTACAGGACATAATCCATTTAATACATATGCAAGGATAGGCAGACATCTCTATAATGTAATAACTGAAACACAGGCTTGTTATATACCTGTGGCTATATATATATGTAATATAGGGTATATGAGCACAGACTTTCACTCAACCCACCTCTCTCCACTCTATCTAATAACGCTGATACACCTAAACATATATATGCTGAAAAGATAAATAATCACCAATATACGTATTTCATGCTAAACCAGCAATCATCAGTTGGTCCAGACTATCATCTTTACACACATATATAGTATAAGTGCTCAGATATATATTAAGATAGACTATCCTCATAGTTTAATGGACAGGCTTCAATCCACTCCACACTCCAACTCTTCAACCGTCCATCCAATTGAAAATCTGATGATGGAATGCTCAAAGGCCACCCTGAGGCCGAGATTATTGTCACACCCATGTTGACCTAAGGTCAATCTGAACCCCACATGTACAGGACATAATCCATTTAATACATATGCAAGGATGGGTGTGATAATAATCTCGGCCTCAGGGTGGCCTTTGAGCATTCCATCAGATTTTCAATTGGATGGACAGTTGGAGTGTGGAGTGGATTGAAGCCTGTCCATGAAACTATGAGGATAGTCTATCTTAATATATATCTGAGCACTTATACTATATATGTGTGTAAAGATGATAGTCTGGACCAACTGATGATTGCTGGTTTAGCATGAAATACGTATATTGGTGATTATTTATCTTTTCAGCATATATATGTTTAGGTGTATCAGTGTTATTAGATAGAGTGGAGAGAGGTGGGTGGTGTGAAAGTCTGTGCTCATATACCCTATATTACATATATATAGCCACAGGTATATAACAAGCCTGTGTTTCAGTTATTACATTATAGAGATGTCTGCCCATCCTTGCATATGTATTAAATGGATTATGTCCTGTACATGTGGGGTTCAGATTGACCTTAGGTCAACATGGGTGTGACAATAATCTCAGCCTCAGGGTGGCCTTTGAGCATTCCATCATCAGATTTTCAATTGGATGGACGGTTGAAGAGTTGGAGTGGATTGAAGCCTGTCCATTAAACTATGAGGATAGTCTATCTTAATATATATCTGAGCACTTATACTATATATGTGTGTAAATATGATAGTCTGGACCAACTGATGATTGCTGGTTTAGCATGAAATACGTATATTGGTGATTATTTATCTTTTCAGCATATATATGTTTAGGTGTATCAGTGTTATTAGATAGAGTGGAGAGAGGTGGGTGGTGTGAAAGTCTGTGCTCATATACCCTATATTACAGAATGTTTTTAATGAATTGAATGCAATAAATAAAGACTTTGGTTTATTAATTTATATTCAAAAAACTAAATTTCTTTATTAGCCGGTGAAAGAAGAAAAATCCTCAGCAACTTTTAGCTTGGATGGTTATCAACTTAAGAATATAAACCAATTTAAATGTTTTATAAGTAGAAAACTGGATTTAGATGTTAAAGTATAACACAGACTCCAAAGTAATACTTTTAACAAAATATAGAGTATTTTATTACAGGGAAATAACTACTGCAATTAAGTTAGCTGATAGAGCTGTTATTTTACTTAATTTATTGTGTGGAAGTGAAATATAAAGGCATTAGAAAAGTTTCATTTAAGGATAATCTGTAAAATTAAAAAAAATACAATGGCAAGAACAGAAAATCAATAAGTTCTTCAGCTTGTTGGATATCATATTATTGAGTCTGTTATTGTAAAATTACTGGAGTGAACATGTAAAATGAATGAACAATGAAAAACATCATAAAAGGGTGTTTTATGGTAAACTTAAACATGGTTTTCGAGCGAGAGTTAGACCCCATCTATGATATAAGAATTGTCTCAAAGCTATTGTAAAGTACAACAATGTGGAAAAATAGAGAGAATAGAATACATTGGAGAGTAATAATTAGACATGATATTTAAGTATTTCAGAAAAAGTTTTTTTGCTGAAGAAATTAAAAGGCATATTTGTAAAATATTAAGCCAATTGAAAAATCAACTAGCATGTTCTATAAGTATACATATTTGTAGTTCACAGACTAGTTTGTATAATCATTATAAAACTCATTTTTTATAGTCGTTTTTTTTTTGTTCTTTTTCTTTCAGAATTGGAATGACCATATTCATTTACACTTGGTTGTTATTATTATTTTTTATATTAAAAAATTTGACAAAATGTGTTGAAAAATATAGATATGCAATTACAAGGGATTAAAAAAAATGGATAAATAAGTTAGAGTAAAATAAATAAAAAAAAAATCATTGGGGCATATATAAGAATAAAAATATGTAAGATATCAATGCATTTATGATAATACTAGAGAGAGATTACTATTATTTGGTACAACTTTAGTTCTCAGGGAAAAAAGATGTGGGATAAGGATTTAGAGTGCAGATATGATTTGTGCGAAGATGGGAGAAAAAGAATTGAACATTTATTTTTAAAGCTTAGGATGTTGAAAAAGGATCAGGATAAATAGGGATTAACATGAAGGTAAATATAATAAAAAAAATTTTTTTTTTGTTTATATCAAAAATGGGGATTATGAGAATAGGATAACATAATTAATGAAACATATTTTATTAAAATGAGATAGAAGAAAAAAATCATTGCCGAAAGAATAATAAATAAATAATTTTATTATGGTATATAACAATATTAGACCGAGAAGATATTTGCTTGACTAAAAACATTTCTAAACATGGCTTATGCAGAGAAATTTATAAAAAAGAGCCATTTATTAATTTCTAATAATTGGCTTTAATGAAAAATCTACGATTGCATATATTCATCCAGAAACTATCTTTACTTCTATTATACTATTCAAGGTGATGACTTGAATCAAACATCCTAGGTTTTAAATTAAAACTACCTCCTGCAATTATTAGAGAATTCAGTTATATAGGTAGGTACCTTTGAACCTCTGGCAAAAAAAAAAAACAGAAAACAGGTCCATTGATTATTCATGATTACATAGGTGGCTTTGAAGAGCATAATATAGAATGGGTTACTGTGATCAAAGCAGGAATGTTGTTATACACAATCTGGGAATCATGTGACAATAGGTTGGATTTTAATTTTCTCTCGCTTTTTATTATTAGCATTCATTATTTTTGGAATAATAGATCTATTCTTTTGTGTTGATAAAAAATTATATTACTTTATACTACTTTCAATATAAAATTATATTCCTTAAGAAAATAGAACTTTATTGTTGATATCAGTAGGTTGCAATCGTCAAAATAATAAACATAATGTCTTTGTATTGGTGACCATTTTCATTTTTAATTGTATCTAAATTTATAAACAAACTATTCCAATATACAATTTTTTAAAATAAACATTTTTATCATTCCAAAATGTTCAATACCTTTTTAATCTTTTTGCATTGTTTATATTAAAAAAAGTCTCTATACAAAATTTACTTTTATAAATAATAATAACTGAATGATTTATTGTTTGGAAGTTCATAAAAAATTTGAATAGTAAAGCCAGGCAACACTATTTTATTAAATCCAATTATCTTACAATTTCAACCATTCAACAACTTTTCTCAGAGCTACAAAAGATTATATAATTTTACCATATTTTATTTATTTATATATATAATATACACATATGCTTTACTATTATTTACAAAGTTTTAATACAAGTATTATTAATCCAAAATCCCTAGTTCCAGGGCTATTTTGGATTTGTGAATTTTTCATATTTCAAAAACAAATCTTTTAGCACCTCATGATATACTCAAATCTTACTTAGAAAAAAAAAAAAACAGGCAGTTCATTAATTAAGCTTACTAATTTATAGATATTTATTGAATGTTTTTTCCCTTTAATTGTGTTTAATGATCTGTATATAAACTACTTTATTGTAAAATCCTTTCAGTTTTTGAATTATATGTGAGTGCATATCTATAGAGAGAGATATCAAGATAAGGTTATTGTATGTTTTTTATACAAAAAATAATTGTGATTTTTAGTTCTGAAAAAGATTAATGAACATTTGAAACTTATTTTTTAATTAAAAAACCCACATACAAATATAGTAACTAATTAACTACTGCATATACACTATATATAAGTTAAAATGGAGATTCTCACAGGTTATAGATATAAATAATATATCATTTGAATTCACCCATGTATGATTTACAGTAGTAACATATCAACGTTATGGCTGTTGCTTTGGCCATCATCGGGTAATGAATGTTATACAAAAAAATAGTTGTAGAGGTACTATAAGATTTGATCAGTAGTAAATAAGAACAGAAAATTTTAAAAATATAAAGGTGGTAGTAGAATGATAATAGATTAAAAAAAACCCAGAAGCTATTCAATTAATAGGTTTAAAAAAAAACATGGATTAACAAAATATATAAAATTTAAGTGAAAAACAATGTCTTTTCCCAATAGTAATAATTTATTATAATATTTTTTAATTGTAATTAACATCATAAAATACATTTAATCATAATTTAATTAATTGCAATAATTTTTTGGACAGATCAAGAAAAACTGTAACTTGAGGTCATTGATAATAAACCATTACTAAACAATTTTATTTCTGAATAATCATTTTATGTATATATACAAAACCTTATTACAGCCATACAAATGATTCAGTTTATCACATATTTTATTATCATTTGATAATTTGCAGAATAATAAAAAATAAATCTGTCGTGTTCAAAATAAATATATTTCACTTTCATATTTATAGGCATTATAAATTAATTTCAAAATTGGTATTAAAAAAAAAAATCTTATGAATACACAAGATTACAAATAAAAGTCAGACAACTTCAAATTCATCAGAGTCACCTTCTTCAGCAGGTATTACAGAGTTGAAATGAGCCCCCAAGCTATAGGCATGGCGATGGTAACTGAAATGAATAAATTAATTTAATCAAGTTATGAATATGTGATGGTATTTAATTATCACATATTTTTTGATATATTATTTGTGTTCCCACTAAAAAAATATAGGAAGTATATGACTTAACTATTTAACTTACGTAAGTTTAATGTATTTACTATTAAATTCCTCTCCCATTATGATACTAGGTCCTTCTGCCTGAATTATTTCCACTGGAACTTTAAAGACATTTGAAAGAGCACGAATCTGAAACAAAACATAATATATTAATAATAATGTCCTGCATGATTTGATGCAATGGTAAAATAATAGACTTAAGCTAAAGGTCCATGAATTGATCTGTAACTTCTGGTGCTCGAACTTCATATGAACTTTTGAGCAATAAATCCATATGCTTTTTTTTGTTATTAATAAAAGTCAAATGATTCAGGAACCAAGAGTTCTTGAATCCATCATGATATTTATGTGCTAAACAACCCAAAGCATAAGAAAATTATAAATCACAATGACTAGAACCATACTTTTATTGTGATTGCCAATAAATTAGCAGCTAAAGGCAATACCAGTCACATCCATGGAATTGAGGTAAGTTGCATATTCTCAGTATACACAAAAACATTCACATAATATCTATAAATCTCTTACTAATCTGATCACTATTTAGCATTCTAGATAATCCAAATATAATTGCCAATTTTTTTTAAGGCTAAGCTCTATCTGATTAAAAAATCCATCAATCGATAAATTATAAGTCAGACACCAGATCCTATCACAAGAATTTATGGCCATTTTAACATTGTGGGGAGGGGGGTCATTTCGTATACCATGTAAGTAATATTAAAATGTTGAAGTTTTATTCTAGATTTTATTTCTGACAATAAAAACGTGGTAGAATAGTTACCACCGTGTTCTCTCTCAATCCAAGCAATAATCAAAAAAGCATAGTCATTAAAAATATATCTTAAAAATTGTTTACAATTATCAAACAAAAAATATGCTTAATCAAACGTAAAATATATTGAATGATTTAAGAAATAATCACAATCAATGATCTTATTTATATTATCCAATTTTATGATACAACAAGTCCACATCTACATTAAGAGTTCAACTACATTTACAATTCTGCAGTTGGGATTTAACACATGTTCAAATACATGTATTAGTGTAATGGAAACTTGATATAAGTTCAATTTATTTATATTATCACAACTGGATTTGCAACAAAATGAATTGCATCTACATAATATGCTGTTGAAACTTGACAAAAGTTTAACAATTATTTCAATTGGGATTTGGCATAAATTCAACCACATATATTATTGTAATTGAAATTTGACACAAGTTCAATAATATCTACATTACTGTAGTTGAAATTTGTCATAAATTCAATGACATCTATATTACCACAGTTGGAATTTGACACAAATGGAACCACATCTACATTACAGTTAAATTGGACAAAAGTTCTATGATGTCTATTAATATGACACAAGTTCAACCAAAACTACATTACTAAAATTGAGATTTAATATACATTTAACCATATCTATACTACTGCAGTTGAAACTTGACAACTTTCTTACATTATGCAATTGGTATTTCACACAAAACTCAACTATTATCTACTTTACTAAAGGTGAGATTTGATATGAGTTTCATCACATCTACATTATTTTGGTTTAATTATATCTACATTATGGCAGTCTAGATTTAACATAAGTTTGCCATATCTATATTATTATAATATTTAAAACACGCTATAACTTTTTGGGTAATACTCATTAAATTGAATTTATTTAAAGGATCATACCAATCCATCTGCATTCTTTAAATCATTTTATAACTCATTTTATTAAAGCATAAGCTCCAAAACAATATAATTTTCTATCTTCATAGAACTAAAATAGATTTTACAGACACTGAAACTGAAGTAATAACTAGTACAGATTGAAAATATATATACTGAAAAGAAAATGGATAAAAATGATTGGGTCACTTTCAATGTCAATAAAATATATTTATTTTATGCTGCCAATAATTACTAGAATTAACACTTCACTGTATTTCTTTTTTGTTTTTGTTAATAGAAACTGATGACAATTATCACTTATAGTCAATGTAAAATTCAGAAATGATTCATCTTTTTTGCATTGAACAACATATCCATTGCTGCATTTCACCATCATTAAAACTCCATTAGCAATTAATGCAAACAGTTTAGGCAAAGGCATATCAAGTGTTTTGGCAAAAGTTTTGAATGTTTTATAAATATCCATACCTGTTGTTTATCCTTGGATGGGAAATATTTTCTTTCACATTGAAGTTACTAAATATTGTTCTCACACAACAACCACCTATGCTTCATCTGAAATATCTGTTTATTTGTGAAACTGTAATAAGAACCAATCTAGTGCCAGTCTTGCTCACTGCTAATAACTGGCATCATTTTCTATCTAACAACAGTTTCTATTGTCCACGATTCATTATAAAGCATTAATTTTGATAATATGAGATGATACTTTATATATATTACTACTATACATAAATTTAAGCATCTGATAACTATGCTAGAATAATAGCTTTGTATCTAAGTATCCTTAACATATGTATGTGTAATTGTGTGTTAATATTTTCTGATTTTGAAAATAAAACGAGAATACTTTAAATTATTTATATATATAAAACTTGGTTTGCTATTCTAGAATGGTTACTATGTGAACAAATTTCTAGTGCATCAGATGTGGCAAAATTTCACTCAAATGCATGCATAATGGTCTGTTATTTTATAATGGATAATGATTAACAATTCTAAAACTTCATATTTTGCAATAGAATGTGATAAAATTTACTATTGTTTATATTTACACATACATATATAACATTCATTGTACACAGAATATTGAATTTACCTCTAAATGGCCTCCCCATGCTAATGTAGATGATATTTCATTGCAATATTTTTCAAATTCCTCTGTTTAAAAAAAAACAAACAAAAAACAGAAAATATATAAAAAAAATTGTACAACATTTATAAGTTAAATTTTAAATAAACATTGTACAGTGCTTACAAATTAAATTTAAAACAAATAGAAATAACTTCCTTTTCTGTGCGCTGTTAATATTATTATATCATTTTTTTTTTTATATACTTTATTGTACAATAATAGGTTACATGAATTTTTCAATGGTTTTGCCAGTGTTACAATAGCATGACAGGTCTAACAAATGTGTTATCAATTAGAAAACTTACAGCAATGTTCAAATAAGTTTACAAGTTATTAGTTACTGGTTACATTTTAATATAGATGATTACAGTACAATTAAAGGAGATAAGACTAAATAGAAATATTTTACAGTGTAGAAATATTTACATTAGCAATTATACATTTATTATTATTTGTAATGATTTCTCTTTTTTACTTATCTATGTGTTCCAAATCAAACTTTATTTTTTTCCAAAAGTAAGTTTATTAGGTTTATAAGCAAATTTATACATTGTTATACTGTGTTGAAGCTTGCATAGAACTGTATTTCTTGTGATAATAGATGCTACTCCATGTAGTAATCTTTTTTAAACTTGGATAGTTTTATATAAATAGCCTGTCTATTTTAGTGATAGTCTGTCTTTATGAGAATTACATCACTAGAATTCAGATCTCTGATTCGGGTGTTTGTCGTTGATGAAAAAGTCTATTTATGAAACGATCACCCATTGTCCTCCACCACAGGGATTATGGGAACTAGGGTGAATGCTTCAATCGGTTGGGAGTTTGATGATTTTCCAAGTTTCCTTATACTGGTTTCTCGGTGCTAAATGTTCATCATACTTATATAATACTTCTTTGTTAAAAATGCATACAAGTATAAATGATTGTTTACACTGGCAATTATAGATATAGTTTTCTCACAATAATTGATCTACTTCAGAATTAGATCATTTGTCAGAAAGCTCATGATTTTAATATCCAAGATTGTAAGTATAAACTATTTTTTGTATTTGCAAGGATTCTGACTAAAAGGGATGGTGTAACGATACTGGACAGCATATGGAAAAAGTTATTTCTATTTGTTTGATATATAATATATATAAATATACAGGATTATCTTAGTGGGACAATTTTATTAGAGATATCAGCTTTAAATGAGAGCATTTTAACAATGTATATAATTATGTAATTGAAAATATAGTCTTGCATTGTTTAGAGTGAAAAATGGTCGGACCCTGGAATGTAAGATTTTCGGATAGATTCCAGTTCTGGCATTTCCGGCACTCAAACTTCTTATGAAATCCCAAGCAATAAACCAATTTGATTACTTTATTTATTTTATTAAAAAATAGAACAAATGCTTTAAGTAGTTTAATATTAAAAAACTTTTATTACATGCCAGAAAATTAATTGATAAAGCATAATACAAAACTTTATTTTAAATAATACATAGACAGAGATTATTTTAAGATTTTGACCCTTTTGTTTTTAATTTTCCTTTGTTTTTTTCATTCCAAGTATTTGTAGTTTCAAGACCTTTGAACTTTCAACTTATTAATACCACTTGTTTATCAAGATGAATGGAAATCATTAAAAATGAACACAATACATATATTATGTAATACTGAACTTTTAACAATGAGACACAATTTTTATTTGTCAAAGAATTCTATAATCTCAGAAGCTTACTTACTTAATGAAGAAAGCAAATAAATGTTACCAATAATGATTTATGCTTGAGAATTCTTATATATATGAAATTTAAAAACCTCTATGTAGTCAAAGCTAACAGATAAAACAGCTTTTCAATATTCCATTTCAGGACAAAGGTCTCTCCAATCACCTCACACAGAGAAATAGTAAAAAAAAAAAATAGTGCATCACCAAGTTTTCCAATTGCCAGATAGTGAGGATTTAAGTATTTTTCTATTCTTGTTTACCTATGAATTGGTTACCTGAAGAAAAAATTATAAGCTTGTTGAAAAAAAATTTCAATTTTTTTTTATCCACCAGATTCTAAACAATGTCATAAGCATGGCAAACAAATGGACACCAATAAGTACCTTCATGTATGTGTATATACATGCATACAATATATACTGCAATGGACAGAAGTAAAAAGGAAAAATGGACATATGGATGACTGTGAAGAAATATATATATTTTACTTCTAACTGCCACCCAATGGCCGACGTTTTATGTAAAAGAATAAAGTATGATATATATATGTGTGCCATGATGATCATTGTTTTTGTACTAGCATAGAAAAGTTTCTAAATAGTTTATTAAACAGATTTTATGTAACACAGAGCTCCTGAACTTGATTGTCAATTATTAATTAGAATGACCATGATAATCAGATAAGTATTCCCATTTTGTAAAAATCCTAAGAAAAAATTCGAAGAGATACATAGGTTACTCTCCCTGATCCTCACTTTACAATCATCTATGTAAAGGATGGATTAAGAGACACATTATCTAGCAGTTTCATTTATATCAGAATATATCAAATAAATTCCTAAACTTTCACTTCCCTTTACAGAAGACCAAACATGATGAAGTATTAGTCTCTTATCATAATATTCTAATACTTTTTCCATTAATTTACCAATATTTTCTCCAGCTTGGAGTATAAATATGCTCAGGAACATAAATAAGCTCTTCAAGTATATAATGGAAGTAAAACGACTTAAATAAGAATGGTACAGACACTAAATTTAGTTTCAAGTAACAAAAAGAACTTATTAAGGAGTCTAGTTTTCGAATACCACAGTGTTTGAATCAAAGTAATAAAAGAAAATAAATAAATACAAGTTTCCAATAAATAAAAGTTGATATCTAACAATGAATTGGAAAAAATATTTTACAAAAGTAAAAGAAAAAAAGTAAATTGAAACCCAATTTGTGATTGGCATAGTAGTCTTTTAATATTTCTTTACATCATTCTTTGGTTGCTTTACCAATTACTTCTTGAAATTAATCTCTAACTTTAAATCTTTATATTGTATACTGTTTCATTTCAGCAAGCCACAATATCTTTTGAATAAGAGAAATAAAATTGTATCAGACTATTAGGGCAGACACAAAAAGCTGGATTTTATATCAGCATTATCATCTGGTAACTAATTATGAGGCGTGATTGGCATCATTTTACTGATGATGAATTACATTTTGCAAATATGGATTACACATTGCTGACTATAATTAACACATCTTGTTAAAAGTTATCTCCATAGAAGATTTTTTATAGTAGCCAGAATAAAATCAGCACTAAAAAGCACTTTCTAACTATATGACTTCTTTAGACTGCAGTGATTTGTTATAATTTATAGCCATCTCTTCTTTTCTCTAACACTTCACAGTTTCATGCACTTCCTATTAAAATGAATATATGAACGAATTGGTGAAAGAATAAACGTGAATCTATAACTTTGAATCGGTGAAAAAATACATGAATTATTAATATTAATTTCTTATACATGGCCTTTGTGATATCTAACAAAATGTTTTCCTAGCCTACAAAACATGATCATGAAAGTTATTTTGTTTTCCTGTTTTGTTAGAGTCCATTTACAAACTGATAATAAGATAATCCTTGATTATCAGACAATTAATTAAATATATTTAATTATTTATATATATTTTTAACTAGAACATTTTTTATTTAAATATACATAAACTGAAATTTTTATAAAGTGTTTTACAATAATTTTTTTTTTTTTAAAAAATACAAGCCAAAATCTTTACATTTATTGATAATTTCTTGAATTCCATATTTTTGCATTTAATTCTTTAAAATACATATTTATCCTTCTCTACTCTATCTAAAATAAAATAAGATAAACCCACATAAGATTCTCTTGGATCTTAAATAAAACAACTCTACATATTAAATATTATATACTTTTACGTAACAATTCTTACATTTTTTAACGAATTTTTTACCTTTTATCATCATTATCAACCATTATCCACATACAAAAATCTCTCAAAATTTAATTCAGTTTCTTCAATCCCTAGCCTTTCTTGTCCATATCACACTAACAAATTTCTTTACTTCATTCATCCATTTCACATGTGGTCTCTTTATATGTTTTTTTACAATCGACATCCAATTTAAAAATCCAATTACCTATCTATTATCATCCCAGATGTTAGTGATATCATTTGTTCTCTCTGTCTATGTATTTTAATTTTTTTATTTTTTTTTCTTACTCCTAACATACATCTCTCCATACTTTATTGAATAATCTGAATTTGCTGTATAGCTCTTCTATTAAGTATCCAAATTCCAGATTCATAAGTAAGACTAGTTAAAACACATGTATTAAACACCTTTTTCAAACACCCAGAAACATTTTCTATTAATAGAAAGTTATTTTTAGCAAAACCACATCCAAGTTTAATTCTATAATTAATGTCATTCACTTCTAACTCATGATTAGCAATATTTATTTTCTTCTAAAAAAATCCACTAAATATTATTTAATCTTTTTAGTTTTATTCATTTTTAGTCCTACTTTCTTACTTTTATCTGATAATTATTGCAAATATTTCTGAAGGATTATTTGCAAAAATAATCACATCATCTGCAAAAAGTCTATATGATTAAATAATCTTCATTTACATTTACTCCCTCAGTTTCCAATTTTAATTCATAATATACTTCTTGTAAAGCTGTTGCAATATGGAATCACAGTGTCATACACTTTTTTCAATGTTAATCTTCTTGGTTTTACCACATAATCTAATTTACACTGCTGTTGCACTTTGATACACATTCTTCAGAATATCCTGATAGTCCAAAACTTCAATTGTGGGAATGCTTATAGAATCAAATACTATTTCATAATTTATAAATCCAAGGAAAATGGCAACTCATCATATTCAATGATCCTTTCTATATTTTCTTTCAATACATGGATATGATCCATTGTGCTAAAATCACTTTTAAATTCACCTTTGGTTAGAATCTAAAAATCACTGAAGATAATTAATAATTATCTTGGTAAAGAATGTACAGAAATGATAGAAGATTAATAAATATATAATTTCCAATATCTTCATCTTTTGAAAATATCAATATTACTATTGCGTTCTTCCAATCATATCTTTACTATTTAAACGTTTGGTCTATAGTATTGCCAACAATTTTTCTATTTATTTACCAGTTTTTCTTAAAATGTCAACAATAATTTTATCATTTCCTAGAGTTTTTTACTTCTTTATAGATTCGACTACATGACCCTTCATTTAAAATGCTGTGTAATTCGAAAGATGTAATATTTGTAAGGAATACTTTGTTTTATTGTTTTTTATTATTATATAATTCTTTATAAAACCCCATTCACTTATTTGATGATATGATCTTATTTTACCCTTTCTTCTTAATGGTGAACAACTTTTCTTCCAATATCAAGATGTTTTATATTTTTGAAACTTTTATTCACTTCTATAATTTTTCTTGCCAATTCACAATTATATATTTTTCTATCATTATTAACTCTTTTTCACACTATTTTACAGAACTCTTGATATTGAATTCTTTATAATACATTATTTTAAAAACTTTTCATAATCTTTTTTACCTTCATATATTGTCTTTAAGAAAAAAAGTTATTGGTAAATTGCTGCTTTTTTTGTACAAGTGATCTTTCTTGCCATTCTTAATAGAATATCTGATATATTCATATTCATCTTCAAAGTCTATTAATCAATTTAAATTAACTGAAGTGGTTCTGAAGGTTCGGAATACCAACAGTTAATATACTGTCTTTCTCAATAGTTTTCATATTCCTAGTTTTGCATTAATAACCACTAAACATTACATGATCACCATTTCTTATGCTTCTACAAGCTGTTTATGCAGATGCTAAACTCTTCCTGCAGTAGCACCTCCAATGCAAACTAGAGTAATCAATAAATGCAAGAAGGTTTTGGCATAAAATCCCTATCTAGTGCCTACTCATACAACATTCCCAAACTAGTTTTCAGCTTGTGGCTTTCATCAGTGAGTGCTCTCAGATCCAAGGCTCCTCACTGATGAAAGCGAAAACTGGAAACTAATCTGGGGATGTTGGACGAGTAGGCACTAGATAGGGATTTTATGCACAAAGCTTCTTGCATCCACTGATTACTTTGGCCTGCACTGGGGGCGCTACTGTATGGAGAGTTTAGCCTCTGTGTTTGCCTACATAACTTATATTTCACTAATCAATGATCATTTCCTATGTTATATCTACTATAATTTCAAAATACATATTTCTATTAATCAAAATATAATCTAATTCTGCTGTACTTTCAAGTAGATTCTTCAACATCCATTTCTGTTTAGCATCTTTGTCAAAAAAAATAATTTATAATATATATTTTTTTCCCCTGCAAACTCCATAAGTTTGGAACTTCTCCCATTACTATTACCATAACTAAATTTAAACACAGCACTTTCATCTTTCCATTGTGCACCAATTCTAGCATTAAAGTCTCTCATGACAATTACTTTGTATATCCATATAAAAATCTAGTTGTCAGGATATAAACCTGAATTATTTGCATTTGGTATTTTTTATTAAAATGAATAACTAATTTTGCCACCCTGACTGATATACCATCAATTTCTACAACATTTTTCTTTCACTTCTTATTTACAATGAACACCAATTTACTTGTGTTTCCAATATTTGTGCTTTCCAGAAAAATTCATTATCCATTTTTTAAAAATCAATTCTCACTTCATCTTTCATTCTAATTTCATAAAGTCCAATAAGATCTCATTTAATATTAGACAGTTTTTCTTTCAATTCATAAAAACTTCCTTCACTTGAAAGTGATCTGCAGTTATAGATAACTCAACAAAAAGTATCATTAAATCACAGCAGAATTATGATTATAAATTTCTTTAGCTGCATAATACAGATGTTTTCCTCCATCACTTATGACATAGTGGCATTTTTTTTTACTTTAAATATAAAAGAAACTGCCTGGACAGGAAAGGGTAAATAATTAAGGATTTCCATTTTTATCCAAAATTTGAAGATATCCTACATAAGTTAGGTGCAAGATTATGTGTATAAGAGTTTTCCACAAGAGCAAAAAAAAAAAAAAAGTTTATGGTAAATATTGTCATGGTAGTACCCATTCAAGTGAATATATGTTAATGAGTTAAATAAATGGAAATTTCTTTTAAATATTAGACTTTATCCAAAATTGTTTTTTTTTTTAACCATATATTTGCAATAACTGATTATCTTTAATAGTTTATCAGTTCTATTTGTGCATTAATTATCTGGCCAATAACTGAGACTTTGTGTCACACATTTATATAGTATTTCCTTTTAATGTTTTGTGAATCTAGCTATTTTAAAACATTAAAAAATAAAAAAAAAGTAATTTAGATTAAAGCATATGTTTTTTATATACATCTCTGCAAACATATGGATTTAATATATATCTAGACAATAATGAAAAGATGATTTATCTCTCTCAAGCTGTTTGTAGCGCCATCTCTGAATTAACATGTTACGTATCAACTCTAGTCTCAAAAAATTTTAAGGCACTAGCATACCTTCACAAATTATCTTCAATGCTGTCCATGCCATTACAAACCCTTGCAATTCACTTGAAAATGTTCTCATGACTCATGGTTTCAAATGCCATAAACATTTAAATCATTTCAAATGTTTCAGAAGTAGTTTTGCCCAATTTAAAATAAAATTTAATATTAGTATGGTGTTCCAATTCGGGAAATTTATGAAATATACTGTTGCATTTCATGTAGCTGCTTAAAATTTTTGTGGTAAAGGGTTAACCTATGTCAGCATGTAACACATGGATTGATTCAGAGGTAGTGCTACATGGAGTTTAGAGAAAGAATCATATATAAAATTTGAATGTAAAGAAATCTTGTTTCTTTGACTTTTTGGAATGACTAGTATATAATTGAAAGGTTTTTATTTTTCACGTTGAATGATGCTTAGTTGATCTCTATATAAGTGAATGTTATATCCTTGCTCTAAAGATAATGGCTACCAATATTCCAAACAAATGTCTATGTAGAACATTATAAATGAAAGGATTTAAACAAAATAGTGTCCCTTCTCCACCTGAATATAAAGAATGATAGAAAGGCAAATTAGAGATATTGTATATCATTATGAATGGGCAGATAATTTATAAGAATAAAACTTGCAGAAAGTTTGTGGAGATTCATAGAAATCGTGATGTCTATGCATATAATTCAGCAATTGAGTTGGATGAATGATGACCAAATAAATTTTAACAAATGTCAAACTTGGTATGGTACTATAAAAAATTATCTTAATCTTGTGTGACAATTATGAAAAGAAAATAATTTAGGATTATAGCTATCAAAAAATGCAAACTTTTCTTTTTCAATAAAACTTAGCTAAATTTCAGATCTAAGAAATATATTTTTGAAAAACTTTGGTAGTATATATAATAATGATATAATCTTATAAACTGAGCAACTGAATCAGAATCCATTATCCTAACAACAACTCATAAGTCAAACTCAGAAAGCCATTTTGTAGTACCGATTTATTAAAATTGAGTTTACATATTGGTAATAATGATATGCATTTAATACTCTTCTGAAAGGCAGGTGGAATAATTAGTCGACACATCAGAATATTACGGCTAAATAATTATATTTGATCACGCCTAATGATAATTTTCAACAGTATTTATTCTAGCCTCTCAATTTGAGAGTACAAAACAAACTTTAATAATCTCTTATATTATCAAGGTGCATATAACATTAAAAAGATCGAATTAAAACATTACCTAATGTATAAGGCTCCTCTGAATCTTGCTTTGTTAAAAATGGTAAAAAATCATCCACATGAGAACTTATGTAATTGGCACAAGCTTCCCGAAGACTCTTAATAGAACACTAAATTAATTACATAAATAAATATTTCACATAAATATATCTAGAAATATATTTTTATAACAGAAAAATTAATACATATATGTTTATATTTTAAAACTTTTCTATTAGAAAATTATAATAAATAAGTATGATATCTTTGAACTTTGATATGGAGCAATCACTTAATATTTATAAAGTAATTCATGTTCTTATTTACTTTATTCCAGCACAAATAATTAAAAAAATATTCTATTTTAGAAAAATAAATTTATATAATAAAATATTCCAACAGCAGTTAATTTCATTTTATTCAAGATCTATAATTGAATAATTAAAAGATACCAGATGATATAGGGCTATAACATTCCCATAATCCGGGCTGACTGTTTCTGGCTTTTGCCTTCACTAGTCAAGACTAGGACTCAAAGCTGGAAGTAATACCTTTACACATCTAATAGCAAGTTTTTACTCCTTTATATTAATCAAGTTAATAATGTAAAATTTAAAGCACTTAAGATTTCAAATTTAGACTACTTCACTTGCATAGACACAGAGATGGATATTTCAAGATGTTATACCATTTAGTATCCACTGATTACTTAACTCAGTTTTTAGAAACATATAGTAGATGTTAGTGATATAAAATTACTTACATCTATATCTTGTAACTTCATCTGATGTTGAAAGGCATGATACAAACTGAAATAGATATATTAAAAATAATTGATAAAACATACATAGGAATCTCACATTTTATGTTTTTTTTTTTTTTTTAAAAAAAAAGATTCTATATAATTTCAAATATTTTACAAATTTGGAAAAAAAAAAAAATTCATATTATTTAAGGATTACATAGAGAATATAGTGAAAAGTCTAAAATTGAAGACATAGACAATATAGATGTCGCTAGTGTATAAAAGATAAGGGAGGCAATTCAAGGAGAAATGGGATGGTCAAGTTTTCATATGAGAGATGCAAAAAGTAAAATGAAAATGTTTGGTAGATTGCAGTTTATGGATAATAAAAGAATAGCTAAAATAGTATTTAATTGGGTTATGAGTAAAGGGCAGGTAACAAGATGGGTGAGAAAGGTAATGCGCTATGCAAAAGATTTGGATAAAGAATTTATATCAGTATATTTGTACAAAAGATGGGATGATTGTGTTAAGAGGATTATTGAGTGTTATAGTAGTAAGGAATGGGATAAAAGAATAGATTTATTAATAAAGACTAGGGAGTTAGAGAGATGGAGAAATAGTATGGAGAGTAAAAAGAGTTTAAATATATATAGAAATAAACAGAATATTAGGTGTGAGTTAATATATGATAATAGTAAGGAAAGTAGTTTATTGTTTAAAGCTCGAACGGGATCTTTAGCTACAAAAGAATATACATGTAAATGGAAAAATATGGGTGATTTATTTTGTAAATTATGTAAGGAAGGAATTGAAAATATTAGGCATTTGTTAATTGAATGTAAATGTTTGAAAACAGAAAGGGTACATATAATGAAGTTGTGGAAAAATAAATATGAAAAGAGTGATTATACAGAAAGTGAATTATTGGTTTTTATGCTAGGTTTGGGAAAAGATAAGGGGGATTTAGATATAAAGGTTATAGAGTTGACAAAAATTATGTTGTGGAAATGGGATAGAGCAGATTATGGGTAAATTTAGAGTGGGGAATGTAAAAGAAAGTGGCTAACAGGTTTATCTGGGCTTAATTGCTGAGATATTCTTGACTTCGTTTAAGGAGAAGCCATAATACATCACATCACATCACATCAGAAGCTACAGTACATTACATCACATATATTTGTACAAAAGATGGGATGATTGTGTTAAGAGGATTGTCGAGTGTTATAGTAGTAAGGAATGGGATAAAAGAGTAGGTTTATTAATAAAGAATAGGGAGTTAGAGAGATAGAGAGTAAAAAAAGTTTAAATATATATAGAAATAAACAGAATATTAGGTGTGAGTTAATATATGATAATAGTAAGGAAAGTAGTTCATTGTTTAAGGCTTGAATGGGATCTTTAGATACAGGAGAATATATATGTAAATGAAAAAATATGGGTGATTTATTTTGTAAATTATGTAAGGAAGGAATAGAAAATATTAGGCATTTGTTAATTAAATGTAAATGCTTGAAAACAGAAAGGGTACATATAATGAAACTATGGAAGAATAAATATGAAAAAAGTGATTATACAGAAAGTGAATTATTGGTTTTTATGTTGGGTTTGGGAAAAGATAAGGGGGATTTAGATATAAAGGTTATAGAGTTGACAAAGATTATGATATGGAAATGGGATGGAGCAGAATATGAGAAAATTTAGAGTGGAGAATGGAAAATAAAGTGGCTAACAGGTTTATCTAGGCATAATTGCTGAGATATTCTTGACTTCGTTCAAGGAGAAGCCACAATACATCAATCACATCACATGAGAATTTCTTTATAATAAAAATAGTAATGTGATGGAAAAAAGTAATTAAAGTAGGAAGGATAGTGAAAGATGTGGATGGAAAAGGAATGATAAGAATAAGTTACAAAAACATAAAATAAAAGTAGAAGAAATCATGGAAGAGTTTGTTGGGGATAAATATAAGAACTGGTGTGATGAAGTAGAAAAAGTAGCAAATAGGGTGTTAGATGAGAATATTCTGAAGAATACAAGTAATAGAAAAGTGAGAATTAGTAAAAGTATAGAAGAGAGGAAAAAAGCATGCAGAGAATATAAATGTGCTATTAGAAATAAAGAAAGTGAAAAAGATGTTAATATCAAATGGGAAAATAAAAAGAAGTTGGCTAAAATAGATAATTATAGAGAAAGAATGAAATTAAATAGTAAATTATTGGATAATAAAAGTGGAAGAGATGGGAGTAAAAATTTTTGGAAATTTATTAAAAAAAGAAATAAAGGAGAGAGAAAAATAATATTATTAAATGATGAGGAAAAAGAGTGTGGCTTTAGAGAAGAATTAGAGACAATCTTAAATAAATATGTGATGGATATAGAAAAGATGTTAGATGTGAAGGACAAACATAAAAGCATATAGTAATGAAAATATTAATTTTACAGAAAATGAATTGAATGAGGCGTGGAAGAGATTGAAAGTGGAAAAGCAAGAGTTTTAGACAAATGGGCAGCAGAGATGGTGATGAATTTTGGGAAAAAAAACATAGAATGTTAAACAATTATAGACCAATAGCAGTAATGGCAGTATTATAGAGTTTTTACAAATATGGTGGCTAGAAGGGTGGTGAAATGGATGAAAAAAAATAATATAGTAGGAGAAATGCAAGGAGGTTTTAGATTGAACAGGCATATAGGAGATAGTTTATTTGTATTCACACAACTTATAGATATGAATAGGAATATAGATTGACAGTTATATAGGGTCTTTATAGACATAAAGAAGGCATATGATAGAGTAAATAGAAATAGATTATGAGTAAGTTTAGTAAATTTGGGAATGAATGGAGCATTATTGGATCTTATTAAGAGATTGTATGTCATCTATTTTGTTTTTTTTATATTTGAGAGAAATGGAGAGAACAATAGAAAGAGGGGTAGAGATACCATTAATAGATGCAAGAGAGTGTATATATTGTCAGGTCTTTTATTTGCTGATGATATCTTCTTATGCACACAAAGTAAAGAAGATATGGAAGTTATGCTAAAGACATGCGCAAAGATGGGTAAAGAGATGGCAATTAGATTTAGTGAAGAAAAATCAAAAGTAATGATGATAAATGCTGGGGAAAAGGAAGAGAAGGAATTTTTATTGGGGACATAAAATTAAATGGCAAATAGGTATAACTATTTGGGAATCATCTTAAGTAATCAGAGAAATTGCTTCGATGAATGGAAGAAAAAATTGATAAATGAAGCAAAGAAATGAAAGGAACTGATAAAAAAATTAGCAGTGTTTTCATTTAATAAATATGATGCAGCAAGAATTATATGAAAAGGAGTAGCAGCAGCAGGGTTAACTTATGATAATGATACATTATATATTAGTAAAGGGGTGTTAGATTACTTACAATAAGTACAAAGAGAAGTAGGAAAACATGCCTTAAATGTAGATGTGTGGACAGCAAAAGAGGCATTTCAAGAAGAAATGGGATGGTCAGGTTTTTATATGAGAAATGCAAAAAGCAAAATGAAAGTGTTTGGTAGATTGCAATTTATGGATAATAAGAGAATAACCAAAATAGTATTTAATTGGGTTATGAATAAAGGATAGGCAGGTAAGAAAGGTACAACAGTATGCAGAAGATTTGAGTAACGACTTTATGTCAGTATACTTATACAAAAAGTGGGATGATTGTGTTAAGAAAATTGTTGAGTGGTATATTGCCAAAGAATAGGATAGAAGAATAGAAGCATTAATAAAAAATAGGAAGTTGGAGAAGTAGTATGGAGAGTTAAAAAAGTTTAAATATATATAGAAGTAAACAGAAAATTGGATGCAAGTTAATTTATGATGATAGCAAGGAAAATAGTTTACTGTTTAAGGCTCAAACAGGATCATTAGCAACAAGGGAATATATATATATATAAATGGAGGAATGGGGGTGATTTATTCTGCAACTTATGTAAGGCAGGCATAGAAAATATTAGGCATCTATTAATTAAATGTAAATGCTTACAAGCAGAAAGGATACAAATAATGAAGTTGTGGGAGAATAAATATAAACAAAATGATTATACAGAAAGTGGGTTCTTGATTTTTATGCTAGGTTTGGAAAAAGATAAGGGAATCTAGATATAAAGGCCATAGAGTTGACAAAGATGGTGTTGTGGAAATGGGATGGAGCAAGATAGAGAAGAATATGGGAAAAACTTAAAGAGTGGTGAATGGAAAGGGAAGGGAAGGTGGCTAACAGATTTCTCTGGGCATAGTGGCTGAGAGACTTCCTGACTCCGATAAAGAATCCATAGTGCATCGCATTGAGAAGAAAAAATTTAAAGCAACACCAACAGCAAATATTATATATAAATAAATGAATAGTGAAACATGTCTGATATGCCTATGAACTGAAGTTTAAATATGGGCAAAAAACTACTTTTTTAAAAAAAAAAGACTTAAAATTTTTCTTTCTGATAGTCAGACCAAGCCTAGTAATTACTGTCTCTGCCTTCAGTGTCCTCTATGTGTGATTAATGGAGTAATAAGTTATTAATAGGCAAGTGAGATATCTTTTTTTCACACCCATTCTTTCTTTTTTTCCCAAACTTTCAAAAATTATTTAACTCTCTTCTGCCCACTTCTATTAAAACTTTCTGCAGTCATATTTTGATGTATCTCTTCCTTCTCTTAAGTATTTTTTCAGTATCATATTTTCATTAACCAATGATGCCTCACATCATGTAAAAAAGAAATTCTCAAACAATCATCTTTAGAAAAAACTGTTAAGAATTTTTGCAATGGACTATTTAAAAAGTGTTTTACTTTATTTATGACAGATTTTAATTAAATAAATGTATGCTAACCTTGAGGTCATAAACCATAAATAATAACAGTTTCTCCTTCTTCCCCATAGTTTTGCATAATCAGAATTTTCATTTGGATATAATTGTTTGTTTAGCTCATACTCTGTAGATAATTATATACATAAAATATTTTAGACTATCTATTATTTGCTTATATACTTTTATTATATAATCCATAAATTTGGATATATATATTGTAGCCTTTTGGTTTATTTTATCTATAAACCAAATGTAATAAAAGGAAATAATTGTGGAAAATTTTTTTTTTTGAATATAAGAAAAGTTAAGTTTTATTTGAGAAAGTAATGGCTATATAGCTCAAAAGTAACATATATAGAGACAGTTTGTGTTTGTATAAAATGTAGTTAGCATTATTTAATGCAGGGGAGATGATTGATTCTTTTTGTACGCTGCTATAATAATTTACCACTCTAATAATTGAGAAATAAATATTTATATGGCTAAGATAAAGTCTTATGAATTTTGATATCTATTTCTAAAAAGTTGATGAGAATTAAAATTGAATTGATTGCCAGTAGCTTTAGTTAACAGTTTCTTTCTAGAGAATAAGTTTAAAGTTATAGGAAATTATAATGGATATTTGGATTTATGATTATCAGAAATTACAATTGATTTTATGCTTGTAATTATAAGAAATTATGATGGATATTTATGTTCATATAATCTGAATGATCAGTATGTATGTGTGTGTAATACAAATATATGGATTTGATTTTTTTTCTTTCCTTTATAGAAATTGACATCATTTTCTATATTATTTAAAATGTAAATCTAAATAAGAAATTATTTAGATAAGTAAAAAAAAAGAAAAGAGAATGAATGTAACCTTTGTTTGACCAAAAAAAGTGTTAGTAAGCTTATGTTTTTGATTAGATCTTCTTTGACTACTTTTCCATAAATTAATTGCTAATGTGTTAACTAAAGAGATATGCTTTAAGATGAGGAAAAGAAAGTTGTCAAAATTAACAACTAGTAAAGAGTCAGTTGTTCATTCTGAGTGGAAGTTTTGTAATTAGATTTGAAGAAAAACCACCTGTGGGGAGGGGGGATTAACATGTGCTTTTTTTTGTTCTCCTTCACCCTATAAAAGTGGCTGGGAAAAGTGAATAAGGGGAACTTTTGCTAATTGAAAACTTTTGCTAAAATTAATCTATCTCTGAAGATTGTCTCCAAGTTTTTTTTTTTTAAATTTTCTTTCTCAGAATTTAATAATGTGTTTAAGTTTTATAGTATACCAAAATATGAATTTACTTTTCCTCACGTCAATTATCAATGAATCAACTTTTAATAAGATATTTTATGCTAAATGCTACAACTCATCCCTTTGGCTTATTAAAAATTCATTGAAGGAGAGAACTGTCAAACCTTTTGAAATAGAAGGACCAATTCATATTATAATTATTTGGCTGGTTAAAATTCGTTTGAAGAATAGCAGCAAACTTCTGTATAATGTTTAAAAAGTTAATTCATGTTTAGTAATCAGAGACTGCTTGTTGTCTATAATTTGAGCCTCTAAAATGGAAAGGAAGAAGAAAAGAAACAAATCAATTCAAACCAGGGAAGAAACTCATCAAAATGGAAGGTAATCAACAGAACTCTTTTAAAATTTATTAATTATCCTGTAGCTACATTTTGATTTAAAATAACTATCTACGTTTTTGTCTATCTTGATTCAAATGACTGCCTGTGTTTTTATACACATTTAATTAAAAATAACTGTCTGATGTGCATTTATATAGCTATCTCAAAATAAAATGAACTGAATACATTAATTGATTGATGGACAGTTGAAGGAAAAGACATTGGAAAGAGACTATCGTAATGTTGATATTTATTCTTTATTTTATTTCATTTATATAATGTCATTTTTTTTTATATTTCAGTTTGTTTATATAATATGTCACACGTCTAATCACTAGATTATCTTAATTTAATAATTTTTTTTAATTTATGTTTAAAATGTTTAAAGGAAAGAGGGAAAATGATTTTGATACCATTTAAGTATAAATGCTCACGTAAATTTAAATTTAAAAGAGAGAAATGATGTAAATATTTTTTTGATATTCTTAACAAAAATGTAATTTGTGCTTAATATTAAATATGAAGAGTGAGTGGATGGTCGTAAAACCCATAATTATGCTATAAGTGTTGATGATCTGTTATTAATATAAATATTAAGTATGTTGTTAGCTTGACTGTTTAAAATTGAAATAATTCATATATGTTTTGATTCGGGATCTGGTTAGTCTTTGTCATTTATCTAGGCTGTAATCGATGTATATGTGGGCATATATAAAGCTATAAATGCTTGTCATTACTAATGTAAAGTTATCCTACCACCCAATAGATGGGAAATAGCTGTCTCATGAATTATTTACCATGGCAGTCGGAGGTGACTGAGTTTCACTTCATTTATTTTGTTAAGATAGGGAATTATTAATAAAGTTATTGTTTAATAGTAGAAAATGTTTTGCATGCCAATATAGAGAGTAGGTGTCTAGGCAGGAGCTCTTTACATGACTCTAAATCTTAAGAAAAGATCTCCCTCTGGCTCAAGCAAACAGTTCAAGTTAGGAGTTGTTGTCGTTTTTTTAATTTCCCTTACCAAGATGCTGCTGTGTGCGTGTTATAAATACTGCATGGTGATATGGGATATGAGGAAGTTTTTCTTATGTGGGACAGAATGAAAATTGCCCTGACAGGATAAGGATTCAGTCAGATGTATATGTATGATGGGGAATGACAAAGATTTTAATTAATAAACTAACCGATCTGTGTTGATTTTTTTGTGAATGATGGTAAATTGAGGTCGTCAAGCTGAAAAGACATACTGACCTATCAAGATATATATACAGTCAAAAATGTAAAGATCTGACAGGTATGAATGTAAAAGTGTGGGTTTTGAATTTAAACCTGTTTGCAAGATCAGTAGGGGATTTTTATGGCATACCATCCTTCTTCATTGGAAATATGAAAGTTATTGCTTGATAAAATGATTTAGAAATTTGATTATTTAACATTGCTAGTTAGAATTGAAACGAATATATTATTGGAATAGTCCAATGGATAATGTTTACAATAAAAGGGGGGAAGTAGAACTTTATAGGTTTTCTTCTCTTTCAAGATATAGGTTTTCTTAAAGTTGAAAAATATACGGAATTCTAATTCCCTGCGTAAGCGTTGTGTTTATTATTATTATTAATTATTTATTTGATAAATAAATGGGTCAAAACAATAAATAAGTCATCCAGAAAAGTAGTTACTTTAAACATGTATTCGGACCATAGTCTTTAATAGATTGGAATCATATATTTGAGTGTAACAATATTATAATTAAGTGTGTTTTTATTTTCATTTTATCATTATTGTTAATGTAATAAAATTTTACTATTGTTATAAGATTACATTGTGTTTTGATGTTTCAAATATCTCCAGAATCTACATTCCGCACCTATATTTAAAGTAATATTAGTTCATATTTAAATTTAATTATTCATTTTTATATTGTTAATTTATTTCCAAGATCGATTTGCAGTAGTCATTATTATATTGTTTCCATATTCAATTCACATAGTTAATTTTATATTGATTATTTCTATATTCGATTAACATAAATCATGTTATATAAGTCACTTTTATAAACTTCATTTTCACATAATTTATTTTCATAATTGATCTACATGATCTGATTTTATGATTTATTTCCGTATTTTACTTACAAGTAAATTTTGATTGATTTATCTGATTAATGTCCATGGTTTACTTCCATAGTTTAATCTAGCAAAATATGATAGGTTTAAAATTATTAATTAAAATTTGGTCAATAGATTAGAAATAATATAATAAAAATGATAGGTAATAGTTAAGTTTAATAAATTTAATCTGTTGATTCATTGTAATGTTGTGAATATTGGGAGCAGACATAAAATCCCTTTCCTGCTCTCGGTGTTTAGAGTGATTCCCACTATTAAACTCGTATTAAAATTTATTTTAGCATATATGGGATCATATCCATTACAATGTAATCGCTTATAAGTACACCTCTTGACAGATCTAAACCTTGAGAAAGAGCAGTTCAATTATTAATCTAAGAGCTAGTTTGGAAGTCTAGCATATTATAACAACATTATTATACTATTATAAAAGTAGGGATCACGAATTGATAGTTGATCGAAAGATATATGTGTGTTAAAGAAATAAGATTAGGGATTCTCAGATTAGAGAACATAACAAAGACATTCCGTGTTATATAATTGTAGCTATTGAAAGTGATAGATGCTAAGAATGAAAAATAAAGTAATTGAATTAAATGGGGAGGATTTATTTGTGATAATTTTTATCTAGTACTAAATTAAATAATGATTTTATATTATGAACATAGATTATGAGTTCTCTGCATTAATTACTGAGTTATTTCCAGTCAGATATAAATGAGAACTGTATATAGTATTTTCTGTAGTTACCACTCGAGATCAGATATTTATAATAAAGTTGTGGAAGAAAGTTGTCTCATTATTATGAATTTTATAATAAATTTATCATGAAATATTTGCATGACTAATGCTAGGTTTGAAATTAAGACCACATAGATTGAATGGTTTTATCAATATTATTATTATCATTATTATTTTTTGAGAGACAATTTAATTACTTTCTCCAGTATCTTCTATAGTCCTAAATATGGCTAATGATGATGATCTCTGGTGGGCATTACAGTTTATAGCTGCAATTTGGCGCCCCCGGTATATTTGATCCTAAAGTTAGTATAGAATTCAATTGACTAGCTACTTGAAATATATGAGAGTTTATTGAGGTTAAATAAGTGAAAGATTGCGCTGGGAAAGTTGAGGTTACAATATATATATTGAACCGGATGCTATATCTGATTCAATGGTTTCATTGCCAAAAATAAAATTAACTTTTACTTCCATTAAATTCTAAAGTTTAAAACTATTTAAAAGTTGTTTATAAGAGTACGTGTATTAACACAAATATTCATTTATGTTTAAAATATGTCATTTTATTTTTTTCATAAATTTGATTTCTAAAATAATTTTCTTTTACCACTCATTTTTATTTTTTTTAATCAAATTAATTATAAATTTATTAAACGCTCACTATTATTTCAGTAATAGTTTTTAACAAGGCTGTAAACCTTAGCAATGAGTGTCTGAAAAGACCTACAGAGGTCCCTAGTGACGATTTTTTCAGACGCTCATTGCTAAGGTTTACAGCCTTGTTAAAAACTATTAATCAAATTAATTAAAAGCAAGCAAACTTTTAAATTGCATTCCTGTTTCTTTTATTTTAATTACGATCCATTTTAGTTTGATTTTAAAAGCGGAGATTTAATTTTGTGTTGTCTTTCTATAAGATAATCCCTGGCTAGAATTCTTAAGTAAGATTGAGCGGAAAATAAAGATTTGCTCTGGGCTAAGGCTTACGATTGAAAAACAAGAAAGTTTATGTGGACATTTTAGATTATTCTTGGCTGGAACAAGCTATTCAAAGTAAATGATTCAGCTTCCTATAATTCCACTATTTGCTTTATACTAGCCTGCTGAACTTTGTATTGTGTTGGAAGTTCGTACATTTAATTTCCTTTCAAAATTTGCTGTTAATAAAAGATTTTATTTTTTAAAGATGTCAAAATTCATTGCTATATGTATTCTAACCTACATGCCTTGCTAACTTATCTAAGGATGAACCTCTGATTCCATGCTGTTCCTTCGTCATGCCATAAAAGTCTAAAGTAAAAAGGATCCTGAAATATGCCTCCATACTTGCCGCTGTAAAGAAATGAAGACACCTGAAAATTGTAACTTAAAATAAAAGTGCACACTCCTTGAAAAACTCAGGGGAATCTGCTTTACCGTAAATATTACTTATTCTTTCCAGGGTATATAAATCTTTTAACTAAATCTCCGCTCAATCTACAAATAAATCTGTAGTTTTATAATTATTTAATCTCATAATTATTATCTGTCTTTGCTTTTCTTTGTATTTCTAGTGTGTCTTGGAATCTTAGTTTTAAGATTCCAAATTTGTTTTCAATTTTGTTTATTGGAGAGTGTCTTGTGAGATTAGTTTATATTCTAAATATGTCTCCCTTTATTCTATTAACTAGTGCTAAATGCTTTAGCAGTTTTTCATAATTTTAATTTGTTCACCTGTCCTTATTTTTATTGTCCAATAATTAATTTAAATTACTGTGTTTACGGTTTTTGTAAACTGCAAAACTTTTGGTTGGCAGTTTATCGTGTTTGTTATTCTAGTTTTCCTATAGTTAAAGATTTCCTTTCTTTTTTTCTAGATTATGTAAGATTGTAATCATTCTTCAAATTTTATTGCCTTGTATGTGAAATCAACCATGAATTACCTTAAAAGTGGTATATTATGAGCTGTCCTGGCGACAAAATGACGTTCTTGTCTCGACATCTTATTCCGGGCCAAGAAATGCTCGCCAGCGCTGTTTCATTGATTTCCTATAAGACCGTATTTTTTTTATCTCTGAAATGGAAAACTAGAATTGTTGTTCTTTTATAAATAGCCAGCAGGAAGATACTATTAATCCCTTTTTAAATTGTAGGTGATGGAACGTTTCTTTATGCTAAAGCATTTAATGTTTTAATATTTTCAACTCATATACACTCTCTGATGAATATGCTTATAAAAATCTAGGTCAATCTTTAGTATTTTGTTTGCTAGATTTATTTGATCTTTTATTTTTTGCTTTAAATTTATTTGTCAGAGCATTTACTGGGAATTTAGTTTGTAAAGCTATTTGTATTTCACTGTCTTGATAAATGTTTGGGCAGACATAGATTGTTTTCTAAATTGCTTACCTGTCTCCTAATGAGACTTTTAATTATTATACTCAGCTTAGTTATGGCCAGTCATTTGGTTAGTGAGTCACCCATATTGTATGTCTGTTTCCTTAAATCAGAGATTTAATGTTTTGTTAATTTTAAATCATTTACACCAGAGTATTTTCTAATTTTACTATTTCATTAAATTTGAGATTTAAGTTTTCTCTCGTTTTATAATTCATACTCTGTTGTATTCATTTACCATTTATATGTTTTTGCATTGTAATCAACCATGGCGATCTTAAAAGTGATTGGCCATACAACAAGTTCTGCAGACATTATGATGTCATTAGTCTAAGCCAGGGGTCCCCAACCTTTTTGCACTTAAGAGCACATTCTATAATACTGGCCAGGTGGCAGGCACCAGTTATTTTTTCCAACCAGATTGCGGGCATTATTTATTTTTTCAATGTAAATTTATAGTTGGATATTATTAATAATACACATAATGTAAAAAAAAATATTTATTTCAAAAATAAAATTTTAACAGATAATTAATGTTATATTTTTAGGCTGTAAAAATATAGTATGCCCTACAATTTGAATACAATATAATACAATAATTTAAGAAATTTTAAAAATTAAATTTATTTGTATCAGATAAATAATTTTTTATCATGTTAGGATAGCGGCGTGCACAGATAAAATGGTCTGCGGGCCCCATGGTGCCCACGGGCATAGGGTTGGGGATCCCTGGTCTAAGCTAGTGATTGCTCGCCCGCTCTGGTTTCATTGAATCATGCAAGAAACTTTACTTTGCTTTTCATTTTGGAACTTCTGAATAAGAAAACCAGAGTTGCTTAGGTGAATTGTCAGCTGAAGGAAAATTGTTCCCTCCTTTTTAATTCTTTATTAGAAAATTAGTCTGTCTGCCAGAGCAGTGACATTTTATTCTTGCTAGTACATGCCTGATACAACCATATTTATTGTGTGTAAAGCTACACTTTAAATTATTCTTAATAAAATTTCCAATTAGTTTAAATTATTTTGCTGATATTTGTCTTAGTGCTTTTATTTTCTCAATTGTCTGAACACTATTCACGAGATCTTGCTATCTCCCTGAGTCTACTGAACGCAAACCACATCATCATCCACTTTTGATCACGGTAAACAAATTTTCCACATACATAGTGATCTGGTGGCGCTCTCCATGATCGGGGGATAGATTGAGTGACCATTACAATATATATATACCAAAAAATATACTAAGGATTTTATGTGTAATAATCTAGAAATAAATTTCAGCTATGATGTAACCAGGCAACAATCAATTAAATTGATAGTAATAACACTTTAAGCCAATAGTCAGATCATTTTCTGCTTAATACTCTACCTGATAGTTACCTTATACATGTCACAATTTGAAACATAACAACTTCCTCTGAATTCTTATAAGTTATCAAACTTCTCCCATAATGACTTAAATATAATAAACAACAGATTTCATATATGAGTGAAGACATATCTTAAATTACTTAGTACAATATAGTTATATAACTGCAATAATTTAATCTACGAATACCAATAAGGACATTATCAAATAGATGCCTGCATGGTTTGGTGCACTGGTAAAGTGACAGACTCTTGAGCTTAAGGTTCATGTTACATAGTCCAAATCTGTGAACTGTTTAGTTCCAGTGCTCTAACTTCTTACAAATTCTTCCACATATTAAAATATTTGATCATTATTATTTTTATTCAAATGCAAGAAATTTGGCAACAGCAGATTAGTAACTTGATATTAATAACACTGAACAAAGATGATGAAGTCATATGGGAGCCTGAGATGTGGAACAATCGAAAAATGCTAGTTCAGACAAAAATACATTTTAGGAGTCATTTACTTTTTTTCAGATGTTTTAATTCATAGATTTGAAATTGTGGGTGGTGAAATATATTAGCTAATTAACAATTATGTTCTATAATACAAATTTAAATGACTCTAATCACATAATAGTAATTTGAAAATTAATATTATTCCCACCCACTCTCTGAATAATTAAACATTACTTACCAGTTTCCATCTGAAGGAATCTAAAAAAACAAACAAACAACATCATACTGTATTTAGTTAGAGAATCATGAATAAATAAAATGTTTTTTTTTTTTAATTTCATAATTAACAAAAAGTTTTTTTTGTCACATAATATATTAAATATGGAAGATTAGTATTCTGCTTAATACCAACAAAATATAACATGATTTTCTCTGCTTACATTTGACATATGCTTTCAGCAGCTTTCTTTACTCTATTTCAGAGCCATTTATTGTAAACTTGAGTAATCAATGGACACAATATAGCAAGGCTATTATACATATATCTTGAACAATTAATCCCATGAAATGCCTCATAAAGTAATAATCTCATATAAAAAAACAAGCAATTATAAATGAGTTTCTATTGGGAAAAAAATACTTTCTTATTTTAAATTCAAAATATAAAAAAATTTGATTAAAAAAATAAAGCTTAAATTGAAAAAAAGTTTTAATTAATGAATAAACATTTTACTAAGCATATTATTAAAAAAAATACTCATCTGTGAGTAAATATACCATATAAAAACATTTTGACAGCTATAATTTGTAAAGAAAAAAAATTATAATTTTTCTATTTATGATCCACTATTTTGCTTTTTACATAGCCACAGAATATTTCCTGGATTACAATTCGTTGAATTAAAATAAAGCATTAAAAAAAAAAAAAAGAATCACAATGCACATTTAAAAAAAAATTAATATAATGTACACTTTAAAATTTATTTTTCATAATCTATATACTTTCCTTTCAATTATTAAAACTTTCTATTTTTATAATTTCCAACTAATAAAGACTATGATTTTTTTTTTAAACTGTAAATTTTTTATTTTATATAAATTCATTTAAATTAAATAAAATATAAGTTATGAAATGAAATGTACAGCTGATTTAATAATGCATATAAAACATTAAATCTTTTTTTCTTTTTGATGATCAATGTTTACAAAAAAAAAATGGCTATTGTCTTGAATAAGTCATACACAAATTACAAAATATTGATTTAAAATTGAAAAATTCATGGCATTTTATGCTTACATTTAGTAATTTTTGATCATATAAAATTGATTCTTATCTGCATAGTGCATGAAAATATTTTTTTTTCTCTCAAAATAACTTACAATTACAATGACTAATATGAGTGGTGTAATTTTGCTGGAGGCAAAATAACTTTTGTTAGAATTTTAAAATTGATTCAATATACACATTGTACAACTAAACATTAATATATTTTGTTGATGTACATGATCAAAGTTTGTTTTCAATTACTTACGGTTTCGAATGAAACTGATGTTTTTTTTTAGTTGTTAAATATAAAATGTCATAAATGAAAGCACTGGGATTGTTTTGCAAAGTCACTGGATGAAAATTAAATAAAATACATTAACCATATTTTACTTCTATAATCAAATAATATTGTATACTATATAATAAATAAACTCTATTGTACATTTTTAATGTGAATGTCATCATTTTATTTTCAGAAGATATAGCTTTAATGAAGTCACATTTTATGATTTCATCAATCTAACAAAATAACTGTCATTTTTTGACTACCATTTAAAAAAAATGCTTTTTTTAAAAAAAAAAAAAAAACTTAAATGAAAATTAAGTCAGAAATTAGTCTGGGGATATATTGACATCTAGTATCATTGATTATTCAAACTAATAATAGATGGTTCTAGAAATCAATTAAGAAAATTGCTCCTGAAAATATCATATTCCACATAATAAAACAATATTATCAAATTTTGTAAATGTTTTTTGTCTGCAGTAGACTTCAAGTCTTTACAACTAACATAATGCAATAAAAAACATTTTAATCACCTGACTACTAAAAATGCAATTTTTCATATTTTCTATAGCTTCAAAAGAATTATTTGGCACATAAATGATTTCTCTCTAAAAATTATAATCAAATATTTAAAGTGGCAGATTTAAAAATAAATGAAACCATTATATTTATTATATCACTTTAGTTTTAAAAAAGATTAACTGAATGGGTTGTCATTCAAGAAATCATGCAACACCAGACCGCAAACAAGTGAAAAATTCAGTTTTGATCCAGAAATTTCTAATTCTTGAAAATAGTATGGTGCTCAAACATTATTTGATCCCTCAGGATATTTTAATCATATGATTATTTAATGTCATATTTTGTTTAACTAAAATTTTATAAAAGTATTTTCTAAAATAATTAAGCAATGAATTAATTAAGATGGAATACTTTAACCTGAACAAATAGCATATTTAAAAAAAGCCTAAAATGATCTTAATGATGTAAAGAGTTCATTAAAGGTTTCAACAATGTAAATTAGGGCTAGCCAATCTATAGCTCATATGCTAAACTCAGAGCACTGATATGTTAATTTTGCCACAGCAAATACCTGATTATAAAAATAAAAAACAAGACTAGATCTTATAAAGTAATATAGTAATAAAAAAAAACCCAATAATTTTTATTAATAATCTGGAAAAAAAATTTATAACATAAATTTGAATTCAGTGAATCAAATTTGAAAAAAAAAAAAGTTCATAATTATATTTAATTTTCATTTTGTAATTGTTCAACCTTTTGTAAGCCTCAGCATTGAAATTGCTGAAAAATAAAATGAGATCACACCAGGGTGACTCAAACTTTGAAAAATGCTTTGCTTAACTCCAAATATCAAAAGTCTGGTAAAAACAAAACAGAAATCTCATTGAAATAAACAATATTTGAATCTAAATCTTAACTTTTTTTTACAATAATATAATGTAGCATAGGAATCATTTATTTTTCTGTAGTACTTTATATTACTTAAAAACATATATTTAATACAAAAACTAAAAAGTAGCACAAAAATTGTATGGTATAGAAAAACCCACAAGTGAAAGAACTATGCTTGGACTGTAAAATATTGAATCTCCTGCTTTAAATATTGAGATGTTATAATATAGGGCATTAAGAAATGGCAAGAAATAAAAAAAAACAACCCTTAATGATCAAGTATTACTTAGTCTTAGTACCTATTGCCTAGTTACCCCAGTCTATTTAAGCAAAGAATTTAATATACGTACATATATATATGAATGTAATAAAAATAATGAATTATAACAGTGATAATATATTTTATAAAATAACTATAATAATCCATAAAAATGCTTTCAATTAATTTCTTAACCTTCTTCAACTGAAAACCATTTAAATTCAAGTAAATGTCATCATGCTATATTCCAAGATTCATGAATTTTAATGTTATAATGCATTATTTTTATTAAAATAATTATTTTGTAATTGTCATTTTGTTTTATATACATTCATATAATTTTGAAAGAAATCCTTTTTATTTATAAAAATATCACAGCAAAACAGTAACATTATTGACAAATTACTAGACCAGTGGTCTTCAACCAACCGCAGAAGTTGTCTGTCGGTCCGCAGCTAGACTGCAAGAAAGCTTATAATAACAAAATAAGACTTTAAACTTTTAATTAATATGAACAATTTTTATTTATCACATTTATTAAAAAAAAAAGAAACAGAACAAAAACAAAATCTAATCAATCATACATAAATTAATTTGTTTTTCTATTTATCACAGATGTTTATGGGGGGGGGGGGAGGGTAGAAAGTTTTTTATTACACAAACTCTAATTGTCTTTTGATAGCCAATCACGGCTGCTTGTCAGCGTTGTTAAAACAATAAAATGTAACGTGACTTTTTTTGATCTCTTAAATTTTTTCTACTCTCTCTTTTAATATTTCATTTTTAGTGTTTTTTTTTTCTATAAAGCTTTTTTTTGGCTTTAACTTTTTATTTTTGGAAATCAATTTTTATTACCTTTTTTTAAAAATAAAAACCAAAAAATAAGTTCTGTTTCTAACTTTTGCAAAGTATTTCTCAATACATCCCCACCACCCCAAAATATAGTAAGATTAAAACTTTTGACTTTTTCAAGTTTCGTTTTCTTTTTTTTTTGTTTAAAAATACGCCCACTTTTTTTTGGCCTATAAGGCAATATTTTTTTAGGCTTTATTTGTATACCGTTAAAATACTAAAACTTTTATTTTTAAAACCAATTTCTGTTATCTTTTTTTAAAAATAAAAACAAACAAAAAATAACTTTGGTGTCTATCTTTTGTCTCAGTGTTGACAACGTATTTCTCAACCCCTCCCCCCCTCAAATAAAAATTTATCTGTAAACTTCTGCTGGTCCACGAAATCTTATCCTTACTTTTACCGGTCCGCAGGTATGAAAAGGTTGAAGACCACTGTACTAGACTATAGTAATACAGACAGGGGAAATCAAACAAATATCAAATTTATATTCAAACTACAATATATCTAACAAATTATACAACCTGTTCTTCCATATAACTTTAATCACAAAAAACAATTTGTAATGAGTTAATCGAACTTACTTCAAAAACTGCTAAGTTCTGTTTACCCAGAATGCTTGTAAATTTGTTTGCTTCAACATTTCTACTGCAATTTATATTTTCTAATTCTTGTTGTTCGATCCTTTGTTGTCGTTCTTTTTCTTTTAAAATTTTCATATCCTAATAAACAAGAATAATAGTGTATGTGTATATATATAGTATATATATATAATCTGAATTATATATATTTACTATATAAATATATATCTCTACATTGACAAATAGCCTAATGATTATCCTTTTTTTTTTGTCAAATCAGAAATTACTATACTTCTTCAGATTTCAAATGTTGATTTTAATAAAATTTTATTAAAGTTCAATATACCTCTTTTATTTTTATATACATATAATCCTAATTTTCCTTTTCATCATTGCAACTTTTTCATTCATGAACAAAATTGTTCATATATTTTTTTAACCACAATTTATTGTTATAATGTGAATAACTTCTAAGATTTAACTAAATTCCTCTCTTGAATTAGCCAAACTCAGGACACTTCTTCCAAATGTCCTTTCCAGTGATACAGAAGAATTAATGCTTATTTCTATAATTATTAAAAAATTATAATACTCAATGAGTGCTTGCTACAAATACACTGTTTGAAAACTAAATTGATATATTATATATTAGACGGATGTGAAACAATACATTTGGAAGGGGATGACAACCTGGGCTAATTAAATAGACTAGATTAGTCAAAATGTATTTCAAAGATCATTTATATTTTTTCCAGGGTCTGTAAGCATATATTTATAAATGTAGAAGAATTAGTAGTGATTCAGAATATATAAATAATTCAAATTAAACGCATTTATATACAAGTATCTCCCCTCAAGTGGTTCCACTGGAGTTTCTAAACTCTAATTATGGGATTGAATTGGATCGTAGTTAGAATCAATGGTAAATAAAATCATAAAAAAGGATATGTTAATTTGTGATTTAATATTTATTATTATACTGTATTGTTAAAAAACAAACATACATCTCATATATCACACACATTATAGTAAAAACATACATCTCATATATCACACACATTATAGTAAAACACCCCAGCCAATTAGCTTTTGTAATAAGATTGTTTACCATATACACAGACAACTATTCACAAAACAAACAAATCTAAATATAGTTACCAAGATAATTCATATCTTTGATTTTCAAAAAATCATTTAAAAATAAATTTACAAATAACATACACTTTTTTATTTTACCGCTGCCAATTTATTTGTCAAATAAAAGAGGATGACTTTTATCTGACTTTCGATTTGTTATATAGTTATAAATCAAGCAATGACACCTGAAAAGATTGAAACTTTCTATTAGTGTTAATTTTTGTTTTTATATAAATCAAGCCAGACTACAGTCTCAAATATTAATTTATATAAAATTTTAATGATTTTAATGAGTATGTGTATAATTTTATGGCTTAGCAAGTGTGAAACACTAAAAATATAAATCTATTTATGGAACAAACAAATCTAAATATGTTACTAAAATATTTCATAAGCTAGACTATCAAATAATCATTTTTAAATGAACTTGTAAATAATGCCCAACCTTTTTGTTATATCAATGCTAATTTATTTTGTTACATAAAAGATGATCATTTTTATTTGAACTTCAGTTGGTTATATAATAATAAATAAGTATTGATATGTGAAAAGACTGCAACTTTCTATTAGTGGTGATTTTTGTTTTTATATTGATCAAGCCAGCTTACAATTTCAAAAACTAATTTAGTTGAAATACTCCATAATTTTAATGTGCATATAAAAAAAATCAGCCAATTGGCTACTGCAGTACAATTTTGTCATACAATAAACACCAGTCTTCAATGACCTTATAAGTTCATAGCTTAGTTCTTTCAACACAAAGTACAAAATCCTCCATATAAATACCAAATTTAAGATTGATTAAACTTTAATGTGAAATAATTACAACGTACTTTTTTAGTGTTAAGCATTTAAATTTGGAAAAAGCTTTGTGCATTTCATTAACAAGGTTAAGTTATGTTGATTCTGTGAAACATATTATGAAAACTGATTGGTTAGTTATTTTAGTACGATGTCAAAATTGATAAGAATTTATTTATGATGGAATTGGGGTTTATTCAAACTTTGTTAAAAAAGTAGTTAACTTATACACATATGTATGTTTAATTTAATAGCTTGTAAATAAAATTTATGATGCATACAATACAAGTGATTACAAACCTTAAATATTTACATAATGCAAAAATCACACATCATAAATGTGATTTAATCAATTTAATGTAATCACTCATCATATTTTTATTTTAAATTTATATCACAATCATTATGTATATTAATTTTTCTCAAAAAATAAATTAATTTCACTAATAAAGAGTGAGGAGTTCTTTTTATATTATGAGCAAAGTTGAGCTTTGACATTCAATACAGTTTAGATGTTAGTGATAACTGGCATAATAAGAGTGCATTGCCTGAGGATTTCAGGTAGCTAAGGATTTGTAAACAAGCTTAAGGCTCTTCAAGTAGCCAGCCAAAATTACTTACCTATCTGTTCATTAACTTTTAGTACATAGTTTAGATGCTGGGTAAAACCAAAAAAATAATCTGGTTTGATTAGATGAGTACTGATGCACTAACCCTAGAAACAGTCAACTTCAATATGATGTAGACTTATCTGCAGTGAGGATGGTGTCTTATGACCACTGAATCTATGATTTATCTTTAAGTGATTTATTAAGATTTTTCCATTTACTGCTATATAAATTTAAACCACACAATCATAATGTAATTGTTCATAAGTGTTTCTTACTAAAGAACTGAATCATAGATCATAAATAAGTAAATAGTAGTAACGAGTTTAACAATTTATCCCTGTTTATAGATGTTTTGAAGCAATGGGAAATATTAACTCTAAAATTAAGAAGACTTAATTTGGCTTCTCAGTCAACTTCACAAAGTACTAATAAAATGCAATCTTAGGGAATTAATCATAGGGTGCTTTGTTTTAGAGATAATATTTTGTTGTCAAAAATGGATCAGCAATGTCTACAGTTAGCTTATAACTGAAATGATACAAACATATATATATATATTGTAATGCTCAGTAGTGCATTGAGATTATATGATGATATGATTATACCTTTTAAGTATACTACTATCGAGGCTGATATTCTGAGGTAAACATAATAATATAATGAATAAGATATTTACTTCATTTTTCAGGGTTGAGGTCAGGCTTTTTGTCAAAATATGGCACCGTCTGATGAACACCATCAGGGACTGTTCCAGGGATATATCCTATTTCTGTACTAATATGAGTTATCATGATTTTCTTCATAATTTTCTTAGTCTTTATGATAACTCTCCATAATATTCAGTGATTAACTTAACTAGTATACATCTTGATTTATAATAACTAACTAAATCAAGGATCACATGATTTAGTCCCTGATGAAACAAACCATGAACTTTGTATTTTGACATGACAATCTTTAATAGAAAATAAAAATTGAAATCTCACAAAATTTAATGAATAATAATAAACAATAATTTATTGAAGATTATTAATTAAATCAAACAATTTTCAGTATATATAATTCCTTATTTCATTTTCAAGAAAATATTGTATATTCTTTAGTTACATTTACATAAGCATAAAAGGAGACTCTATATTTAACAAGACGATTATTAATCCATTTGCCCCCATATCAATCTCGTAGACTTCTAATTTAAATTATATTCTTCAAATAACTTAATTACCTCCTTATAACTATCCCTTTTTAAATTTATTAAATATGCAATATTATTTCTTGAATAGTAAGATTTCTAAATTATATTTTAATTGATCTTTCACAACATATGCAGAAAGATAATAAACAACAAACCATAATATTAAAAAATGTTCAAGGTTAATACAAGATCAAATTCTAAAAAATATTAATCTAATATGATCATATGAAGAAGCACTGATTACTGATAACAAATACCCCATGCCTTGAATGCATCTCTAGGATATAATTTCACATATTAATAACTCTTAGGAATATAATTAATTTAATTAGTCACATTTACATTCAAAGCCAGCACATATATTCAAAATAAAGTTTAGACTACCAAGTACATCTCCAGTATAAATCCTGGTAAACATTACATAACTACATAAAATATCTTCCATAAAACTAAAAATAATTCAAAAAGGTAGTCAGTCTTTGGATCCTATTCCTTACAAAACTATATCTATAAAACTTATAATAATTCATACAGATTGTTAATTTTTGGATCCTATCACTTATAAAACAATATGCTTACTCCTAAATAATACATAATACTTTGAATATAAATAATATATTTAACTATAAACAAAAGCTCATAAATAATTATATTTATATAATAAAATTCATATACATACAAGCATATATCATCAATGCCCATTAACGCAAAAGTCTAAATTTCCACACAAGGCAATTCTCAATCATTTTTGTGATAATAAAATAATTTAACTTTTTAATTCAAATTAAAATGACTACTATGCTTTTATTTAATTCTTGAACAATTCAAATATAATTGTTCATAAATCTATGCAGGCTCACTACTGTATTATTCTTTATTGCTAAGCTATCTAATGCCTACTATTCCAATATCTCCAGACTAGCTAGAAGTTTACGGCTTTCATCAACAAGAAATCTTGGATCCGAGAGAACTGCACAGAAATCTACTCCTTTTTTCGATTTTCTTTCCACTAGATATTAGTCATTTATATTTAAAAGGAGATAATATTTAAAAATAAACATATACATTTTTAAACAATACTAATTATTAAAACAAATACATGGTATTAAATGAGAAGGATAAAGAACTAAATCATTCACTATCCCTTGCATATTTCAATCAATTTACAATATTTTTTAAATGTTAAATATATACATGTTAGGACATTTAACCCAGAAAAGGTAGACATGTTTATAAATTTTAGTTTTTATTCATACTAAGCATGCTTCCAATATATTAAGAATCATAATAAATATAATATATGCAGGATCAATTGTTTTTGATATCAAATAATTCATGTAACTTACACCCATTCTTGGCAAGTCCTTGAGTAGCTTTTCACGAGGTTTATATAATTCATGCCTTAGGGTTTCTCTAGAAGTTTCTGTATACATACATGATGGAGACAAAGCTAGAATGTCCACTTACAAATTTAAGCAGAGTTTAACTTTTGTTCCTTTTTCTGGCTTATAATTTTGCTTATTAAATTTTTTCAGAATTAATATTTGCCATTTGCTGTAAATAGATTTCTAATTGCAATTCAAAAACTTCTTTTTAGAATAACATATTCAAGTTGCAATTATGGGTGCCAAGATAGACTCATACAGCTGGTGAAAGGTTCCAAGATTTTAACGGCTGAAATTCATGTCACTGCTGTAATGATGTCCTATTATAATCTTCCCTTTAAGGATATATACTGTTTATACAAGCTGTTCTGTGATCTCATTTGTTTTATTCTTATCAATCTTAGAATAATTACAATTAAAAAAAAAAAAAATCTTCTTAACTAAATTCTTTTTTTGGAATAAAAATTAGAGATTAGTTTTACTTAAATATTAATAATTCTTATTGTCTCCCACAAAAATAAACAACACTGCAACTGAATATAAAAATAAATATATAAAGTACAACCCTAATCTTTTTAAATCTCTTTTTTTTTCCTATTTTTTAAACCTAAATGTAGATGCTTTAATTACTGTGTGTTTTTTTTTTTTTAAATCTATTTTCTAATCAGTCTGCCTAATTTAAGAATGTTGACTTTTCTAGTTAGTCTGCCTAATCTTCTTATGTTGTTTATTTTACTTTGAAGTAATGTATCATTTTGTCATTCATTCCAACATACATTTGTGCAATTATATATTTAAGAACATTCTTTTTTTTTTTTAAATTTTAAATCTTTCAGCTATTGCTACCACGTTTCCCCAAAAGTAAAATTGGTCTTCTATTAATTTTTGATGCTAAAGATACCTTAGGGCTTAATTTTAGGGGATGTCTTATTTTTTCAGGTACAAAAATATACATTCATAAAAAATCTCAAATCAACCCGCCAAACATGTTTTTTCAGTAATGCCTCCTGCGAACATTTGAATTTTCAGCCAGCAATACACAGTGAGATAGTTACGTATATTTAAGTACAAAAACTTGTCTGGGATCAAAATATTATTCCATTTAAGTCTATCACTAAATCAAGTGTTAATTGAAGACTTAGGAGACAGGAATGGAAACAAAAATAATTGCAGCTAAGAATGATTATCCATTCAACAGCAATGAAAAAATGCAAGCACAAAAATTCAGAAAATATTTTTGTACTTCACACTACATTAAATATGTTGTTACTACACATGACATATTGAATTACAAAGATTCATACAAGACACAACCACATCTATCTGTTATCAAAGGTGCACATTGCAAACACTTTCCAAATTGCTCATAATAGCCCTGCTTGGGTATTCTTTTTTAAAACCTTTCTTTAGGAGAAAGATCAATTTAACTTAAATTAAACTTTAATTATTAAAATCACATCTGTTTTAAACTCTTTTAAGAGAAAAAAAAAAAAACCACTTAAAAAAACAAAGCTGTTTTTCTTTAATCTTGAATATTTAAAAGTTACCATGATCAAATTCTAAAACTAAGACAAGCATTCTAAATCTAAGTATTAAATATAAATAAAATAAGTACCAAAATTATATAAATGAAATTATAAATTGTCTGATATAAAGGCTTGTGATAAGTAAAATTTTCAGTTTGTTAAATCATTCATAAAGTCAATAAATTGGTTATCTTAAGTCCAAGATTCGGCTGAGAGGAAATTGTTTCTCTATGCTGATAGAATTATGTTTGTTGAAAATATTCAATAGGAAAATACATAAGTATCATTATAATTTCTATTATTATTTATTTAAAGAATCAATAATATTATTTATTTATACATTCACTACTTTATAATTCAATACATACATCATGTGTTTCAACAAACGAAAAGAAATCCATTCATCTGACTGACAATCTTAACTAAGGCTTATATTACAAACATCCTGAAAAATCATTCTAGAAGTTATTTTCTGGTTAGGTCTTATTTTCAGGGAGATGGTAACAGACTTATTACATTATTTATGTATATATTATAACATATATATTTTTCAATTTTGTATTCTTCAGATATTGATAATAAAACTAATCTATTACAGTATTATTATATTTTTCATATATATATATGATAAAATATTATTATTATTTTGTTTAATATCCTTTTAAAACATTTTAAGACTACTTTTATTCTGCCACACAACTACTTGTCACCAACTCTTATGAACAAAACCAATGGGTGATCATTAAATAGATGATTTATCTAATTCAATATATATGTAGCTGCAGATTTATATATATTATTCCATTATGCAAAAAAAAATTATTTGGGTTCAAAACCATAAGACATTTAAAATTTTACGTTGTTAGTATGAATAGCATGAGTAAAAGGTGTCCTCTAAATGGATAAAACTCAAAAATGGTGTTTCCAACCAGATGAATACCAATCAAAACAGAAACTGATCACGGGAATTTGCTTGCACCCAGAATAGGCAGGTAGTGAAAAGAAAAACATAAACAGCTGCTGTGGGCAAATTAACTGTAAGTTTGAGGTCATGTGATATTTATTTTGTTATATAACAATTATTTGTCAAAAAGTGTGGTAATTAATATACAACTGAATTTATTGGCATCAGATATATGAGTAGATAAGCATTAGTTCAGCTATTTAGCTTAATAAGAATAAAGATAGATAATAGTCCAGAAAAAAGCAAACAATTCAGAAACTAGTAATAGGGATCTATTTGAACTGCCACTCATTGCTTATGCTTACAAAAGAAACTCTGGGGTAAGGTAAAAATATTATTACTGTCAAGTGGGCTAATGAGATTCTGTTTAGTTAGGATGTCTTTTGACTATGGCTGTATTAAAAATTTGACAACTAGAAAAATTTAGCTAGTGTAAACCTTTAAAAAAAGTTTCTGTAACTTCTTGTTTTATTATCAAAATCAGTAACATTATCGTATCTTATCTCTTAGTTTAAATCAACAAATAACTTTGAAATCCACTGAGATCATTAACTTTTGATTTAAATTATACAAATTCACAATGAATATTACTATTTCAAAAAAATATACATCTTTTTGTTTAAGCAAGTTGATACTATAATCATTGTCAAGAATGAAGTTCATTATTACATTACATCAAAGAAAGAAAAAGAGCTGCAGTAATTTTCATACAATGCGATGCAATGGACAAATTCATTTAAGAGTGGCTGCCAATGTTGATGATATATATATATAAAATCCAATTCATATTTACAAACTTTTCAAAATAGATAAAACCAAATATAATTTCGATCCAAAATATAGCCCAGAAGTCACTCAAAATATAAGCCAACAGCTAATCCAAGCAACCCTTTAATTTGGTTTATTTATTAGTGGGATATGTGATATAAATATAAAATATCTTTATTGTTAAAAAGAGGTTGCCTTGATAAGTTTGAAATTGTTGATTGTTTTTGATATTCAGATTGTCTAACTGTTGATTGATTTTTAATGAACATACTTTTTGTATAAATTTAATTAATAAATAATCAATTAAAAATTAATAGAAAATTATGTATTTTTATATAGAGTTTATTTTATATATATTATAATTGCAATTTATAATTGGCTATTTATTAGTCTGCATTCAGAACAGGTTATATTTACCTGTTTAAGAAGGTTTATTTAAACTTCCTATCAATAATTTCAATCTCTATGGTCAAGTTCCAATCTTTAGTATCTTTATAAATATATGAGACCATTAAGAGAGGTGGGATTCCACCTCTATTGCTAAAAGGAGGTTGCCTTGACAACAGTTTGAAATTCTTGAGTGTTATCTATATTGGGATTGTCTAAGTGTTGACTGGTTTCTAATGGTTATTTATACACATTGTATAATTGTTATGTATTGTATATTTAATACATTTTAATTTGTTACATTTGTAAGTATTCAGATGGCTCTATTATAATTTTATTATTGATTCTGATTAATTTTATATAAAAAAATAATAGATATCTCACTATGTATGTGATATAAATTAGAGATTAGTTTATATTTATACTGAAGAGAGCATAAAAATATTAGCTAAAAAAGTTTTTATATATTAATGTAAATAAATGACATCATGAAATTGGTAGAAGATTTTTATCAAGAATTATATAGTAATAAAGAACAAGTACCTCCTATATCTATTACATCTTCCGAATTGCCCAGAATTTTAAATGAAGAAGTGAGACATGCAATTAAGTGTATGAAGAAAGGAAAGGCTCCAGGAAATGATGGAATTATAATTGATATATTAAAAGAAGCAGGTGAAGAAATTGAAACAATTTTAGCAAAGTTATATACCAAATGTCTAAATGATAAAGATGTACCGGAAGATTGGAAGAATGCAGTAATAATATTAATATTTAAAAAAGGTGATAAAGAAGATATTAGAAATTACAGACCTATCAGCCTTTTATCAGTTTTATATAAAATTTTTACCAAGATAATTACAACTCGTCTACAGAGAACTTTGGATTTCCACCAACCAAGAAAACAAGCTGGATTTAAAAGTGGTTTTAGTACAATAGATCATATCCAGGTATTGAGAGAAGTCATAGAAAGGACAAATGAATATGAGTTGTCATTATGTTTTGGATTTGTAGATTATGAAAAAGCATTCGATTCTATACACATTTCTTCAGTGATTAAAGCATTGGATCATCAAGGTATAGATCCAGGATATTGTCATATTTTAAAGAATATTTATAAAAATGCAACAGCAACAATTAGATTACATAATGATATTGGAAAAATCAACATTGAGAAAGGTGTAAGGCAAGGTGATTCCATATCTCCAAAACTCTTTACAGCAGTGCTGCAAGAAGTATTTTGTGGATTAAAATGGGAAACTAAAGGAGTGAAAGTAAATGGAGAGTATTTAAGTCATTTAGATTTCGCAGATGATGTAGTTGTTTTTGCAAATAATGCTTCAGAGCTGCAGGAAATGTTGCAGGAGTTAGCAGATGAAAGTAGAAAAGTAGGACTAAAGATAAATGTTAAAAAGACTAAAGTAATGTTTAATCGATTTGCTCAAAATATGAAAATAAAGATTGATTATGAAGAATTAGAAGAAGTTAACAGTTACAAATACCTTGGTCAGATTATTAATACAGATGGAAACATAATGGAGGAAATTAATCATAGAATTAAACTTGGTTGGAGTGCTTTTGGTAGAAATAACTTGATACTAAAAGGAAATATGCCTATGTGTTTGAAAAGGATGGTTTTTAACAAATGTGTTTTACCAGTTCTCACTTATGGATCTGAGACTTGGACACTTAATAGAAGAGCAATACAGAGACTTCAGACCACTCAAAGGAGTATGGAGAGATGTATGTTGGGAGTAACAAGAAGAGATCGAAAACGCAATGTATGGGTAAGACAACAAACAGGTGTTACTGACCTTATTGAAAAAATTAAAAGATTGAAATGAAGTTGGGCTGGACATATTGCTAGAAGAGATGATAATAGATGGACAATTGAAATTTTAAACTGGATTCCAAGAGATTGTAAAAGGCCCAGAAAGAGACCACATGTGAGATGGATGGATGAAATAAGAAAATGTGCAGGGGTGTTGTGGAAAAGAGAAGCTAAAGATCGGAGAAGATGGATTAAACTTGGAGAGACCTTCATCCTGCAGTGGATTGATAATGGTTGATGATGATGATGATGAAATGGTTAGCTGATTATATTATATAATTAAATTTTACATTAATTACTTAAAAATTATATGAGAAAACAGTGTAAAGGATTATATTTGCTTTCATGATGACATACAAAAAAATATCTTACATTTTTATTTTTAGATTTAAAATAATTTTACTGCCCAATTTATTTAAGGCTATTAGAGATAATAAATCTGAAATAATTTTGTTATTTTACTGATTTAATCTTTAAAATAGTAAATCACACATATCATTATCGAACCTTTTCATAATTGAAAATATTTTTTGTAAATGACCCTATTCTTCTTGGTATGTACACCTCTTTATTCTCCATATCTAGAACTAATCAAAGTTTAATATTTTTGAAACACATTACAAAATACCCATATATTAATAAAAATATATGAAAGTAATGTTGAATAGCATCAAAACCACAACAAAAAAAAAATCTAAACAAATGATATAAATTAATATTAAAAAAAAAAAAATTAAATTAATGCTTTTATGTTAACAACTGTCTAAAAAGTAGAAAAATAACAAAGTAATTCAAATAAAAAACTTGTGTTATTTCATAAAGGCATGTTTTTTAGTCGGATTTTGTTATTCTTCTATTTTTTAGTTCGTTGTTTACATAAAAGCATTACACAAATATATATTATTTTAATTAATTTAATGAATAAATATGAATTAAATCAATATTACCAAAATTTTATTCTACAAATGTAATGTTTCCATCAGATATATTATTTTTATTTTAATAAATCAATATTAATAAAAATTTATTCTACAAACATAATATTCTGTTGACTCAGTTGTTAAGAAGTTTTCTTGGATGCATAAGAATGTGAGTTAGAGTTCTAAACAGGAACGATTTTTTTTTCATTGTTAATTCAAAAATGTGGACATACTAACACAAACACAGACAAAGCAAGTTAATATAAAAGCATTTAAAAACAGTGATGAACAATTCTTAACTATTTTCTGTAGAAAAAAGACTTTTAAAAGTTGATAATAATTCTTTGTAGCTAGTAATATACTTATAACTCCTTTTTTTTTTTTAGCCTTTAAGCAAGAAATCATTTGAGCTCCACATTTATACATCAATTATTAGATCCTGGTAAATTAGGGCCCTATTTAGTCATTACAGTCTCTAGGCTTTGACAAACCATGCTATAAAATAGTTAGAGCTCTGCTTCTACTTAACTTAAGTATAAATAAAAATATATCTAGAAAAAACTAAGTTTTAAAAGACAACGATCAATCACATACTTTATTTTGAAGAGAAAAAAAAGGTGCTTGATAGGCTGGAGCAAAAGACAAATAATAAAATTACCAAAACATTTTGGAAAATATAATATTTTGGAGAATCACTCTGGAATAATATTTTAAAAAGTTAATTGTTTAATTGAAAAGCAACTTCTAAAACAAAAAATATATACAGCAACTTTGTATGAAGTCTGAAATAACAAACTTAAAAGTGATTTTAAAAATATTTTTGTTTGAAATTATTAGATAAAAAACAGACTTTGTATAGAAATTAGATGGTGACAGTTCAACATGGATGATTGAATGTCAAATGTCAAGAATTTTTTCAATGGATGCTAGAATCCCTTTTTAAGAAAATGATTACTTTCTTATAAGAAGATCAAAACTCTGTTGAATGATTTTGGTGTTTGAGACAAAACTGAAATCCACCACCAGAAAAAATCTGTTCCAAGAAATTGTCACAATGTTACTTTAAACCTCATCCTTATAATTTTTAAAGTAAGCCTACATTTTAAATTTGGGAAAAAATTTTGTTTTATGAAATTATAATCCTTGAAATAATTATTGTAACAGCAAATCAAATCGTTTTCAATGCCTTTTTATTGACTGGCATCTGAAGCATTTTCCTGGGGTTTTTTTTTTTTAAACATAAATATCATTTACTCTTAAAAGTAAAAAAAAGCATTAATTGCAAATAAATGACCAGATTCCTTATTATGAACACATCTTTTATCTTTATAATGATCTTCTTTTTAAGTATGATAATAAAGAATTAATAATGAGTATTTTTTTTCCTTACTCTTCAACATTTTACTGTTTATTTCCATAAATAAGTTACATTAGCTTTGAAAATTAGCAAAAATATGAAAACAAATAAATTATGATAATAATATTTACATATTACTATAAAAAAAATAATTGTACTAAAAGAATTATTTATCAAAATAAATTTACTTACTCTTTTCTTTTGGGTTCGTTTAGCCTTTACTGGTTTACAGTTTTCAATACCATTTTCTATTTTCAGAGTATTTAATTGTTCAATTGTAGAATCCTAGAAGCAAAAAAATTTATATATATTCAAACATTTTTGAAGACACCTATAAGTATAAACATGAATAAAATATCCTAAAATAGCTTTCAGAAGACTCACCAGTTGTTGAGGTTTTTTAAAATAATTTTCTTTATTTGTTCCACCTTATAGCTAAAATATTTATTTAAGACCGACTGTCGAATGGTTAGCTAGATTGGTTATAAATTAACTTACAGAAAAAAATCATAAACTTATTTGGAAATCCTCAACCACACCTTGATTCGAATTTGATCTGAAAAACATGTCTCAGCATGAAACCCTTATATACACAATATATAAGTACACACATACATGAAAATATGTACTGTATAGTATATAAAATTAATATAAGATAAAATATTTAAAAAAAACAACAACAACTGATATATACTATAAAAAGAAAATTGGAATAGGTAACTTTTTAAAGCAAATCCAAGGGAAGCTATAATATTGAAAAAGTCTAAGAGTAGTCACATAAGCATAAATAACTAAACATGGTTATATAATCAAAAAACCATGTGATGTTTAGCACCCAAACAGCACGGTTGAATGCATTAGTTACTTCCAATCCATCAAATTGGTATTTTTTCTCCCACTTTCCTAGGTTGGAAATCAATCCAGAAACCTTTGGTGTTGAAGTTTGCCAGTATATCCAGAATCTACTAGTCCACCACTGTAATCACTGCATTAAACAACAAAGGGCACAATTATCAAAAAGACAACAGTTATTGCTACAAGAAAAACAATAATAAAACCTAATGTCAATAAAAATCCACACTTTGGATTTAAAGGGATGGGTACATGCATAAGTGGTCAACAATGAAAATTGCTATAATAAGCTCTGTATAATATTTTAAAAATGACTGGAAACAATCCTTATTTTTGAGTCATTTATATTAATTTTTTATTTAAATATTGTTTTTAAAAAATGTCAACCATTATTATGTGCTTTTTTTTTTTTTAATACTTCCCAAACATGAGAAGCCAATTTTGTGTTGGTACATTTTGGAAATTAAAATTAAATTCTACTACATTTATTTTTAATCTGACACAACTTTAATGACAAAAGAAAAAAGACAAACAATTACACAATCTAACTTTATAAGAAAAAGTAAACCAAAAGAATTTCTGCTAAAAATACCATAGTTACTCTCAGTTCTAAGAGAGAAAAAAATTATAACTAATACCTATTCTACAAAGTTAATACATCAATTATTGATAGCTCTTTGCTAGTCAAAGGCTTCCTAGAAAATTATTATATCTAAAGATTTATGACAGGCCGTTTTTAGCTACAATCAGTAAGTCAACATCCCATCATATTTCTATGGACAATGTCTTAAAAGTTAAAGATATCCCTAGTTAGTCCATGAACCTTCTATCTTATTTTGCTATATATTCATCTCATCTCTATTTAAGCTTTTTAACCTTTCCTACAACATCAATAACATCAGAACTATTTGTTTCTCTTTCCATCCCTCCTTACTTCCACATGTTTTTTCATATTATTTTTACTCAGTTGCAATATTGAATTTATTTCTGAAAGTTAATATTTTATACTCAAAACATAAGCTTAAAAGCTTTTCTTTTTAAGCTATGCTATGTTCCAAAGGTATTAATTAGACACTAGTCAGGAGAGCATGAATAACTTTAACTAAATACAAATAAATAAGAAATAAATAATTTGGAATTCCATAATAAATGAATACAGTCTATTACTAAACCTCTAGTTGCAAGTTTCACTTCTCACACACACAGGTTATAATATTATAAGCAACATTATGTGTTTTAATTAAAAGATCTAAATACTCATATGTATTTGTTGCTATTTATATGTATAATATTTGAAATACAAGCATAATTCATCTTCTTGGAGTTTAAATGTAGTTATAGAGGATTTGAACACTGTCTTCCAAACTCCCTCAGCTATCCACTCTATCTTATACAATCGATACACATGACTACATACGTGAAAAAGATAAATGATCTCCAATATACATACTTCATGCTGAACTAGCACTCAGCAGTTGATCCAGATTATCATCTTTCATGCATATTGGTTGTATGAAATAGAGTGGATAGCTGAAGGGAGCTTGAAGTCTATGTTCAAATTCCCTATAATTATGTTTACATACATGTGTATATGCTTCCTGGAACTTTAGCTGATAATCTATTATTAAAAGTAAGCAGATCATACTCTCTCCAAGTTTTCTTTGTGCTTACTTGGCATCACACTTTTCATGCACTAATTAGTCATCTTTCTGTTAATCCTAGTTTTAGATCGGAGTTTTTTTTATATGTTCAATCTTTTACCAATGAATGGCTAATTTACATAATAGTCTGTTTATTATACTTGCAAATTATTAATATTAACATATGTAGATTTTTTTCTAAAATATATTAAAATTACAATAATTAATTCAGGAATAATCTGTATATATTTACATAATTATGAAAGCCATTTTATTAACAATCTATATCTATTTAATACACAAACAGACATTTCAAGAACAAAAACAAACAGTCAATTAAATGCTGCTCCATGCTATTTTTTTTGCTTGATCAATATTAATTGGCTCCAATAGTGAGAAGAGCTAGTTGGTTTCCAAAGCAATTTAACCGAGTTTCCAATATTTTGCCTATCAGTCATGGTGTAACTCCAAATTAAGATGATTTAAATAGTCAGCATTTATTATAAAACTTAACTTCTTCCAAGATAGATCGTATATTTAATCATTGACCAAATAAATTTGAATACGAGTCAGATTCCTAAAGAATCATTTTAACAAATTCGAAACAATGCCAGATAAATTTTTAAAAACTTTTAAATTTTGAAGAAAATAACTTTTCAGAAACTTTAATTGTTTTGCTGTTTACTTCATTTATTTTAAATTTCTCTGTATCTTTTATTAAGATGTGGCTTTTCCCCCATATATCCTTTTACTAATTTCCCTATGTCTTTTCGATTGTCAGAATTTTAAGGTATGAATATCTGATGATTACTTACACAAAATCAAAAGCCATTTTTGTTATTCACGAAACCTAAACATAATTAAAATCTATAGTGTGTTATGCCTTTGAATTGCATTAGTTACATGTACATAAACTACAAAACATAATCCATTTTTAAATTCTACCTACTTTATAATCCCTTTATTGTAATCCTTTATATAAAAAATTTGGAGCACTGATAGTAAAATAATACGTTTATAATGGCTTTACATGCTTTTGCAAGATATATTAAATATAAAAAAAAATCCTTTGGCATATTTTCTTGTCATTCTATTATTTATTAAGTGTAATAATGCTCAAGGTTAAATGGATTTATAAGTAACTATTAGAAACCGTCAACACTTAGACAATCCCAATATAGATAACAACCAACAATCTCAAATTGTTGTCAAGGAGGTTGTCTTGACAACAGTTTGAGATTGTTGATTGTTATCTATATTGGAATTATCTAAGTGTTGACTGGTTTCTAATGGTTATTATTTATTAATATTTTTAATATGACAAAAGTCGCAAGAGAATAAACCAATATACAAATTTAGCAAATTGTAATAAAATGTTCTTGTTTCCAAACCACTCCTTAACATTCACAAAACTTATAACATTGACCTAGCTATAACAACTTCCGGTCTCACTATTTACACTATTCTTAGAATAAAATCTTAACTTTCTCCTATACAGAGAAGAAAAGGCAAGAAGAAAATGTGCTGATCATCTGCATATCTACCAATGAAAATAAGTGAATCAGTAAAACATATTCACACCCAAAACATTAATTTGTTTCACCAAAGATGTAGATGATATATTTCAATGAAAATATAATTATTTAGTATACAAACTATTACATATCTAATTCCATCAACTTATAAAAAGAAAATTGTAGGATTAAAAGCTTGGGAGATCATAGAATGTTTGAGCTTCTCTGGTGGTAGGTCAAGCAATTCCATTTAACTAAATAAACTGAGATTTGATGAGATTATACCAAACTTTTCTATAATGCATATGCATCAAAAATAAGTTAAACTTATACGAGTTCTTAAGAAAATTTCTTAGAAATTTTTTTACTTCTTCAGTATTAATTTTTCCCTTTACAGACATCGTAATTTCAGTTTCTATAATTTTTAATTTTAATCTGATTTTTTTTTCTCATATCAGCGAGAAGGTAGACAGCCAAAAGATCAAAATGCAACAAATTTTTCTATTTCCAAAATTCTGCTATGTGGTTTATTATCTATACCTTAGCATTTGCTTTGACTACTAACAACTGTTACAAACTATATCTTGTGATTTTATTGATTGTCTTTGATAATTATTAATTACGAAGAAAGCTACAGTCTTTTTAAAATTCTAAGGAAGTCTGCTGGAACAAAAATAAGACTAAATTAAGTGCAAAAAAGTACATTAGGCTACAACACATGTTAACACAATTTCAGATTGCTAGAAACAACATTTATACACTTTATGCTTATAATGAAAGTATATATATATCATAATGAGATGGGGAATCAATATGGTCATCCCTGGGGTGATGGAAAACAGATGGAATAATCATCAACCCCAAATAAATAGAAATATAAATATACAAAAAAGTATATCAAGATATCATTAATATATATATATATATATATATAAGAAATGTTATACCTTAAAAGAGCTTGAGATCAAGAGATCTCTGTGAGATCATATCTCTCTGAGATCAGCCCAATTAATATATAAATTTCTTATATATATATATTAATAATATCTTAATAATATACTTTTTTGTAAAATTTTATATTTTTTATTTATTTGGGTTGATGATGATATTTCCATCACCCCAGGGATGAGCATCATGATTCCCCATCCTATTATAAATGGTGCCTCATGTTGGGCACCACATGAGACATCATTTGTAACACTACAGAAAAATAAGGGGGCCATACCTGACAGAAGTATGTGATCATCAATGACCTTCAGTTGGATTACCATTTGTATCACTATAGAAAATCAGTGTTTAAACCATCAGGGATCTGAAAAATTGTTTGTTTATCCTCGAAGTAAAATATATATATATATATAAGGAATAAGCATGATAAATCACTTGGATATATCAGCACAGTTAACTCCTTAGAGCAGCTATAAGCATAATTAACCAATTTCATGAGCATTATCAATAAGTAAAAATAATACTCATCATTATGGGTGAGTAATAATAAAATAAATCAACAGTCAATCTTGTGACTGGATTTGAAATTGGTCTACTGTAGACCAGGACAACTATTTAGCCTTTGCCAGCTTGTGCAATTATTTAAATCTTAATTTGGATGCACAAACCTAAGTACTAATCCCTTAGAAATTATAACTAAAAAAATAATGCTGGGATATTAAAACATGCTGATATTTAATCAATACATAACCATTTAATACCATTGATGTACTGGCCAACTATAAGCTTAATTTCTAATAGAGACTAAGCAAAATAAAATATTGTGCATGGACTTCGAAGAATTTATATTCTTCATGCCAATCCATAATCATCATCATCTGGATGCCTATATACAAAATATAAATGACCCTATCCCATATAGTTGTTATGCACAAATCTAGCTGAGGAAGCAAGAACTCTATAATTTATTACTGTGAGCAAGAGGGATATAATGAATAAAGCAGCCTATAAATAATCTTAACGAATTCATAGGCTTACTCTACTATAAGTAATTAGTTTTAATGGGATCATCAAAAAAACTAAATCCTAGAATATAAGCTGGCATGATATAAGGTCACACATACTGCAATTCATGAACAGGAATTGGAGAGAATAAAGTAATTAAGACTAGAAAGAATTTTTTTTAAAAAAACAATTATTTAATATCTAATTAATAACAACAAAAACAAAGATGGCATGATAATATAATATTTCAAACACTCATTTCATAAAAATATATATTTGCTGTACCAGTCACTTCGATCTTCTTTTGATCACTGAGGGCGAGGGAGTTGGAGAGATGGAGAACTAGTATGGAGGGTAAGAAGAGTTTAAATATATATAGAAGTAAACGGAATATTGGATGCGAGTTAATTTATGATAATAGTAAGGAAAGTAGTTTATTATTTAAGGCTCGAACGAGATCTTTAGCAACAAGAGGAATATACATGTAAATGGAAAACCATGGATAATTTAGTGTGCAGATTGTGTAAGGAATGTATAGAAAATATTAGACACTTGTTGATTGAATGTAAATGCTTGAAAGCAGAAAGGGTACAGATAATGAAGTTATGGGAGGATAGACATGAACAAAGTGACTATACAGAAAGTGAGTTATTAGTTTTTATGTTGGGTTTGCGAAGAGATAAGGGGGATTTAGATATAAAGACCATAGAGTTGACAAAGTTTATGTTGTGGAAATGGGATGGGGCAGAATATGGGAAGACTTAAGAGTGGGGAATGGAGAATAAAATGGCTAACAGATTTATCTGGGCATAATTGCCGAGATATTCTTGACTTCATTTACGGAGAAGCCAAATACATCACATCACATAGAAAGGCCATAGAGTTGACAAAGATTATGGTTGTGGAAATGGAATGGAGCAGATTATGGGAAAATTTAGGGTTGGGGAAAGGAAAGGGAAGGTAAAGTGGCTAACAGGTTTCTCTGGGCATAGTTGTGCTGAGATTCCTGACTCCATATAAGGAGAATTCACAGTGCATCATATCACATCACAACATAGAAAATTTAATTTACAGTGATCCAAAAGTTGATGATGATGAATGCTAACAGCTAGATCCCAGAGAGAAAGAAATCTTTTAACATTATTCAGACAATTGCCATCTTTTAACATTATTCAGACAATTGAGAAAAAAACACAGAGACAAACATTAGCCAAAATAATTCTAAATAATCTTAAAGTTTATTAAAATTCAAAAAAATAAATCCCAGGCAAACAAAAGTATGAAAGTTTGATTTAGATTTCTCTAGAAAATTTATCAGTATACAAGAGTATTGTAACATTAAACACACTGGCACATAAGTTTGTTTTCTCACCTGAGAATTACAAAGTGATTTATAATGTTTTCCTGCTAGTGATTTATATTAACTAATTCCAGTTTCCTTATTTAGAGATTTCAAAACAAAACTGACTTGTATGGAATACAATGAATCAGCACAGAGCGATCTTTTCCTACAACCTGGCAAAATCTCTGGATATATATAGGAGTGTCATTTGTCTGCAAGCTTACCCATGAATAACCACATTTAAGATCATCAAGGTTGATTCCGATAAAAGTAAAAGAAAAAATTATGCTATTACGTAATTTGAAACATAGGAAAACCAAAATCTCTACTGATTAAGAAAAACAGAACATTATACTTGATAAACTGTTAGCCAAAAGACTGGCAGTCTGCAGGAAATGCAAACCAAGCTTAACTAAACTAATTACGACAAAAAAATGAGGGACAGGTGAGTTAAAAGAAAACTACTAATATCTTTCCAAGCATTTATCAAGGGTTAGTAATATAAAAAGAGAAACAACTAAGTATATAAAATAGAAATTTGCAATACACTCTTGGATAAATAGAATTAAAAATATGAAATCATAAAACTAAGATGCCGCCAATACACACTGTAAATAAAATACATAACACAATAATTAAAGATATTTAAATGAGTCGGTAAAACTTATTATAGATACAAGTTTCTTTTTAGATTAAGCTGAGACTTTATCAGAGATTTAAGCCCTGGTTATAAAATGAAAACATAAGTTTATCTCAAGACATAATGTTAGGTCTGGCAGGATACGCAAAGTTTACTCCTACTAAGAATCCATCATGAAAGCTTCATTTCTTTTTTTTTTTGGTCAGGAGCACGAAGGCAAATGTAGAATCAGTTCTGGACTAGTCAATTAGATCATGTTCTGAAGTCACAATTATGGAGCTCTGAGGTTCATCTTTGGAAAGGTTTAGCCCTGCATATTGTAAAGATTTCCCACGGCATGTAGTTTTGGCATTCTGCAGGGATGATTGCTATTTAGCAAATAATAGTCAGTAGTAGGATATCAGCAGACAGCAAAATTATAATATCAGCAATTGTGATATAAAGATGTGAACAGCGATCTTTAAAATATAAGGCAGCACAGCAATCTGAATAGATATCACCAGTAGAAAAATAAGAATGAATAATAAGAATCAGCAGAATCTCCTGCATAATCTCTAATTAAAAGTTTTTGACCAGGGTAAATCTCTATCTCCGGCTTAATCTTAATTAAAAAAAACAATCTGACCAGCGGTCTTATTTTATTCAAAATTAATTAAAAATAAATAAATGAGAAAATAAGGGTCAGCTTTTAAAATAAATTACAATCAACAATAAAAAGAAACTTGATCACAATCAAAACTTTTTAAAATTAAAATGCTTTTTCAAACAGATTAAAACTTTGCTAGTTTTTAATTACTGTGAGAAAAAAAAAACAAGCATCAAAAGAAAATTATTTTAAACTAAAATCTATTAAAAAGTAAAATCACAGAATTTAAAAATAAAAACAAGTATGTGTTTATAACATACAAAACTTTTAAATAGTTTTCTTTATTACTTTTAATTTCACGATGGAACTTTTGAAGGTCATAAAGCATACAGTTTCAACTGTCCTATCACACTAAGAAAAAAATAATAAAAGCATTTCTTTGCTATTCTTTGAAAATGTAAAAGCACAGAATTTAAAAATATAAACAAGTATGTGTTTATAACATACAAAACGTTTAAATAGTTTTCTTTTAAAAATTTTATAAAAATAAAAGTTAGTTTTAATTTCGCAATGGAACTTTCGAAGATCATAACGCATACGGTTCAACTGTCCTATCACACTAAGAAAAAAATAATAAATGCATTTCTTTGCTATTCTTTTTTTAACACCTTTAAACATTTAACCCTTACTTCAGAAACCCTGTTGAATGTTTGTCTTGTTCCCTGTCTACTGAGCTATTACTATTAATTTAATTTCTACCATTTACCCTAGCATTATCAATCTTTTTCTCAGCAGGTCTAAGACTCCGGGCATTATAGGATACATAAACCCCAGACTTATCTTCTAAAATAAATTCATTCTGACCACTTTTCTTTTGTATGGCGAAAGAATCATCATATAGGAAAAAAATACTGATGCTGGGTTAGATTACTAACATTAGGTTTTCTGACAAAAACCAAGTCACCAGTGTCAAATTGGCATGGTCACCAATTTCCACGCCTTACTTGTAATTCGGCCATGTGCTTTAATCTTATCCTAGCCTTTTCCGTATCCCTTTCTCTATTAATATTACTTTGATTGATAAGTATATGATAATTCTGACCAAAATGTAACCTAATTGGCATAAACCCTGTGGACTCATTTAGTGTTCAATTGATGTAGTTGATAACATTCTCAGTTTGTGTCACTCATTCTCTGTGGTTCTTGCTGACATACAGTCAAAACAGATGGTCTAACTCTCTCATAACCTGCTCACAGGGATTAGATTGGGGATTTACTTATAGATATTAATAAATGCTGTATACCCTGTTGTTGAATCCACTGATTCCATTGGCAGAATTTAAATGGAATCCCATGGACAATAAGTACAAACTGCGGTTTTCCAATTTTAGGGGTCTGCGGCTCTTGCAAGACTTTAATAATGCTTAGGACATCAGCCCTTCTTAGCAGATAAGTTGTCATGTATTTTGAGAAAACATCAATCTGTAAGCTAGTAATGGGCCATAAAAGTTTGTGGCTAGTGATTCATTAGGATTCTGAGCCAAAATCAGTTGCAAGATTCCAGTAAATTTTTTATTTACATGCTTTGTTTATGAACATGTGCAGCAGGTTCTGAGAACAGATAAGATATTTGAGTACATTCCCAGGTAAATAAAATAATTTTCAGAGTACATACTCAACCTTATGTGACCCAAAATGTACATAAAGTTTATGTTTGTATTCAATCAACTAGTTCCTAAGCCTTTTAAGTATGAGAGTCCTCCAGGAATCTTATTCTGAAGTAACCCTGTATTGCAATATCCCATCCTCAATTCAATAGGCTCCTTCATGTTGCTCCAACTTAGATGTGTGGGCCAGCGATGGAATCTGCGCGCATCTCTTGTACGTTACCAACTGAGCATAATCTGGGTCTGTTGCCTGTATTTCAGGGAGTCTCTGTAAATCTTGCTCCACCAACTCATCCATAGCTAATGTAATTGCTGCAATGCTTAAATTATCTGAATGGAGGTAATACCGGGGTAGATGATGATGACTTAAGATATCAGCCACAATATTATCCCTGTCTGGGCAATAAACAACTCTATATTGAAATTTCTGTAAGACTAGACTCCATCGAACCAAGCAATCATTTGGCAAGTAAGTGTTGTTCAGAAATTCTAAACTTTTATGATCGGTGATAACAATGACATTCGATCCAAGCAAAAATTGTTTAAGTTTTCTGAAGGCCCATACAATAGTCAGAGCATCCTTTTCTGTAGTAATATAATTGTTTTCAGCATCCTTAAATATTCAGATACAAAAATACAATACTTTGTGGTGTTTCTGTTCATCAATTTTAAATAAGACTACCCCCATATCATGTCTACTACTGTCAGTTTGTATATAGAATGTTTGAGAAAAGTCAGGATAAGCCAGAACTACTTGTTCCAGGAACTTCCTCTTGATACGCTGAAATTCTTGTTCTTGTTGGGAACCCCAAATCCATTTCTGATCCCTTCTTAATAACTGGACCAAAGTTGACAAAAAAGGATCATATTTGATGCCTATTGGAAGATGTAGGAAAATGTTCAATTGCAGCCAGTTTATCTGGATGGAGTTTAATGCCATTCTTTCCAATGAAAAAGCCAAAAAAAATGCCACCTCGTCCATGGCCAAGTCACACTTTTGTAAACTGAGTGACATTTTTTTGATGGCAATCTGTTAAAAACATCTCTAAATGTTCTGTGTTCTTCTATATTTCTGGAATCAATAACCATGTCGTCCATGTACATGACAATATTTTTGACCTTTTCAGATAATATCTGGTATAGACAACTTATTAAATCCCAACCAACTATTGATCAGCCCAAAGGCATCCGATTAAAAACATATGTATATCCTTCATATTAAAAACCAGTACACTGGTAGCAATCATATGGACGGAGAGGTATCTGCCAGTAACTGGTGGTTAAGTCCATCATAGTAAAAACGGTTTTCCCTTGAAACTTAGCTAAAAGTTCAGTTATTGTAGGGGAAATGTCCCTTTCTGGAATCGTGACAGCATTCAAACAACGAGAATCCAAACATATTCTTACAGCCCCGTCTTTCTTCTTCACCACCATTAAAAGGGTTAGGTAATATATGAGAATGCTTGCTTACCAGTAACATCCTATTCAATCATCTGCTGTATCTGACTATCCACCTCAGCTTTATACTGAAATGGAATGGGTAGGATTGACTTTTCTTCCTTAACCTTAATTCAATGGACATATCCTTCAATAGTTCGAGGTCTATTAGTAAAAACTGTATAACACTGCCTTAATACCTCCATTAGAAGATGTTGTTGCTCCATCCCTTTTAGAATGAACTGTTCCACTTTATTCTTCATTTTTTATGTCTATTATCTGCTGTATACACTGTCTTTACAGTGACAGATAACTTTTTAACCCCTCCAAGGGTATTATGCTTTCTCTGCAATATAATAAGCATCTATCATAAATTAGCAAACATTTATGCCTGTATAAAAAATCAGTACCAACTATGACATTTTGTATCAGTTGGGGCATTATCAAAAAGACCTGGTCCAATTCCATGCCTCCCAGGTACAGCTGTATTCATACTTGCATCGTTTCTATGTTTGCTTATTTTACATTGACCATTGTAAGCTGCATTCTCTTTAGGAGAAGTGTATACAGATATATCTGCTCCTTTTTATCAGCAAATAAAAATGACTAGAAAGCAGGGACATCTAACTCCCTGAATCAATTAAAGCCTCTACCGAAACAGATCCCATTTTTATGCTTATGATAGGACAAGTCTGGTTAGCTCTAACTAATGTTGGTTCATCTTTATCCATCACCACATTGGACACAGTCCCCCTGGTTCCATCCTTTATGTTTCTCTTCTTCCTGAACCCTTCAGGTACTTCTTAAACCTGATTATGATCCATATCTGTTAATAATTACCATTTCTTTGACAAGGATTTTATTATTGCTCACATGGTTTGTTGTACAACCGCTGGCATACTGTTTCTTATTATTCTGATTATCTGGCTTTCAGTCAAAAAATGCTGTCAATGACTTCAGTGTTGGAGCTTGTTTACAGAAAAATTGCATATAGGTTTCTCCATTCACTCTAAAATATGCTTACTGTAACACTATCCTAAAGATGCACTGTTATCTCTCTTCACTCCAAAAACTGCACAGGATGGCATAATTATGGCTTTGTGCTTAAAGTATGCCACCAATCTTTGGCTACACCCTGTAAATGATTTCAGGCTACTGCAATTTTACTTGTTCTGGCCATTTGTGAAAGTGAAACATTTCTTGAAGGCTTTCTAGGTGTGCAGCCGGACTTTCTCTTAATCAGCTCTGAAAATTTTTATCTGGATTGATCTTATAACTATAGGTTTAATTTGCCTATCCTCTACTCACTTTCTGACCATCTCATATTTCACTCTTATCTTTCCCCTTGATGTCCAATTTCTTTAGTGTCTGATCTATTCTTTTCTTAAAGAAAAGCATATTTTGCTGACCTACTAGACTTAATCTCCTGACAAGTTTGCCTTCCCATCTTGGCACCTTTTAGCCTTTCTATCTATCTGCCTCTCTTCCTATAACCCTATATTTACTTAATTCCAAACTAAATTTTTAATTTTTCTACTTTGGAAATATGACTGCTAATATTTATTTTTCATTCGTTCCGAAAAAAAAAAACTTTTTTTAGAATTTATTTGAAAAATATTTCTTAATATTTATTTATTTTTATCATATATTTCTTAATATTTATTTATTTTTATCATATTAAAAGACAAACACCCCCTACTCAAACTGCCCCAACAATACATACCGTTACTAGTACAAACTGATCCCAAATACTAAATCTTGCATTACTACCCCTAAAATATTCCTCAACTGTCTGAATAAAATCTTACCTGGGTTTTTAATTAGAGAACCCAGTTTGGATGCCAAAATTTTAATACTTGTACTGGTCACTTCATTCCCTCGATCACTGAGAGCACCACTAGGCCACTATCAACCTAGAAAATTTAATTTACAGTGATCCAAAAGTTGATGATGAATGCTACCAGCTAGACTCAGAGAAAGAAAGAGATCATTAACATAATTCAGACAATTGAAAAAAGAACACAGAGACAAACATTAGCCAAAATAATCCTAGATAATTTTAAAGTTTATTAAAATTCAAAAAAATAAATCTCAGGCAAACAAAAGTATTAAAGTTTAACTTAGATTTCTCAAGCGAATTTATCAGAGTGTTCGAGAGTATTATAACAATAAACACCCTAGCAGATAAGTTCGATTTCTCACCTAAGAATTAAAAAGAGATTTATATTTTCCTGCTAGCGATTTATATAAACTAATTCCAGTTTCCTTACTTAAAGATTTCAAAACAAAGCGGTCTTGTATAGAATACAATGAATCAGCGTGCAGCGATCTTTTCCTACAACCCAGCAAAATCTCGGGATATATATAAGAGTGTGATTTGTTCACAAACTAGCCCATGTATAACCACATTTAAGATCATCAAGATTGATTCCGATATAAGAAAAAAAAGATTACACTATTACATAATTTGAAACATAGGAAAACCAAAATCTCTAGTGACTAAGAAAAACAGAACACTATACTTGATAAACCACTAGCCAAAAGATATACAGTCTGCAGGAAATGCAAACCAAGCTTAACTAAACTAATTATGATGAAAGAATGAGGGACAGGTGAGTTAAAAGAAAACTACTAATATCTGCCCAAGCATTTATCATTTAGTGATATAAAAAGAGAAACAACTAAGTATACAAAACAGAAAATCGCAATACACTCTCGGATAAATAGAATTAAAAATATCAAATCTTAAAACTAAATCTACACTATAAATAAAATACATAATAAAATAATTAAAGATATTTAAATGTGTCAGTAAAACTTATTATAGATACAAGTTTCTTTTTAAATTAAGCTGAGACTTTAACAGAGATTTAACTAGAGATTTAAGCCCTGGTTATAATATGAAAACATAATCAAGGCATAATTTTAGGTCTGGCTGGATACGCAAAGTTATTCCTACCATGAAGGCTTGATTTCTATATCTTTGGTCGGGAGCATGAAGGCAATATGTAGGATCAGTTCTGAACTACGCAATTAGGTCATATTCTGAAGTCATAATTATCAAGCTCCAGGGTTCAACTTTGGAAAGGTTTAGCCCTGCATATTGTAAAGATTTCTCAAGGCACGTAGTTTTGGCATTCTGCAGGGATGATCACTATTTAGCAAATAGTAGTCAGTAGTAGGATATCAGCAGAATTTCCTATCAGCAGACAGCAAAAATATAATATCAGCAATTGTAATATAAAGACACGAAAAGGGATCTTTAAAATATAAGGCAGCACAGCATTCCTAATAGGTATCACCAGCAGAGGAAGAAGAATGAATAATAATAATCAGCAGAATAATAATCAGGCAAAAACCCAGGCTATTTATGTGAATTGTTATCTCCTGCCTAATATTTAATTAAAAGTTTTTGACCAGGATAAATCTCTATCTCCCACTTAATCTTAATTAAAAAACAACAACAACTGACCAGAGTTCTTACTTTATTCAAAATTAATTAAAAATAAATAAATGAGAAAATAAGGGTCAGCTTTTAAAATAAATTACAATCAACAATAAAAAGAAACTTGATCACAATCAAAACTTTTTAAAATTAAAATGCTTTTTCAAATAGATTAAAACTTTGCTAGTTTTTAATTACTGTGATAAAAAAAAACAAGTGTCAAATCTATTGAAAAAGTAAAATCACAGAACTTAAAAATATAAATGAATATGTGTGTTATAATATACAAAACTTTTAAATAGTTTTCTTTTAAAAACTTTATAAAAATAAAAGTTAGTTTTAATTTTGCGATGGAACTTTTGAAGCGGATAAAGCATCCGGTTCAATATATTTTCACAAAAATTATAATAACCAACAAATTAATTTTTATTCGTGGATTGACTTTAAATTCATAAGGTTCTTTCTTTAAAAATAACTAAGAGTTTATTAGACATTTTCAAAAAATCAAAGATAACAATTTTTGATTCTACACAGAGGGCAAATTTTAGAGAAAAAAGATTTATAGCAGATTATATGTATATATTTTTAAAAGCTATTTTACCATTTGTAAAAGAAAATTGACTGGGTTTTAAAAAAAAAAAAGTTTCACAATTTGAAATATCTTAATGGAATTATTTAACCTTGACAATTCTTACACTTCCCCCTTTCCCAAAAAAAAAAACACATTACATTCATGAAACACAAACAAATTTTCTATTAATATAGTGCACACATAAAAAGTAATACCTACAGCCATGGCTTTAGTGTTCATGGAGTCCTTTCCATTAGCAATTTCCAGTTTTCTTTTCAATTGAGCTTCTCCTTGAAACCCTCTTAGCATTAGCCTGGTTAAATTTTTCTTTTCCTAGATCTGTAGCAAGTCCAAATATATGAAAATATCAATTTTTTGTCCATTTAGTTCTCTTGAATTTCCAGGTGAGACAGTCACAGACAGAACATTTTCTTGGTTGAAGGAAAGGTTGCAGCCTACTTTAGGGGGTATCTTCTTTTCTATATTTTTATTTTAGCGAAAGTAGGTTACATGGAGAATGTTGATGTCCACATTTTAGCTGAATTTAGCATATGGTTTTCATGCTAAACTCATAGTATGCTAAAAGCTGGATTAAAAACTTCTGCTATCATATTCAATAGCTTGGTTAAGATTTATGTCATATTACAATGCAGCTTGGTATGGCTGCTTCTTTCTTTTTAGTAGTTGGATTAAAATTTCACTGCTTTCTCTTCAATAGCTAAATTATGAATACTTTCTTCTATTATCTTTTTCAGCAGCAGAATTAAGAATAGACTGCTCACTTCAACAGCTAAGTTAGCAATAACCTCTCCAGTCACTTGGGTATTATCACTAATTCATATCCCCACATATATTTTTTTTCTAGAACAATCTTGCCCACAAGCCAATTACAATTTGTTTCTCACATGATAATTTTCATGACAATTAGATAAAATTTTATAAATACAATTGTTCAGCCAATTTCCTCCTTAATCATAGATATTGAAAACAAGTAAAGAACTTAAATTAATATTATAAAATTCTTGACATTCCTTTATAATTAAAAACCAAATCTTCTTGCACAAAACACAAGGTAATCAGTTTTTTGCACTGATTTGATTTTTCTTTTTGATTAAAGGGAGATTAAAAAAACAACACTGATTAATTAAAAATAAAATTTACAAAGTTATTAAAATCTTAATTTGTTCTTCCCTCTCTTTTATTTTTTTAATATTTATTTTAAAAAAAAACTCTTAAATATATTTAATGTTTGAGAATTGTCATATAGAGATTTTACAAATATTGAGTTAAATAATAACCCTTTAAAAACAGGTCTAAGAAAATTTAAATATTATTCCCACCATTAATTAAATAATTTTTTATTCTCAAACCTGAAAATCATGCTGCCAACTATCTAATTATTTATTTATTTCTAATGCAGCTATGTAAACAACTGGTTACAATATATATAAATATATTTATGTAAACAACTGGTTACAATATATATATATTTATAAAAAAAAAAAAATTAAAACTTTTGATCCACTCTATATAAATATATTTAATAATTAAACAAAAATGATACCTTTTCATTGATGTATTAAAAATAATGAATAATTCTTCAATCATGTGATAATAACATATATTACTATAACAATTTATTTTGAATTGCAGGGGAAGTGTTTCACTTTCTTACTACTAGAATGCCCAAATTAAAAAAATAATGACTTCACAATAAAAGATTTCTACTTTTTGCAATTTTTCCAAAGACAAATTCCATGCTAATGATATAATGAGTTGAAACTGATTTACTATCTAGATTCAACATTTACCGTTAGTGGAAATGATGGCGGAAAAAGCCAAATTGTTGGTTGTATTCCTTCTAATGAAATTATCAAAAATCAATACACCGGGACAAATTGTACAGATAACTGATTTTGACATCTATTGGCCCACACCTCATTTAAAACTATATTATATCACAAAACATTTATTAGTCTGATTGTCAAAAGATCTCAAGATCATAATGAAGATTTGTAACTTTTATTTATAGCAGTTATTGTATTTACCATTTTTAAAGAATATTATAAAATTTAACATTACAAGATTAGTATTTGACAAAGATTAGAATTTTAGAAAAAAATCATATGACTGTATTATTAAGGAAGTTTATAAAAAGTTTGAGAGCCAGAGCTGCGAGCATCAGAATCAATCCTGGGACCTCCTGATCCCAAGCGGACGCTCTACTAACTCCACCAAACCACGCAAGATGATTGGAATAAGATAGCCAATGATGATTGTAATAATCAAGTAAATAGAATAATAAAAAATAAAAATTATAAATTTTCACGGTTCAAGAATTAGTTTAGTGAGTGCTACAAATCATGATTACTTATGAAAATGTATTATTTATATAGAACTGTTTCATATGATTATAAAATTAGCAAAATAATTTCAATAAATATGGCTAAAGAATCAAAACAGGCAATATCTAACCTGTTCTGGAATAGACGAAGTCAATTGATTTTTCACTTGTTCGAGTTCCTGTTTATGTCGTTCTTCGAGCTCAGTCTCTAGACTTTCTATTTCAACAGAAACTGCCTTTTTCTTCTTTTTGTCATTCTTTGGAGTACTATGTTTCAAAGCCTGAATTTTTCCTATATATGTGTATACAATATATAAAAACATAAGCATTTACCTTTCAAAAAATAGTTTAAAAAAAAAATATATTAAAAAGTCTGACTACCATTTGAAATACCAAGTTCAAACTTTTTTTAAAAAACTTTTTTTCCTGCTTATCAGATGTACATTAAATATTTAAAACAGTATAAGCTAACTGGTTATCATATGTAGACTGCATTACTCCTCATGCTTAAATAAACCAAGAGAATGTCAATAATTTATCATCTAAGGCAATACTACAATTAGGTAGTAAAAAAATTCCATTTACTTCCTAGGGTTGCCTTATTCTGACATTTTATTAGTTTATTTAAGCAGGAGGAGTGTAATGAGTATATATGTTAAGTTCTTTGTTCAAAAGCAGATAAACACAAGATATTATGACAAGAGCTAACAGGTGATCATAGATGCAAAAAATTATACCAGTGCTTGCAATCTTCTTAACATGATTGATTCTAACTTTTTAATTTTGAACTAAATCATAAAATTTTATATCTTACTTCAGTGTGATGCAGAATTTATAACATATTGAAAAAAAAAAAATTTTTGAAAATTATATACACACTATATACAGAAATAATATTAATGATAGCAAGATTTATTAACTGCAACATTTAACATAAATTTAACACAAGTGTAGCACCACACTGAAAAATCATGAAGTCTATTATTTAAATGTTGCTAATAAGGACTTATCAGTTTTTGTATTTCACAGTATAGTATTAATGTGATTTATATTCAATAAAACATCATGGCCAATTGTTGAATAATCTTAAGTAATCTTGAATTCTAGTAACTGCTGCTTTATATTGGTACAATAATAAGTCATATTTACACATAAAACCTGCTTGCAATAAAAAAAAATCTTTATAGAGAAAAGCATTGAAAAAAATTAATTATAAATAGCAGATTTCATAAAAAAAAAAAAGGATTTTATGAAGGAGAGGTGCCCAGATTTATGTTATAAAGACTTATTCAAAGGCACTCCAAAGTGCAGTATTGATAACTTTCATTGAGAAAATATAGCTAAGAATAGGAGAACTAAAATTAATTAAGTAAAGATACTGATGTCTTTCTAAAAGTAAAAAAAAAGTTAAAAGGCCATGTCATAAAGATGTCAAATAAACAAACCAAAGAAATAGTATATATTTAGGTATATTTATTATTAATAGACTGGATCGTATAATCTTTGTATAATTAATGTTTTTTTTTTTCCTTTGTGGAGTTAGGCTAGTCATACTCATTTACAATAAGTTGCTACTGATAATTATTAGTTCTGAGTTATGTTATATTTAATTTCATTTTAGAAGAAATGTGTAAAACTTAGAGGTAATATTTATCATTTTAATGCTATGAAAACAATGTTTACATCATCTTAATGTTCTATGTTTATTATCGTGTTTTATTTTACTAAAAATTATTCTGTTTAAAATTAAGTTTTGAATATAGTCTATTGATTTTTAAAATTATTTATATCTGATGATTATTCTCATCTATAAATAAAAAATAAGCAATATGTTTCAGTATGATCCATCATTCTACTCAATATTCAATTACAAAATAGATATACAATAATGGGAATTTGAACACAGTGTTCAAATCTTCTATGTTACATCTATTCTATAGGTATATAAAATATACTTGTATTTACAACATTACAAATTATATATACTGTATATATAAATTAAACAGCACCAAATAATACAAAACATAATCAGAGAAATAAACTTCTAACTTAAATATGCCATGATATCTAATTCAAAAAAATGAAATCATTTTCATTAAATTTCATGCTCACCAGTATTGTAATCTGTTTGGCATTTGTATAAGAGCTTGGATAAGAATGAAAGTGATTTCATTTTCTTCTGTTGCATCACAGCTAATTTTAATTAGGTCCAACAATATATATATACATGTATGTATCATATAGGAATGTTTACATATTAAGAGTGGTGTATTCTTCTATTTAACAAATTTCAAAACTAATATACTGTATTTCATTTATTCAATTAAATATGCAGCATAAAAAATGCCTTTAAAATTATAAATATTAAATGCACAATGCTATTTCTATAAACATCTTTGTGTAATATATATTTATATATAATAATCCCCTTATATCTGCAATATTTAGTTCATGCTATTTCATCAATATTGATATTTGTGGATAATAGTGAACTTATAATTATGTCTTTTTAACATGTGTGTGTGCAAATGTATAGACATGTTGAAAACATGTACAACATACATACACAATGGTATGAATACAGACTGTGAATATACTGTGAACAAAAACAAATTAAAGTATATCAATTAAAATATCTTTTTCATTAATTTCTAAATTTTTTAAATATTTCATTTACTATTTTTTATTTTAATATATAGGGTATATGAGCACAGACTTTCAGATGATCCATCACTCGCGAATCTATCTAATAACACTGATACACTCAAGCACATATATGTCTGCCCATCCTTGCATATGTATTAATTGGATTATGTCCTGTACAGGTGGGATTCAGATTGACCTTAGGTCAACATGGGTGTGACAAGAATCTTGGCCTCAGGGTGGCCTTCGAGCATTCCATCATCAAAATTTTCAATTGGATGGACAGTTGAAGAGTTGGAGTGTGTAAAAGATTGGAGCCTGTCCATTAAAGTATGAAGATTGTCTATCTTAATATATATCTGAGCACTTATAGTATATATGTGCGGGAGATGATAATCTGGACCAACTGATGATTGCTGGTTTAGCATGAAATATGTTGGTGATTATTTATCTTTTCAGCATACATATGCTTGAGTGTATCAGTGTTATTAGATAGAGTGGAGAGTGATGGATCATCTGAAAGTCTGTGCACATATACCCTATATATTACATATATAGACACAGGTATATAATAAGCCTGTGTTTCAGTTATTTTTTATTTTATTTATGTTTTTGAGTAACAGATAAGTGAAATTGTAGATATGGAAATTGCAGACATGAGTAGGTATGATATTGTATGTATATAACTAAATATATATATAGAGTATGACATATCTATACTATTTACAACTTAAAATTACGCAATGGCAAAGTAGGTTTAAAAAATATCCTTCATAAAGAAAACTTTAAATTCTCTGATGTCCATTGAGAATATTAACTTCTCATTCAGTGTTGAGGACAGCACACAAAGAATTATTAGTATTTAAATCAAATGATTGAAGAGGCCTCAAGAGAATGGGCAATAGCCTTCTCATATTACTTAAAATTAATATTTGCCTGCATAATTTGTATGAATTGGAACATTATTTACATGGCAAATGAAAATATTGTCTGGAAACAATGTTGTATCAGACAAATCTGATCCCACAAAATATTCAATATTCAGTAGCTGCTAAATATTCCACAATCAAAAAATAATCATAATATGGTTGCCCAAAAATGATCGTTGCAGCATTATAAGACCAAATACCGATCCTGAAAACAAGGAGGTGCAAGGTATTCAGGCAGCAAATAATTTGAATTAAACCAGATATTAATATATAAGTAATGACTATTTTAAAATTCTAAAAAAAAGCAGTCAAATATAAAAGATTAAATTATATATTTTTTATTACTTTATTTATCTTCTAAGGAATAAAGTGTAATCCTCCTGTTTGCCATCTAAAAGTTAAAAATAGTTTTATTTAAAATGTTATTGATCAGTTTTAAATATGTTTTGTCAATTTTAAAATATTAAAAAAATATTCCCATTCTAATTATTTTCAAACAATTTTTTTTAATTAAACGGAGAAATTGAATTATTTAATACAATTATTATTTTTATTTTAATTACACAAATTCTTTCAAAGACATTTCTTATTTTTCAAATCTTCACAACAACCTTCAATACTTTTCTTCCAGTGTAACTAATTTCCATCATTATAATTAACTTTCTGTGTAACTTTATCTACTTCTTATTTCTAATATTTGTGCCTCAAAATACTGTCATTTTTATAAATAGCTGTTGAAAAATAGTAAAGAACTCTGAGTCATCATCCTATTCAATCTTTCCCTAGCAAAGAACCAGAATTTTCTGCGATTTGGATATATCATTGAGATAGAAGACCAAGAATAACATTATTTTTAAAGGGCTGATAAGACAAATAAATAAAATGAATTGTAAAAACTTTGAATATGGCAAAATTTTCAATTACTAAGTTATTAGATAATTTGGAAGGCTTATTAATTTTTTTTATATCTGATACAATATGATTAAAAATTTTAAATGATCCTTGGAAACATAATCAATTATAAAATTTATTTACACACAAGTTAACCAAGAAATGGCAAATTTTTTATACAGAGAGTGAATATTTAATTCATCTTCCCTTTAAAATAAAAAAAGCTAAAATTTACTTTAAAAAAAACACATAATAATCCAATTACGTCTATATTGTCAACCAAACATTATTTTTTTATATTGAATTTAATTAAAAAAATGATGATCTGCTTAGCACTAGAAATTATGACCTTTTAAATACAGCTTATACCATACCCATGGTTTAGGTATGGATTCAGATCAAACCTCAATTCCAAGCAAGCTCAAGATTTCTCAGATTGCCTGTCCATAGTTGGTCAACCTAATCATTTAATTAGTAGACCAAAAAATAGATTCAAAACCATTCTTAACTAGAAGATAAAACAAAAAAGATAAAAAGTCATCAAACATTTAACTTATCTGATGAGTATTTTATCTATGGAAATACATACCTATGTGCATTAATACATTTTTTTCTCCTCTCGTTATATAGAGAGAAAAATTATCTTTTCATTTTGGGCAATTTAAAAGCTTAAAGTTGTAAATTTGAATTAATACCCATTTTTTAATTCAAATTTTTCCACTAATTTTTTTGGAAAGGCAATTTAGTAACAATATCCAGGTAACAATTAATTAGTTTGGTGGTATATATATTTGAGTTATTCCATTGTCTAGATTTTTATGTTCATGATATTACTACTTTTGCACATGGAGGCTAAACTCTCCATACAGTAGCACCACAAGTTCAAGCCAGATTAATCAATGGATGCAAGAAGGTTTGTATATAAAATCCCTAACTAGTTCCTCCTCATCCAATATCTCCAGACTAGTATCCAGCTTGTGGCTTTCATCAGTGAAGAGCCTTGGATCTGATAGCACTGCAAGGCTCCTCACTGATAAAAGCCACAAGCTGGAAACTAGTCTGAGGATATTGGATGAGTAAGCACTAGATAGAGATTTTATGGACAAACCTTCTTGCATCCATTGATTATTCTGGTTTGTACTGGTGGCAATATTGTATGGATAATTTAGCCTCTGTGTAAACAGCTTGTGTAAGCATAAGATATGGTGATCATGTGACGTACTTTTGCATATGTTGCCATTTAGATATGAGTGGCATTGAAAAAAGTCTGATCTTAAATGAAATGGTCATACAATTAGTTCAGCAATGATTTGCCTATTGTCATTTTGTGTTTTGGTTGCAAATGCCTATCAGTTCCTTTCATTAAGCACTAAATTCCAATTTTAGTGACCCTTCCATTTTTGGCGATGGTGCTTCTCTTTTTTTGTAAATAATGCTTTAACTGCACTGAATATTACAAGTACAGTACTACCAAATGAAAGGAAAATGATAACAATAAATATAAATATTAAAAAAGACTAAAGTAATATTTAATGAATTTCATCAAAAAAGGATAAAGTAAAATCAAAAGTGATAAATTAAAAAAATTTAGTAATTATAAATGCCTCGGACAATTGGTGTTAAATGTCAAGAAAGAAATGAATTGTTAAAATTAAATTTGGATGAAATATTTTTTAGAAAAAAAAATTTAAATCATAATTATAATTCTGAAAAGAACAATTTTTAATGTGTTCAACTAATGCTCAGTTATAAATATGAGATTGGAAACTTAATGGAAAAGCAATACAAATACTAGACTATAAAATGAAATGTGTGTATATATTATACCGGTTAACTTTTACTCCATTGATATGAGCATGCGCATAAACCGAATATGAGGGAAAATATGGCGACATGCCGAAGTAAGAAGAGATTCAAAACTCTACTGTAACAGTGTTATGGACAGAGAAGATACTTATGGAAAGGTTGACTTTTACATACCTTTGGGGGATGACTCTAAATCAACCCCTCGCGCCACTCCCAGAAGGAAATTTAACTCTCCTCCTGAAAGGATATGCAAGTTCAAATGATATTAGGGCATGTGTGCCGATAAATAATTATTCATAAAAAAATAATAAATAAGTATCCTCGTGCTAAATAGAGATTTAAAACCCGGTAAGATGATTTCCCATTTGCTAGCTCAGCGTACTCTTTTCTCAGTTAAAGAATGGGGATCGGAAAACTCGCATAATTAACTAATATGGGGTTAGAGAAAGTAAATGACAAAGAGAATAAAGAAAAATTATGGCAGTAGTCGCTTTAGAATTATAATATAAATATTTTATTAACCCATTACCCATACCATTTATAATATGAATACATTCCCAGATCGATTAGATATACGAAACAAATGTTACACTACATAAATCCTATTAATACAACAAAATCATAATCATAAAGAAATACTTAATAAAGCAATAATTAAATTAAATAAAGGAAAATTTCTTTCTTAATAAGAAAATAAATCAAATAATTATACGTGAGAGAGTGATCTGTGGATTATAAATAAACTCACACATATGCATTACGCAGATAAAGAAAAATTAACAAGTTATATACAGGTGGGTTTATATACGTATGTACATGAAATATATATTTATGAAATGGATATTAAATTTAAAATAAAATAAACACAAAAAAATAGTGTACCCGATACGGGCATTCTTGTATGGGTTTTGAGTGGGCTATACGTTCATCTACTGCGGCAAGGGCTGGACTTGACTGCGTTATAAGTTCATAGAATTGATCATCATCACCTTGGTGCTTGAATCTCGGGGTTTACATTCTGTTGGGATGGCAGGAGCGGAGCTGGACGGACGCGCTGAAGTCGGCTTCTATTCCATGATCATTTTATCTGCAAGCGAATGCTTGAGTTGCATCTTTAAGTTGGAGAACGGATATTCAACAGGATATTAAACGATATCAATCGTCCTTTATTGGTTTAAGGATCCTAGGTTAACTGCAGGCTTCGATGGTGTGTTGTAGTTATGCTTCCATCAGAATCAACTGACTGGTTAACTGCTAGGTTATTTCAATGATGGCCAGGTATTAGAAAACAGTTGCATGACTTCGCGTGTTTCCAAATAGCATTAGCTTCCCAATAAGATTTGCAAATGTGAATTGCTCTCTTTGACAAAAAAAAAGTTAGACTGCCTTCCTTGAAAAGCAAAGGTGAACTGCCTTCTTTGAAAATCAAAAGTCAACTGCCCTCTCGCAATTTCAGAACAGATATCCCACCTCCATACACAAAAATTAATTAAATCTCATTGAATTGGTTTGACTAATTGTTTTAAGAATTTGATTTCCAATTAGTTTTTTCTTATTTTTTTATATCTCCATTCAGATCACAATTAAGAAATGATAACATCTTTTTACTCTTGATTAATTACCTTATCAGAATCGAAGTTTTTTCTGTTTTAACAAACAATTGTTTCATATAACTTGAACATTCCTCTCTCCACGCATTATCGCAAGTCTAATTAAACTCTTTTGTCCTGTTAAAATTAATTTAGCATGGACAGGAAGCCAGAATGCCTTTAGGCTTTTCTTAAATTTAAGACAATGACTTGCTCAAATGCAACTGAAGAGAAAAATGACCATTAAAACCTCGATTTTGAAATTATTCTTAAATATTTTTAACCAACAGTAATATTTAAAATTTTCCTTTTTACATTTTGTACACACTCAAAAAATATAAATAGAGAATAACAATTTGTTAAATAAACGCTGTTTCTTCAACAAACAAAAACATTTAAAATTATAAATACATTTTGGAGTTATCTTTTTCTCTTTTTTAAAAAAATAAAAAAAACAAAAATCAAAATTGCAAATACATATTTCTAAGCCTTTAAACATTGGCTTTAATCATGTGTGTGTGTGTGTGAGTTTATGCTATAGCCACAGTTCTCTCTCTTAATTTATAACAAATTTTAATTATATAAATAGTATACCCACCCCCCATTTAATGGCTTTTTACGTAATTTCGACCATTAATTTAGCTGACCTTATCTTGTGCTTGGCCACATCAAATGTGCCTGGCACAATACCCCCTCTGACATGAGATGTTTAAATGGAGTTTATCCTTTTAATGTCTTTATAATTAATTGTATTTTCCAAAAACTTAACATTTTATACTACAGGTTTCAAGGCTCTCGCATTGTAAGTGCCCTTGATCCCTTACTCTGTCTTAATCCGGAATGCATTATTTCCTTTGCATTCCACAATTTCGAATGGATCTTCATAAAGGTTACAGAATTTTTTAAACCGGAATTTCTCCGGTATACTTACATGGGGAGTCCTTACCATCACTCTATCCCCTATTTTGAATTGATGCTTTGATGCACCCTTCCGTTTCTTTCTCATAGTGCTCATATGCTGTATTCGGGCATAAGCCTCCTTTCTATCTGTTTCCATGTCCACAGTTCCACCTGTACCTTCGGGTAATTTCATCTTAAACAACTTAGGGGCTAGTTTTCCAAAGTGAAGGCGTATTGGAGGTAATCCTGTGGATTCACTAATGGACCAATTAATAAAGTCTAGTAATCAAGGTAACTGCTTGACCCACCCTCCATGGTTGTCGGGTAGATAAGTACGAAAAAGTCTCCCTAGCTCCCACATAACCCGCGCGCAGGGGTTTGACTGAGGGTTATGGATGGAGGTGAGTATATGTTTGATTCCCTGTTTATTTGTCCACTGTTTCCATTCTTCTGATATGAAGGGTGTCCCATGATCTGATAGGATGGTCTGAGGTTTCCCGATCCGTGGGAAATGCAGGGATCGCAGTACTTTAATAGTTTCTCGTGTAGTAGTCCTAGATAATGGATAAGCGGCCACAAATTTGGAGAAAAGGTCATACACCACCAACAAGTATCTTTTCCGATTGAAGGGTGGCAGAGGACCATAAAAATCGATGGCCATTATCTCCCTTGAGTTTTGAGGTATAATCGACTCCATGGGGTTCACATAACTTTTGTTGGGTGGTTTTGCCCTCTGGCATATTTCGCACTTGTTCATCACATATATTACATCCCAGTGCATTCGTGGCCAATAAAACCAGCGCCTGAGGCAATCTTCTGTTTTTGGGGTTCCGTAATGCCCGTATAAGCAATGGATATATTGAATGAGAGAGTGCCTCATCTTCAATGGTACCATGACCCTCCATTCATCTTTTCCTTCTTGAACTTGATAATGCAGTATTTCCTCCATCAGTGTGTATCGTTGCATGGTCCTTTCGGGTATTGAATCATCTCTTAGGGTTTCGTCCTGGCACTGCATTATAATTTGATTTAAACATGCATTGTCTCGTTGCTCTACAGCTATCTGAGCTAGTTCATGCTCTATGGATTCATCCACACATAAGGTCATGTTCATCATGTATGCTTGGTCCACATTCAAATGCCTTTGCTGGAGAGGCACGGGATGGTGACTTAAAGTATCAGCAACTACATTTTCAGCCCCTTTGCAGTACTGAACCATGTAATTGAACTCCTGGAGGAACAGACTCCATCTCACAAGGCAGCTATTAGTGAGGTAACTATGGTTGAGGAACTCTAAACTCTTGTGGTCGGTGATCACCACCACTTCAGATCCCAATAACATGGGCCGAAATTTCTGGAAAGCCCATACAATGGCTAGAGCCTCCTTCTCTGTGACCATGTAATTGATCTCAGGCCCCTTCAATAAACGGCTTATGAAATACAACACCCCTATTCTCCCATCCGGTTGGATCTGAGACAAGGTGACACCCAACCCATACCCGCTACTGTCAGTTTGAAGTAAAAATGGTTTGCCAAAGTCTGGGTATGCGAGCACAACCTGTTTTACGAAGCTCATCTTGACCCTTTCGAAGGCTTCCTCTTGATCTGCAGTCCAGTTCCACCTTGTTTCCTTTCTGAGCAGCTTCAAAAGAGGTTCCATTTGGTCGGCAAATTTTTCACAAAACCTGTTGTAAAAATTGCACATTCCTAAGAATGACCGAATCTGGCATTTAGTTTTAGGCACAGGAAATTCTGTGATGGCCTTTATTTTATCGGGATGAGGTTTAATCCCTGTCTGGCTAACCAGATGACCCAGGAATTCAATCTCCTCTGATACGAACACACTTTTCTTCATGTTTATCTTAATCCCTTTTTCCCTGCACTCTCTGAAGAATAATTCCAACTGCTGGAGATGCTCCTCCAGCGATGTGGATGCCACAACTACATCATCCACATACATAGTTACGATTTTCTTTGTTTCTGCCGACAAAACTTGGTCCAGGCATCTTAGCAAACCGGCTCCACTGTTGACCAAACCAAAAGGCATTCGGTTAAATTGATAAGAATGCCCTCCATATCTAAAAGCTGTGTACTGATGGTCCGCTGGGTGCAGCTCGATCTGCCAATAACTGGCAGTCAAATCGAATGTTGAAAAGACTTTCTTTCCTTTAAACTTCATTAATAAATCATGCATGGGTGGAGGGATGGTACAATCGGGTATTGTGGCCCTATTGAGTTGCCGGGCATCTAAACATAGCTGGATGGCTCCATTTTTTTCTTACAATAACTAGGGGATTGCAATAAGGAGAAGAACATTTTTCAATAATTCCCCACTCCAACATCTGCTCCAACTGCTTTTCCACCTCCTCCTTAAACTGATGAGGTATAGGGTATGATCGTGCTTGGAATGGTTCCCCTGGCTTGAGCTTAATTCTTTGTTGGTACCCCCCAATAATCCCAGGATGTTCTGAGAATATATCGCTATAGTTCTGCAGCATAGCTTTAATTCTTTCTTTACTTTCCACAGAGACCGATCTCACTTCATTCACCTTTTCTACCAGCATATCTGGGGCAGCCTGATTAAGGCAACATGTCCATTTGTCATGATATAGCTGAGGGGGTAAAAATCTGGTTTCTTGGCCATTGCATATGACAAGTTCTTTTTTGTAGTCTAGTATACATTTGCTCCTATGCAAGAAGTCTGAACCGAGCACCACCTCATGGATTAAACTGTTCATTGTTAGAAACACATGGGGGGTTACTTGACCGTTGATTTCTAATTCCAGCCAGATTTGTCTCGGCGCAAGTTTTACTTTGCGATTGTTTGCTAGTGTTACTTGGGTGAGTTTCAATGGGAGGATCTCAACCTCTGGATTTTTTTTTAATATGTGCTGGTATAATTCCTCTGATATCATGGAGATTTGACTCCCTGAGTCCAATAAGGCTGTTCCCTTAATCCCTTCCAGCAACACTGTTATCTTAGGACAGTTCTGTGGAGCGTAGTTCAGTACTCTGTCTTCCCATGAACATACTAGATTTGACATTTCTTTCCTTGTTATTTTTTTTTGCTTTCTCCTCTTCTTTTTAGCCTTGCTATGGCTGTACTCTTGTTTTGTCTCCTTTTCTGACTCCTCTTTATTACTTTGTTGAAGGTATTCACCCTTTCTCTCCAATCTCTCTTCTATTTGACATTTCCTTTCTCATCTCTTTTATCTCCCTTGACATCTGGTTGAGGTCAAGTCTCATGGTATTGATAAACCTTTCCATCTTTGCCATCTGTTGTTCAATCCGGCTAACTGTCTGACACAGATCCCCTATTTTATCATCGCTCGCCGCTCTGTGCATTTCTAATTTCTCTATCCTGTCGCTATAACTTTTTTCACTTTCTTCAACCTTTTTGCCTATTTCTTGTATTCTCTTGCAATCTGCTTCCATTACTTGCTGCCTTGTTTGGATTTCTTCCAACCTATCGCTATTAATCTGATGGAGGCCCCTACATTTTTCTTCTACACCTTGAAACCTTGTTTCAATCCCTAAGGATATTTCTTCCCTAAAGTCATCAAACCTTTTAGCTACATCTCGTACTATTTCCTCTGACCTTTCTTTTAATTGATTAGACATCTGACTAAGGTCGATTCTTATAGTATTTACAAACATCTCCATCATTTTCATTAAGTTTTCATTTTTCCCCATCGGTTTTCCTTCACTTTGAGGCTCTATTGCTTCCTCTATACCACTTTCAGTTATTTTAGGCTGGCTTACTTCCACCCTTTCCTCATTTATTTCGTTGTGCTCCTCACTCATATCTAACTTTTTAATTCTGGACTGTGATCTTGTCCACGTATACAGTATTATTTTCAATTGATTATAAATTTGCTTTGTTATATGATTTTAACTATATTTTATTTGATTAACTCTTAAGACTATGGTTTAATGCTACTTTGATTAACTTAATGCTCTTTATTTATTTCTTTTCATAAAATAATTCAGCGCGCGCCGTACCGAGCTTCCGTTATCCCTACCGTCATTTGTTTTTCCCTTCCGAGTTATATTTCTCTCATTCATTTATTAACTATAAATAATAAAATTATTCCAAGATCGCCCTTCAAACACCAATAAAAACATATCCAAACCAAGCTAACATTAAATTGTGCACGTATTGGGATTGTTTTCAAAATGAAATGAAAAGAAATTGATCGCAAATAGTATTACGATTCTGAACTGTTTCATGCCGTCAAAAACTAAATTCCCTATCATGCAACTTCACAATTCTACTTTATTTAAAGATCTACTTTCCCTTTTCTCTTTTTAAAAAAAAAAATCTTTTATTTCCGCAGTCCGCCGCTTGTTTTTATACAATACGTAGTTTACGCTTGTATACTATCATTTATTTTTACTATAACCACTTATATATAGCTAAAACAATCTAAATCAATATTACTGTAGTGACGAAAGGTTGCTTCAAAAACAAAATATAGTTTTTAAAGTTATTATTTATTAAGATTCACCACCTGTTTTTATACAATTTAAATCAATAGTATTGTGGTGATGAAGGTCGCTTCAAAAACAAAATAAAGCTTAAAATTCTTATATATTAAGATTTGATTATGCCTATATACTGCTGTTTATTTTTATTAATTGCGCAGTTTATACTTTTATACTGCCTTTTATTTTTATTAAATAGTATATAAAAAATAAAAATTTTTTTTATAAATAGTATATACGACAAAATAAACTTAATCAGTATTATCGTAGTGACAAACGTCACTTCAAAAAAACAAAACAAAATTTAGAATTCTTATTTATAAAGATTCTCAATCGTAAACTTTTTTAAATATGCACACACGGTAATATAATCTAAATGAGTACTACTGTAGTGACAATCGTCACTTCAAAAACAAAACAAAGTTTATACTTTTTTATTTATTAAGTTTCTCAATCGTAAATTCTTTTCTTTTTTTTAAATCTTGTCTCTAACAAAAAAAAAATCATTCCCAATATTTTTGAGATTTTCCCATTTCTTTAGTTACGTTTAGCGGCCGGGTCTTTCCTATACTGGCCACGTTAAGTAAGGCTTACACGTTAGGCGCCAAAAATTTCTATTCTATACCGGTTAACTTTTACTCCATTGATATGAGCATGCGCATAAACTGAACATGAGGGAAAATATGGCGACATGCCAAAGTAAGAAGAGATTCAAAACTCTACCGTAACAGTGTTACGGACACAGAAGATACTTATGGAAAGGTTGACTCTTACATACCTTTGGGGGATGACTCTAAATCAACCCCTCGCGCCACTCCCAGAAGGAAATTTAACTCTCCTCCTGAAAGGATATGCAAGTTCAAATGATATTAGGGCATGTGTGCTGATAAATAATTATTCATAAAAAAATAATAAATAAGTATCCTCATGCTAAATAGAGATTTAAAACCCAGTAAGATGATTTCCCATTTGCTAGCTCAGCGTACTCTTTTCTCAGTTAAAGAATGGGGATCGGAAAACTCGCATAATTAACTAATATGGGGTTAGAGAAAGTAAATGACAAAGAGAATAAAGAAAAATTATGGCAGTAGTCGCTTTAGAATTATAATATAAATATTTTATTAACCCATTACCCATACCATTTATAATATGAATACATTCCCAGATCGATTAGATATACGAAACAAATGTTACACTACATAAATCCTATTAATACAACAAAATCATAATCATAAAGAAATACTTAATAAAGCAATAATTAAATTAAATAAAGGAAAATTTCTTTCTTAATAAGAAAATAAATCAAATAATTATACGTGAGAGAGTGATCTGTGGATTATAAATAAACTCACACATATGCATTACGCAGATAAAGAAAAATTAACAAGTTATATACAGGTGGGTTTATATACGTATGTACATGAAATATATATTTATGAAATGGATATTAAATTTAAAATAAAATAAACACAAAAAAAAATAGTGTACCCGATAAAGTCTATGAGCATTCTTGTATGGGTTTTGAGTGGGCTATACGTTCATCTACTGCGGCAAGGGCTGGACTTGACTGCATTATAAGTTCATAGAATTGATCATCATCACCTTGGTGCTTGAATCTCGGGGTTTACATTCTGTTGGGATGGCAGGAGCGGAGCTGGACGGACGCGCTGAAGTCGGCTTCTATTCCATGATCATTTTATCTGCAAGCGAATGCTTGAGTTGCATCTTTAAGTTGGAGAACGGATATTCAACAGGATATTAAACGATATCAATCATCCTTTATTGGTTTAAGGATCCTAGGTTAACTGCAGGCTTCGATGGCGTGTTGTAGTTATGCTTCCGTCAGAATAAACTGATTGGTTAACTGCTAGGTTATTTCAATGATGGCCAGGTATTAGAAAACAGTTGCATGACTTCGCATTTCCAAATAGCATTAGCTTCCCAATAAGATTTGCAAACGTGAATTGCTCTCTTTGACAAAAAAAAAGTTAGACTGCCTTCCTTGAAAAGCAAAGGTGAACTGCCTTCTTTGAAAATCAAAAGTCAACTGCCCTCTCGCAATTTCAGAACAGATATCCCACCTCCATACACAAAAATTAATTAAATCTCATTGAATTGGTTTGACTAATTGTCTTAAGAATTTGATTTCCAATTAGTTTTTTCTTATTTTTTTATATCTCCATTCAGATCACAATTAAGAAATGATAACATCTTTTTACTCTTGATTAATTACCTTATCAGAATCGAAGTTTTTTCTGTTTTAACAAACAATTGTTTCATATAACTTGAACATTCCTCTCTCCACGCATTATCGCAAGTCTAATTAAACTCTTTTGTCCTGTTAAAATTAATTTAGCATGGACAGGAAGCCAGAATGCCTTTAGGCTTTTCTTAAATTTAAGACAATGACTTGCTCAAATGCAACTGAAGAGAAAAATGACCATTAAAACCTCGATTTTGAAATTATTCTTAAATATTTTTAACCAACAGTAATATTTAAAATTTTCCTTTTTACATTTTGTACACACTCAAAAAATATAAATAGAGAATAACAATTTGTTAAATAAACGCTGTTTCTTCAACAAACAAAAACATTTAAAATTATAAATACATTTTGGAGTTATCTTTTTCTCTTTTTTAAAAAAATAAAAAAAACAAAAATCAAAATTGCAAATACATATTTCTAAGCCTTTAAACATTGGCTTTAATCATATGTGTGTGTGTGTGAGTTTATGCTATAGCCACAGTTCTCTCTCTTAATTTATAACAAATTTTAATTATATAAATAGTATACCCATCCCCCATTTAATGGCTTTTTACGTAATTTCGACCATTAATTTAGCTGACCTTATCTTGTGCTTGGCCACATCAAACGTGCCTGGCACAATATATATATAGAATTAATAAAAGAAAAAATCAAATGAACAAAAAAAAAAGCAGTGATCCACTTATTAGTAATCTTATTGAAAAAATTAAGAGACTGAAATGGAATCTAAACTGAACATTTTTTTTTTTTTTAAATGAAATGAGAATATAATCTATAAAGGTACTCTTAAACTGGATCCCAAGTGATTTTAAAAGACCTAAAATGAGAACACAGAATATGAGAGATTGGAAATGATACAGTGGTTTAGACAAAATAATAGAAACACTTGTCAAAGTAGCACTATGATAATGATATCTTGCATCACTCAAATGAAAAATACGTACTGATGTAAGATTTGTTTTACCTCTTAGAGTCCCAAGATTGTAATAAAAAGTATGACAAAAATTTGATGTCAGATTTTAAAATCTGTGATAAGATATCAGACTTATGTCAGCTTAAAAAAATCAAATTGTTTAGGCTGATTAGCTAGAGCAGCATGCCCTTTAAAGCTGAAGCTTTGTTTCAAAATTAGTATTCTCAACAATAATGATTATATTCTCTAAATATGGAAGACTAAATCTGTTAGAATCCATGCGGCCAAAAATCAATGCTTATTAGGAATACTATATCAGAAATTTCTGATGTCTACAAAAATAATCATTTGCGAGTTTCACAAATAGAACCTTTATGGCTAAGCTGCCATTTCAATTTATTCTATAACATGAATATTAAGGTGTGGAAGCAATTGTGTCAAAGATGTATAAACCAGATAACAGGAATACATGTTGTATGATTGAACAAATCATCGGTCAAACTTTTTTCCACCACTATAAGGTTCATACTTGAGATTAATAAAAGAACTAACTGTCTTTCCTTTACTGTGAAATTTGATGAATAATTCTGTTTCAGATAGTCATTCCCTAATACTTTCATGGTTGCATTGGCACAATGTGGCTTAAGATAACTTGACCATTTTGAGGAACTAAATTCATCTGTGGTGCAAAGTGATAGCATTATCATCTTCCCAAATGGCAATGTTTCAATTCATACAACTGTTAAAAATTAATGTATGGAGCACAAGGACAGTGCAATAAATTTCTCATAGTATTCTCAATCACCTGATTTAAATATTAATCAAATCACAGTGGATCATTTCTAAACAATTAGAAAGAGTCAAATCCTTCCATTGACCTGGTTCAGAAACCTTAAGACTTTTCCTTATATGAATGGCTTAATATTAATCTAAATACTGTTTAAATGTTATATAATTTTTCTCACACACAATTCATGCAAATAAATACTTTACATTCACCAATTCATTCTGTATTTTATTTTTATTCATGTTAAAAATGATGGATTAAAAAAAATAAAATGGACTAGAAAGAATTCTTTCATAATATATTAGTTATTGAAACAAATTATTTTTGCAGTAAAAAGCATCAACCAATTAAATACCACTGCAAAATTCTGCGCCAATGAAACTTAAAAATTTAATGGCAGACTTTTTGTGCATTTAAAATTATATCTCAAAGAAATGATTTCATATAGATATGAACATTTTTTAAAAAGTAACAAATCATTTTCTAGTGAATATGTTCAACAAAAAATAACAATTTTTAGTTATTCAACTCTGTTGTATATAAGTAGTGATGCAAGCTCTTGGCAGGATTAACAGGAGTTGAAAAATTTTCCATATAATGTTAACAGCCTCTTTCAGCTAAGTAATCAATATAAACTAGAAGGTAGTGCTAAAATGATCTCCAGATTCGTTTCTGGATATTTGCTTTCATTGGTAAGAAGTTAAATTTTGCTACTTTTATTTGTATAAATTAATATTGATCAAGATATTGGTAGTTAGTTATTCTTAAAAAAAATGGTAAACTGTCAAGCCCAATAAATAATTCTTTCTCATTTACTGCTTCTTTACTAGGGCTATGGGAAAGATTTTTGACTTATAGTGACCTGTTTAAAACCCGAGTTATTAATTTTAAAAGTATGATATATATATATGAATAGTATATCATAAGAGTGCTATCTACCCTAGTCTTATTATAAGCACCAGTAATTAATGATCTCCTGTTATTAGTGTAATTTAATCTACTAATCCCAGAGCAGATTTTGATCATTGTCTTTATCAAAGAACATTAAGGATTCAAAGCTGATATCAATGCAGTTATGCATGTGGAAGTCAGCTTTAATTACTTTTTTATTAATTGATAAAGTCTAAAATTCGAAAATACCTCAAGATTTTGAACTTAAGCCAATGGATTTGTATAGTTACATAGATCTGACATGAAGTCAATTATTATATATTTTAGTAATCTTAATTCTATTCTAACTGAAAGGATAAAGAGTAATGTATCCTCCATCTAATTAATTAATTGTAATGAAGCAACATAAATCAAAATATTTTAGAAAAAATTATATTTTTTCAAAATTGATAATCTTTCCTGGACAAAAGAATACACAACAGAACGCTTTCCTCAAGAAAAAAAAAAAATTGCAATACTAAAAATAAGAAAATATCAGAACAAAGTAATATTAACTTTTTTATTACAGCTGATGTATAATTTGCATTTGCTATTAATGTAAGCATGATTATCAATAATACTGGATATTTATAATCTGTTCTTTATCCAAAAGGGTCAAAGATATTTGCATTAGATTAAAATTAAAGCACTAAAATATATACTAATTAACATCAGTACACAATAAAATTTGCAAATGTACTTGGATTCAAAATCTTAAGTGTTTCAAAATTCAAACTATTAGCTTAAATAACAATTAGAAATAAAAATAACTATTGGACATTTATAAAGCACATCTGTGCTTCTATAAAATAAAACCCAGATACTAATTTGTAACTTAGTTTGACCCTACCATCTAATAATCATTAACTACTCACGCTTATGTAGATAATTCAGGAATAGAATGACATTACATGAGTTGCTAAATTATAAATCCAAATTAAAAAAAATCTTTTAGCCCTACCATGAATTTAGAACACTATTGATATTCTCCAAAGTAGAATAAATAAAAACTGTTATCAAAATGGTAAGTTACTTTTTTTAAAATATTGGTAATCACTATATGAAATCATTTCTGTGTAATACAGTTCAAAACATGCAAACACTCTTACTATTAAACAATAAAATACTGACAAATTGCATAAAGAAAAAATAGATGATATTAACAATTAATAATTTTATGGATATAAACTTATCCAATATACGAAAAATCTGCCTACACTAATATATTGTTTACTTAATTAAATTAGTATTATTCTATAACAAGCTAAACTTATAAAAAGTTTTTAATAAAAAATCTATTTATAATTTAATGATATATAGGTTAAGTTCATGAAGCTATTTAATATTTAGAAAATATAATTTTTCAATCATTTCTATGAAACAAAAAGAATATAACACCGAAATATAAAATTATGAATCAAACCATCAAAAAATAGATGAGAATGAATTTCAAACATAAACTGATTTTCATGGTTTTCAAGATGAGGCAATGGTAAAACCTTTTTCTCTATTATAAACTTATCACTGAATAAAAACAATAAATACCAGATGACAGTTAAATCAGATTTCCAAGAGCATTTTTTAATGATTGTTTGGCCTTTTTCTGATAAAATTATTTTATGAACTGTGACCCATATAAGTCATAACCTGCTAATCAATTTAATAATCTGAAATTCAAATACCATAAGATTTGAAGCTATGTCAATTTACTAGAATAAATATAAGCATTAGGTCTACAATTATAAAGACCCAGTTATAAGTTAATTGAAAGCATTCAAGATGAGGCAATGGTAAAACCTTTTTCTCTATTATAAACTTATCACTGAATAAAAACAATAAATACCATATGACAGTTAAATCAGATTTCCAAGAGCATTTTTTAATGATTGTTTGGCCTTTTTCTGATAAAATTATTTTATGAACTGTGACCCATATAAGTCATAACCTGCTAATCAATTTAATAATCTGAAATTCAAATACCATAAGATTTGAAGCTATGTCAATTTACTAGAATAAATATAAGCATTAGGTCTACAATTATAAAGACCCAGTTATAAGTTAATTGAAAGCATTGTTGAACTTTTGACAAAAAAAAAAAAAGTTAATATCAATTTTAAATAATCAACTTTCCTAATCTATATTTTCTCAGATGGTGGCAGTATCTATCTTTATTCTAAAAGTGTTACCATGACATTGAACAGATTGAACTGACACTAGATAACTGTTATTTTCGTCTAGTTAAATATAAGCACGTCAATGGTCTTCAAAATTCAAAAGCCGGTCTATGATAATTGTCATAAATCTATTATAATCAAGATAACAATAAAGAATGTAAATCTTGACAAAATGTTAATGGAATTATTATTATATTTTACATTAAGTTTAGATAGGATCATAAATAATTCGACTACAAGACATAAGCCATTTTGGTTCAAGAAATGCAGATAGACTAAAAAAATCAGTTTTAATATATCTTAATACTAAAATGGAGTACTCACTGTTAAACAATAGCAAAAGTGTTACTATTTCTAAATAATACATTTTATTCAGACAATTTTAAAAAAAGAACCTGCATTCGGATAGAGCTTAAACCTGCAGTTTCACGTAAATACAAGTTATTAAAAAAAAAAAAAAAATAGTAAAGAAAAAATGTATATTAAAAAATAAAATACTGAAAAAAATTAATGGGCATTATCATTCAAATGCTTTTATAATTTACTGTTTCGGTATTTAAATCTGTGGTTTAAAAATAAAAAAGATAGATAAAAATTTGTGAGCCAATAGAAAGATTATTGGGGCAATTTTATTTCAAGGCATTTTGTTGAAAAATATTCCCAATGTCATTTCCCCCCCACTAAATGTAATAAATAAAAATTAATTAATTATCTTATATCTAAGATTGTTTTTACACATTGTTTATTATAATTTTTCATGCTTAATACCTATACAAAATAAATATACTTTATATAAGTTCAAGATTCTTCTTTATATTTAATATCTTGGTTTTTTTTTTCAAGTATAGAGATGATCATGTCAATAAGTTATAAATGTACATAATAACCTTGCAATTCTTTTTTTTCCTTTCGATGTCGAGCCAACACTTCTTCTAAAATTGATGGTTTCTCTTCACCGTCAGCCATTGCAATAAGTTAACAGAATAAAGTAATCGAAAATATAATAACAAAATTAAATCATATCGTGTTAATATTCACTAAAATATTATTATTTATGTTGAAATTTGAGTATTTGTTTGATATATAAACATTATTTATTAATAAATTTTTTTGCGATAATTTTTTTCGGAAAAATGATGATTAAAAAAAAAACGGAAGTTAAAACTTATCACTTGCTTTTTTCTTATAAAGTGGGTTGGTATTAGTTAAAAATGTTAAGATATCATATCCCTTCTATAGGGTAATTTTACGCTATTTTTTTTTTTTCGTTTGATTACAATAGAATATTAAATATTTTTGTTATATATTTCGAATAACAAATATCTTTAAAATAGTTTGTTTGTCAATAATATATGCAGGAACAATTTTACATGATAATAAGAGAAAAACAATATTACTACATGGTTAATTAAAGCAAAAAATATATGGCTGTTGGTTTAATTTCGTGGAGAGAGTTCGAAGCAAATGCTACGACTATTTTGCAACTTTCGCACACAAAAAATGATAATTGGAATTGGAAAGTTATTAACAATGAACCGGGTTTTAAATATTTATGTAAAAAGATCATTCGTAAAATTGAAATAATTCATCAAGATAAAGCCGATGCAATTATAAATTTAAATAATCGAATAGTAGAAGAATCGGAAGACGTGTCTTGTCTAAATATCAATGACGCATCTGTATTTGTGACATTTGAATATCACATAATTTATAGTCTGAGCTACAGTGTTCCCATTTTGTTGTTTAATGCATGGAAACAAAATGGAAAACTTTTATCTTTGGATGAAATATGGGCGCTAGTTCCTCGCCATTTTCAGGACCGACTGCAGCAGGAGCGTTGGACGTTCATAACTCAGCAAGAGCATCCTCTTCTCGGAAGACCGTTTTTCCAGCTTCATCCCTGCAATACTGCTAATCTGATGGAAGTTTTTCACGATGGACATTTCAAGAGCAGCAATTATTTAGTCACATGGTTAAGTTCTGTGGGCCCTGTAGTTGGTCTAGAAATGCCATTATATTACGCTCATCTAGAGCAAAACATGTAAATTTGAAATATAGTAGAAGATAATTAAAAAAAAAAGAAATTTAAAAATGCAAATTTTACGTTGCATGGTTAATCAAATACTTTTTAACAAAAATGCTTATAACTATCCAAAAATAGCACATCATTTGGTAAAGATATTACCATTTGATTCTTCAAGCTTATATGTAATAGATGGCGCCAGAATAGAATAAAGAAGAATTCTCTTGGATAAAAGTGATATGACATAGCCTTTTAACAATCCATTGCAGATTAGAGTCCTTTTTATCATTTTTCTACAAAGAAACAGTGAAGAAGATAATAGTCACCAGGCTAGACAAATACTGGGTGTTAAAGATTTACAGTTTTATTTTTTTAAATCTAATAGATATCTATTTCCTGACCAATAATTGGATAGCTAATTGAATTATCTTTTAAGCTAAATACTGTAAGAAAAATTCTAAGATCGTTGGGGAAAATGTCCAACATTAATTTTGATTCTAATTCCAAGTCAAGGAAATGACAGGAATCATGAGGCCCTAGTCAAAACATATGGGTGTCTAATTAATTTATTGAGTTTATGTTGAAAGAATATAATTTTGTTTTAAATTAATAATTGTTATAATTTATTCAGAAGTTTTGGAACTTATAAAAGTTGGTTATTTGAAAATCAAATGTAAGAATATAATGATTATGCTTATTTACATATTAACTTTGGTATGGGATTAGCCTGAAGGCTTGCAAAAATAATAATCTGATTGATCTGTAGCATCCCTTGGCTATTTTTGATATCCATAATCTCTGGAATCTTTTCCTGATTCATTCTCTATTCTTATCAGAAACTTTTAATTGGATTTAGAATAAGTTGCTTCTAAATTTATAATCATTAGTGGGTTAACTTTGATAGACTCTTTGGAGTACAAATACTTGACATTTGGATCCAAGTATTTTATAGGATGTTGTGTAGAAACATTATTGATTGAAGCATTTGTTGTTTAGAAAATATCCAAATATCTGCAGTTTAAAAACATTTGGACTGAGCATGCAGTATAGTGTATGTATAAAATTGCTATGCATATAAAAAGATGGCTAGTCTCTTTTCAAGCTGTCTTGCCATTGCTTACTGCATGCTTTTACATAGTAACTTAGTTTAGCTTTTGTCATAAAAATTTTAAGATCCCTGAATGTCTGGATCATGACTTATAATGTGAAATATGATTGTGATTTCTACCATAAGCCACAATAGAATAAGACAGCATTAAATTTTGTTTAAATTTGGTGAAACTGCTACAGAAATGTTAGAAATGATTTAAATTAGTGAAGGCATGAATCACAAGAACATTTTCAAGTGGTTTGCAAGATTTAGTGATGGCAGGGAAAACATTGATTTACAAAGGGGTGACATTACTATCATGTTCCATATGTTATAACTCATAATTCAGTCACACACACTAATGCCTTAAAATTTTTGTGGCTAATAGCTAAACTATGTTGTTACATAGCAAATGTATTGATTTAGAAATACTGCTGCAGTCAAGTGAAAAGAAAACTACTGGGACATATTGCATATATATTTTATAAACCTTTTTTTTGTTCTATAATTATCAGTCTGTTTGCCTGATAGGTAGTGCATATATATATATATCTGATTAGCAAAAATAGGCTTGCACACACAAAATCTGAATTTTAAATCAATTAAAAATTGGTAACCAATTTTTTTATTAGTTATAATTAGTATGTTTACATTACCTAATTAGTTTTCTATTCATTTAACTTTTCAAGATCAGAAGTACAATTGGAGGTAAAGTAGTTATTATTAAATAATGGGAAATTATAATTAAAAATCTAGAGATTTGTCATTAAATTTAGAAATATATATATATATTATTAATAATCATTTAAGTTTTGGAAAATTATGTATGTTTTATGTAATTCTATTATGTTTTTTTTTTTTAATAAAATCTGGACCAACTGATGATTGCTGGTTTAGCATGAAATACGTATATTGGTGATTATTTATCGTTTCGATATATGTGTGTTCAGGTGTATCAGTGTTATGAGATGGTGCGGAGAGTGGGTCATGTGAAAGTCTGTGCTCATACCCTGTCTATTATATATATATATTGTAGCCCTTGGGTTTGCCCAAAGCTCCATTAGATTTTAGACTTAGTTATGTAAGACAGTGTTTGATAAAAATTTTCCTCATGAGCTATATATTTTTTTTAATAGACAAGCTTTCTAGCCACTACTAAGTTTGAATCCAAGTCATATTCTTATGGATTGCGTAATTTTACTTAGTATGCCAACTAAACATTTAATCATAAAAATTTCTAAGCAAAAATTATTTTATTTAGTATTGATTCAAAGGTAATTTAATAGCCAAAGATATAATTGAGAAGTTTATAGAGTTAGCAATAGTTATCAATTATTTTAATAGTTTGGAGATTGGAGAGAAGGGAGGGGGTTGTGCAATTTACAAAACTACTTGGGGGGGGGGGGGTGAAAATAGATAATCGTAATTTTACAATAATAAGTTAAAACGCAATAATTGATAAAATCAAATTGTAAAAAAAAAAGATCAAGAATTAATCAGAGTATTGAGCAATCAGTCTAATTAGAATTGTATGTGTGAGGGATGCATGTATGTATATGATTTAGTTGTGAATTTTAATTATAAAGTTAATGATTGAATAATAATTATCCCATGTTATCTCATTGGAGAACTTTAAAGAAGAATTAATTTGTTTCAATGATTCATTCATAGCGGCTAATTTTCGGTCAAGATTCTGGGTTTGAAGTTGGGTTGCTATGCATTTTTATTATTATTATTAAAGAAAAAGGGAGGGGAAAAGAGCTTTCTCTCATTTATTCTTTGGGGAGAGTTTTCTTTCATTTGTTCTTTGGGGAGATTTCCACGAGTGAAAAAATACTAAAGAAAATCGCTTGATATCTGTGACACTGGAATGTATAAGTTTAAAAACAATAGGTGATCAATCCATTAAAATGTAGACATAAATGGTTTGGCGGGTCAATCATTCAGGAGGGGATAAGTTAAAAAACAAAACAATAGGTAATTAATCAAGTAAAACACAGCCATAAATGGTTTGGCAGGTCAACCATTCATGGGGGGTGGGGGGGATGAAGGAACCCAGGCAATATAAGAGCTTGATTTGTTTTTAAAGGGTCTCTCTCTTTTTTTTGCTAGTCATCATCGGTTATCCAGAGAAGCCTCGTTGTGGTTAAATAAGCAATTTTTTTTTAAAAAAAAGAGAAAAGAGTTCATAAGTTTGTTGTTAATTTTTTTTGGTTCTGTCTCCTGAAGGATAAAACTTAGACAAGTTTTATAACATTTGTACAAAATGACTGTTGAGTAAGTTTATATTGAGCGCACACCCTGTCCTCTCCAAAAATTGACCAACTTCATGATTTGTCTTACATCTAAATATACCCAATTTATCAGGAATTGGCGAGTGATGAAACTTAAACTGCAGAGGGACTTTTGCTCAGGAAAAATCAGAGAAAAACTGTCATTATTTCACATTTAAAGTTATTAAGTTTAAAAGACTTAGCTATTTATACTATCCAAAATTCCTAGAGAAATACACCAATAAGTGGACTTGTACATGTCAAAACTTAAAAGCTACTTATTTTTAGCTATAAAAGTGTATGTAATTAATGTCCAGAACCCAAAATGGAGAAAGTCTTATAGTCAACATGAAAATTTTATTACATTTTAGCATAAGGATTGAACTTATATAAAAGTGTTTCTTTCAAATAAAGCCCCAGATTAATGATTTGCAACTAAAAGGAACTATCTAAAGTGATATATGTGCACATGGAACAAACAAAAAAAGGAAAAAAAAAAGCTGCGGCAAAAATGGAAACCAGAGATCGAAAGGGCAATCCGGGAGGACTGTTTAAGTATAATTTTATTACTTGTTATTTGTGTCTAACATTTAATCTAAAAAGAAAAAGATTTTAATCATATCTATTTGTTTAAAGTTAATCTATGTTAAAATTATTATTATTATTTTTTTGGGGATAGATAAGTTAATATCAAATCATTTTGTATATGCCTATATTAAATGCTTTATTTGTATTTTTTATGAAAAGTGTGAGAGATATTGTTAAGTGAAATGTTTTTAAATCGGATCAAATATTATTATCAAATGCTTAGACTTATTGATATGTTTTATAAAGGTTGTGTGAATGTTGGGCTAAAACATCATCATTATGTTGTAAAAGTACAGAGAGATAATTTTAAAAATTTAATATGCATTTCTTATTACTATTATTATTATCGTAAAGTTAAAGTTAGATATAAGCTAATTAAGGCTTGGAAAAATTGTTGGTTAATGTTCTGGTGTACTATTTCATGAGAGGAATGTAGATGTGAAAGTTTTACTCGTACAAATTGGTGTTAGACCTGTATATATGTGGATGGACAAAGAGTCCCCACCAAGTTGAGTGTAGTTTAGCTCGCTCACTAAGATGTTTATTCCATTTTTTTATAAAGTATTTAAATACAGTGGAAGAGTTTGACACTTGGTTATTTTCTACATCGTAAGATGATTTCTGTATTGATGGTCAGAGGTTAATAGGTATACCCAAATCTCCCCGTATGACTAGCAATAAAATCCTAGCATTATTCAGGTCATTCTACCCTCATAAAATATAAGCCCCGCCAATCACTAGTTTCTGGTTGTGTGGTCGTGAGGGCTGGATCTGGCCGATCTAGATCTTAGGATCTAATGACCCTCTAAACCACCTTTTATCTCTACTTAACTACAAAACTATGAGAATGAAATTGAAAACATAAAAAATATTTTCAATCAAGTCAATGCTGGTTGTAGAGGGTTGTCCTAAGATCTAGATGAGTCCTCTCCAAAGCTCCTCACTGCGCAAAAACTAGTCTGGGGATATTGGATGAGTAGGGATTTTATCAAGCCTTCTGGCATCCATTGATTACTCTGCCTACCCTCATATTAATGTTGGCATTCCTTATGGGTATATGAATTACAGCTATTGCTAAGTATTCTTTATAAATGTTGGTTACAGGGTCGCAAACTCAATTTGATGTCAGGATGAGTGCGGATAGTGTGTGTGCAATTAGTATACTTGAACATTGTTTTGTTGATATATTTTAATTGATCAATAAGAGCCAAGAATAATAACGTAAATAAATATTAAACTTAAGGGTTAAATAAAACCTGAGAACATTATAAGCAATGCATATAAAAAATTATCTAGAAAATATATCCACAGCCAGCTGAGAACTTCACTGGAATGGTAAGATTACTGAGGGGGGGGGGTTTTAGTATTATTATTATTGTAAGAATATAGATATAGATTGTATGCACGTATGATAATGATTAAGCTAAGTACCAATTTTTTGACATTTGAAAAGTAACTAAAATTAACTTAATGGCGAGAAGTCCAAACATACATAAAATATCTCCATTGTAAAGTGTAAGGTGAAGGCATATTAGGTTAAAATTAGTTAATGGAAATTATTAAATTTTATTACTGGGAGAGTTATCCTTAGAGGAAATAAATAGTAATTGAAAGATTAAACATGGGGGAGAAATTTAATGTTCACTATGTCTTAGTTAAAATTAAAAACAAAATATATATGAAGATAACTATTATCCTTATCTGTCTGTTTTATTAGTATTACTCTATGGTAGTTGTGATTCTCTAGTAATTAAGAATTAATATTTGTATTTTAAAACCTGGTAAAATTATCTGTTGATTTAGGGATTTTTTTTTTATCATTCGGTTGTAGAATAGGGGAAAGCCATGTGAACCATAGAAATAATGTACATATTAAGATTTGAAAAAATTTTATTTTTTAAATAAAAATTTGTGTAAGTCTCAATGTTTTGTGGGTTATTACAATCTAGAAATCTCAAATCCAATCATGCATCAATACATTATTATTTATATTTGAAGCATCATTTTGGTAAATCATATCAGGTAAAATTTATTTAAATGGTTAATTTTCTAAGCTTATGTAGCATGGCAAGACTCAAAATTACCAATATTCTGGAAATAATTCAGTATAGTTGAAGTATAGATTATGGATGGCGGGATGGTTATTGGGTGATAGTGGATGCAGTGGGTGGGCATAAAATCCCTTCCCCATCCATTGTATTCAAACACTTCTCTAGATGCACTTCCTTATGATTTTTCCTTAAGGATGAAAGTGTTTATAATATGTTATTTCTAAAAGATTTAATGTAAGTTTAATTATTCGAACTTTAGTGTAAGTGGACATTGGCTACATTAAAGTCAGCCAAGATCAACTTCGGAGGTGATCATGAGAGGGGTGTTTATCACCAATAATCCATAGCAGCTTGTTCGACTTCCAGACCTTATTGTTCTAAAACCCTGAGAAGAGATTATCATAGGAGATAAATGAGCTAGTATGATGGAAAATTTGAGAGTAAAAGAGATAGTAGTCAATAGCTATGAATGTGAGGATGATGGAGGGATGGATCAGGAGAGTGGAGATGGACATAGAACTATTTGTAATCTGAAACAAAATTTTAATTGTGACTTTAATGGTAATGAATGGGGAGTGTGCTGAGAATATAAATTGTAATGGGAGTTGAGTTTAAGGTTTCTTCTCTTTAACAACCATGAGTTTCCAAGAGTATTAGTAATATGATTCAGGTCCAGCAGTATTAGTATTATTATTTTTAATGCATTCTCAGTGTTCTCTTAGTCTATTGATTATTTATTAACCCATTCATTAGATATCATTATTAGAAACTATTAATAAGTTATTGAAATAAGGTTTAGCCTCAATATTTTTATTGAAGTTGCAATTTGGCGCCCTGGCAAATATGATTATGGACGTTCTATCCCATCATCATCGATCCTGAGAGAGGCTTTAGAGATAATGTTAGTTGGGAATGGAGGAGCATCTATCCATCCATCTGACCAAATGGTTATAAGCGCCACGGAACGCGGCTGCAAGTATCTTAAGAGCTGGAGCAAAAGGTTATAAGCGCGCGCAATGAGCTGGAGTAAAAGGTTATAAGTGGTGCGCCAACATGGTTGCTTGATGAATAAAGGGTGTTGGAAGTTATTTAAGAGCTGGAGAATTGAGGTTGTAGATGCCAGCAACTGGTTATATCAGAAATTTATTATAAAATTAGGTATGGCAGTGTTTAGTTAGTTTTGATAAAAGAAGGATCAAATTGTAGTGTCTATTTAAAACTGATTATTGATGATGATTGGATTTCTAGATACGCAAAACATTTGAAATGAGACATCTAGCTAGTATAGTGATCGCTAAGGTCAAAACCAGTTGGGTGAGCAATGTATAGGTAGTTGAAAGAGTCGTGACTGTTGGTTAATGGAGGGGGAGAAAGGTGTGTGCCTAATTTTTTTTTTTTTATCAATTAAATATAAAATGCCTAAGAGCAGAAAGGAGACAGGTCAACCAGAGAATAAGAAGGGGAGACATTAGAGGAAATGTCCTTAGTGTTACAAAGTGACAAGGGTCAGGAAAGTGAAAGTATAGTGGCTGGTATGTTGAGCTCTGAAACAGATCAAAAGGAACCAGAAATGACTGATATTCAGAGATTTGAAGTAATGTTACAGACTATGATGAGTCAAATGGATAACCAAACTAAAGAATTAAAAGAAAGCCAAGCTAGTCTAAAAAGTAAAATGGATAACTAAACTAAAGAATTAAAAGGAAGCCAAGCTAGTCTAAGGAATAAAATGGATAACCAAGCTAGACTAAGTGTAGAGTTAAAAGATAGCATAGAAAATCAAGTTGTAGAGTTAAAAGATAGTCTAACCATTCAGCTTAGTAAGTTGGAGACCCAAATGGAAGTTCAAAATGATAAGCTGGAGACTAGAATGAATGAGCTTGAGAGCCAGTGCAGGGTTCAAAGTTTGAACATAGAAAATAGAGTAGAGAAGACCATAGAAAATATACTCAAGAGAATAGAGAGTTTGGTGGGAGATTACAAAGTCAAATGGAGGCCATGAAAGAATCATTGGAGAGTAAAATGGATCTTTCTAGAGATCAGCTTAAAGTAGAGTTTATAGAAGAAGTAGAATTGATATTATCTCAAAATAAACTGGAAATTAAGCCTGACTTGGAAAGGAGATTCACCAAGTTTACAATTGAGAACCAAAAGAATCAGAGTAAGGCTAATTACAAGCTAGAGACTTTGGAAAAGAAAAACGAAGATACTAATGAAAAATTAGCTGGCCATATGGTAGGAATGGATCAAAAACTTAGGAGCATTGAAGTCCAATCTAATCAAATAATCGATATATTTAAAAAAGATTTTGATGCATGATTTCAAGAAACAGAGAAAGTTCAGAATGCTTTGAGAGTGGAGATTGAAGGTTATTAACAAAGTGAATTAGAGCAGGCTAATAAGTTGGATAGGGATTTATTAGCTGTAAAACAGGAATGTTCTGAGTCTATAAAAGAGTCAGAGATAGAGATGGAAAAAGTAAAACATTTTACGTGGTCTTTAGAAAGGGATATGAAGAAAATGCAGGAAGAGTTGGTAACAGTAGTTCAGAAAGTCGGAGAGTCACCAGATAGAGAGGTAGAACTTACTCTGGTGCTTATAAACCAGCTAGAAAAAATGAAGAATGAGCAGAGGGAGTTTATTTGTGAAGTCATTAATGAACTTCATACAGAGAATAGAATTAGCCTATTGGATCAAGAAGGTCAGGAAATACAGATACATAAATGCGAGGGAATAGGTGGTGTCAGAGATAGTCAATATCAGGAGGGGTCTGCCTACTCAAGACAGTAGTTTGAAACGCATGATTCAGATCAGTAATAGTCCAGGTAGGCAAATTGGTAAAGCAAACAGGGCAAGTACCCTAGAAAGTGAAGATAACCAAAAAAATTTTTCTCCATAAAGGTTGGGTGAAGGTAGTGATAATATAATGGCAACCAAATTTTTTAAAATAAAAACTTACAAAGAGGACGATTTAGAAACCCCAGTGGAATACTTACAAAGTTTAGAAGAATTGTTTCTATTATGTCAGTTAACCGAGGGTGAGAAATTGGCAATAGCTATGAATCACTTATATGGTACCACAAAAGATTTATGGCAGTCACTTTTTGAATGACCACAAACATATGGAGATTACCAACATTTAATCTTAGATAGTTTTTGGGGAGAGTATAGGCAGGACAATGTCAGATACAAAATATTGCAAGAAAAATACAGCATCAAAACGGAAGTTATATGCAGTTTTTCCACCTCAAGCAGTAAAGCTAAAAATGTTGACTGCATTTCCTCTATCTGAATCCCAAATAATTAGAATAACGGCATAATTTACCTCACCAAATAGAGCAGATCTTAATTGCTGCTAACCACCCCACTATGGAAGAAGTAACTAAGCTTTTAAAATTGCTAGAAATGAGTGAGAGAGGTTTAGAAAATAGGGTGAAAATAAATAGATATATATATCCACACTCTAGTAAGGTCTAGTAAGTGGGTGTGTCAACCATACAATATAGGTTTAATGGTAGGGACTCCAGGGGTCATACTAAGTTCAGACCCAGTCCTTATGCTGGGAGAACAACTCATGTAAGTGGGCCAACAAATGGAATTAACAGAGTGGGGGTTAACAAACCCTCAAGAGTGGTGTACAAACCGCTCCCAAAATTATCAACCAAAGTACTAGCAAAACAAGTGCATTAAACTAGAGAGAACCTTCATTATTGGACAGTTCCTTGCTCCAGGGTTCATATAAACAATATAAGAGAGATGAGGCAATATGGCAGCTGGAGACAATCGATCTGGAGATTGATTTTTTAGAAGAGAATCAAGTGACTCATTCTTCCTTTCTTCATAGCTGTCCAACCATTCTGGTTTCAGTGGCAATAATTTTTATCAATGTTTTAGTTGACTCAGGAAGCCAAGCTTCCATTTTATCAGAAGAAATGCATGTAAAAATTAATAATTTAAACAAACCCTTTCTATTTTACATATTAAAGCATTGCAAGTCACACTTGCTAATGGCAAGAAAACTAAACTATATAGCAAGCAAGTTTATCTAACTTTCAAGATAAATGAAACTGAATTTGAACGTGTTTTCTTAATTATGCCCAGCTTAATTCATAAAGCAATAATTGGCTCAGACTTCATGAATTTGAGTAACTGTTTTATTGACTACAAAAAAAAAAAAATTTTCCAATACCAGAATGAGGCTTGTCCATTTGTAACAAATATAGTTGATCAGCCCAGTCAATTAATGTGTATAGAAAATGTGACAGTTTATCTGAATACTAAATTGAAATTAAAAAGTTCATATACAATAGGGAGTGAATACTATAAACCACTGTAGCAATTGCTAGTTTTGTATAGAGATGTTTTGTCAAAGATACCTGGTATATTTAGAGGATATGTACATTGAATCCAGTTAATGTCTCAGGAACCATTTCAGCAATGGACTTATCCGATACCACACCTATATCAGACCGAGGTGCAGTATCAAATCAATAAAATGTTAGAATGACAAATAATAAAGAAAAGCTCTTTCTTATTTATTAACCCTTTGGTAGTGGTTAAAAAGAAAGATGGGACTATTAGGGTTTGTTTGGATGCGCACATGCTCAACCAAGTTACTATTCCCGAACGTGATAGTCCCTCCCCTGTCCATGAATTATTTATTAAATTTCAGGGGAAGAGCATCTTTTCAACCTTTGATTTGACAGCCAGCTATTGGCAAATACCACTTAATGAAAATGATCAAAAATATATGGCATTCCGTTATCAGGGTCAATCCTATGTCTTCCAGAGGATGCCCTTCGGTTTAATAAATAGTGGTGCTGGCTTGATTAGATGTTTAAACATGATCTTTTCTAAATCACTGAGGAATCTTTTAATTTTGTATGTAGATGATATAGTTATAGCATATAAAAACTTGGTTGACCATCTGCAACATCTAGAATTATTTTTAGCAAAATGTTCTGCAAATAATATTAAAATTAATCTTGAAAAATGTACTCTTGCAGCTACTGAAATAATGTTTCTCGGTCATTTAATCTGTGGTGAGGGGATCAAATCCCATCTCAAGAAAGTAGCAGCTATTCAAAATTTTCCCCTTCCTAGAACGCGAAAACAATTTCGGTCATTTTTCGATTTGGTCAATTACTACCATAAATTTTATAAAAATCTAGCCTTCGATACTATACATCTTTCTGTATTGCTTAGAAAAATGAGAGATGGAGGTGGACCACGAACATGACAATGAGTTTAACCAAATTAAAAGGATGTTTTTAGATCTGATTACACTAGCATATCCTGACTTTTCAAAAAAAATTCTACTTACAGACTGATAGTAGTGGCTTTGGGTTGGGGGGTTGTATTATACCAGATTAATGATTTAAATATACTGCAGGTTTTATATTTTCTTAGTCATCAATTGATAGGAGCTGAGATCAACTATACCATGACAGAGAAGGAGGCCTTGGCTACGGTGTGGGAGTTTTAGAAGTTAAGACAGATCTTGATAGGATCAGAGGTGGTGGTTTTATCTGATCATCGTAGCCTAGAATTTTTAAATAAAAGTTACCTTAATAATGAAAGGCTGATCAGATGGAGTCTCTATCTCCAACAATTTAATTATAGTATTATATATTCAAGCAAAGACAATATTATTGCTGATATGTTAAGCAGACATCCAATAAAAGCAAGCTATATAAACCCACATCCGGATGGTGTAGTCATTAATAATATAGATTTGATGTTAGAAGAGTCCATTCTTAAAAACTAAAGAATTGGCTACTTTACAAGCGCAAGTAAATTGGTTGAAGAAAATTAGAGACATTTTAACCAACCATAATAATTTAAATAAAGAGAATAAATTTACAACTAGAGTGAAAAATAATTATAAGCTGATTAATAATATTTTAGTAAAAAGGGTGAGTAAATTTGGAATAATATTTTAGTAAAAAGGGTGAGTAAATTTGATGATAAATTGTGGAGGGTGGTAGTTCCCCCTTGTATGATGGAGCAATTAATTCAGTACGTCCACTGTCAATATGGCCACTATGGGGAAAAGAAAATTGAGCATGTTTTAAAACAGTATTTTGTTTGGGACAAGATGACTGAGACTATATATGACAGTATAAAATCATGTGAAGTATGTTTAAAGACTAAATTTAGTAATCGTTCATTTGCAGGAGCTTTACTGCAAATATTGTCTAACAAACCAAATGAGCTGTTAGCTATCAACTTTTATGGCCCACTTTTACCATTCAATCACCAAAAATTTATACTGGTTATGTATGACATCTTTACTAAGTATGTGTCTGCATACCCAGTACCTAAAGCTGATGCTAGAAATGTAGTTAGGTGCATGGATGGTTTTCAAACTCCCTTGGTCGGTAAGCCAGAGTCGATCCTGTCTGACCACGCAACCGCCTTCATCTCCACCACTTAGAAAAGATGGATTCGGAGGAATAATGTGAAACACATTATGAGTTCCATAAGAAATCTACAATCTAACCCATGTGAGCGGGTGATGAGGGAGTTGAGTAGGTTGTTCAGGGTCTATCTAGATGAAAATCACTGGCAGTGGGTTAATAAATTACCTGAATTTATAGAGTACATCAGTGTCATGATTAATGAATCCACTAAATTCACCCCAATCCAGTTGCACTTTGGGAAACTGGAACCACTGCTTATTAAGACTCCCTCCCTTACCTGTCATTTTGGAAGATGTAATCCCACAGGATGACCAGCAAAAAGCTAAGGTTAACTTAAAGAAAATGAGTGAAAAAAGTCAGTTTGTCTAAGGCTAGGCCACATTCTTTCAAAGTACATGATTATGTACTTGTAAGGACACCACATCAGCAATCCTCAAAAGCACATTTTCAGAAAGTTTCTGAACCTATACGAAGGCCCCTATCAGATAATTAAAAAGATAGAGATCGGAAGAGTCTTCGTAATCTCAACCCCAGAGAAAACTCAAGGAACCTACAATGCATGAATTTTAAGGGCTGTCCCACCTAAAAAGTAAGCAAAGTAAATGTGATTATTAAGTGTCAGTCCACTTTATATAATATAAAATTAATTATCCATATATAACTAATGAAGATGTAGTTTGAAGTCGGAAAATTTTTACTTAATGGAGGGGGATATGTAGCCCTTGGGTTTGCCCAAAGCTCCATTAGATTTTAGACTTAGTTATGTAAGACAGTGTTTGATAAAAATTTTCCTCATGAGCTATATATTTTTTTTAATAGACAAGCTTTCTAGCCAATGCTAACTTTGAATCCAAGTCATATTCTTATGGATTGCATAATTTTACTTAGTATGCAAACTAAACATTTAATCATAAAAATTTCTAAGCAAAAATTATTTTATTTAGTATTGATTCATAAGGTAATTTAATAGCCAAAGACATAATTGAGAAGTTTATAGAGTTAGCAATGTTTAACATCAATTATGGAAATTGGAGAGAAGAGAGGGGGTTGTGCAATTTACAAATTTACTTTGGGAGAGAATGAAAATAGATAATCGTAATTTTACAAAATAAGTTAAAATGCAATAATTGATAAAATCAAATTGTCAAAAAAAAAAAGAGATCAAGAATTAATCAGAGTATTGAGCAATCGGTCTAATTAGAATTGTATGTGTGAGGGATGCATGTATGTATATGATTTAGTTGTGAATTTTAATTATAAAGCTAATGATTGAATAATAATTATCCTGTGTTATCTTGTTGGAGAACTCTTTTAAAGAAGAATAATTTGTTTCAATGATTCATTCATAGTGGTCAATTTTCGGTCAAGATTCTGGATCTGAAATTGGGTTGCTATACATTTTTTTTATTATTATTAAAGAAAAAGGGGCAAAAAGAGCTTTCTGTCATTTATTCTTTGGGGAGAGTTTTTTTTCATTTGTTCTTTGGGGAGATTTCCACAAGCTGAAAAATACTAAAGAAAATCACTTGATATCTATGACACTGGAATGTATAAGTTTAAAAATAATGGGTGGACAATCCATTAAAATGTCGACATAAATTGTTTGGCAGGTCAATCATTCAGGAGGGGATAAGTTAAAAAATAAAACAATAGGTAATTAATCAAATAAAACAGACATAAATGATTTGGCAGGTCAACCATTCAGGGGGGATGGGACGAAGGAACCCAGGCAATATAAGAGCTTGATTTGTCTTTAAAGGATCTCTCTCTTTTTCTTGCTAGTCATCATCGGTTATCCAGAGAAGCTTCTGGTTAAATGAGCAATTTTTTTTTAAAAAAGAAATCATAAGTTTGTTGTTAATTTTTTTTTGTTCTGTCTCCTGAATGATAAAACTTAGACTAAGTTTTATAACATTTCTACAAAATGACTATTGAGTAAGTTTATATTGGGCACACACCCTGTTCTCTCCAAAAATTGACCAACTTCATGATATGTCTTACATCTAAATATACCCAATTTATCAGGAATTGGCGAATGATGAAACTTAAACTGCAGAGGGAATTTTGCTCAGGAAAAATAGGATAAAAACTGAGTTATATGAATCATTATTTCACATTTAAAGTTATTAAGTTTAAAAGACTTAGCTATTTATACTATCCAAAATTCTGAGAGAAATACATCAATAAGTGGATTTGTACATGTCAAAACTTAAAAGCTAGTTATTTTCAGTTATAAAAGTGTAATTAATCCCCAGAACCCAAAATGGAGAAAATCTTATAATCAATGTGAAAATTTTATTACATTTTAGCATAAGGATTGAACTTATATAAAAGTGTTTCTTTCAAATAAAGCCCCAGATTAATGATTTGCAACTAAAAGGAACTATCTAAAGTGATATATGTGCACATGGAACAAACAAAAGAAGGAAAAAAAAGATGCAGCCAAAATGGAAACCAGAGATCAAAAGGACGGATCCGGGAGGACTGTTTAAGTATAATTTTATTATTTGTTATTTGTGTCTAACATTTAATCTAAAAAAAAAAAAAGATTTTAATCATATATATCCATTTAAAGTTAATTTATGTTAAAATTATTATTATTAATATTTTTGGGGAAGATAAGTTAATATCAAATCATTTTGTATATGCCTATATTAAATGCTTTACTTTTTTTTTTTATGAAGAGTGTGAGAGATAACATAAGTGAAAGGTTTTTAAATCGGATCAGGTATTATTATCAAATGCTTAGACTTATTGATATGTTTCATAAAGGTTGTGTGAATGTTGGGCTAAAACATCATCATTATGTTGTAAAAGTACAGAGGGATAATTTTAAAAATTTAATATGCATTTCTTATTACTATTATTATTATCGTAAAGTTAAAGTTAGATATAAGCTAATTAAGGCTTGGAAAAATTGTTGGCTAATGTTCTGGTGCACTATTTCGTGAGAGGAATGTAGATGTGAAAGTTTTACTCGTACAAATTGGTGTCAGACCTGTGTATATGTGGATGGACAAAGAGTCCCCACCAATTAGTGTAGTTTAACTCGCTCACTAAGATGTTTATTCCATTTATTTTAAAAAGTATTTAAATACAGTGGAAGAGTTTCCCACTTGGTTAGTTTCTACACCGTAAGCTGATTTCTCTATTGATAGTCACAGGTTAATAGGTATACCGAAGTCTCCCCTATGACTTGCGATAAATCCTAGCATACCTTAAGCTTAGCGAAAAGGTATTTTCTTTTATTCAGATCACTGCCTACCCTAATATTAAGGTTGGCATTTCTCATGGGTGTATGAATTACAGCTACTGCTAAGTATTACTTTTAAATGTCAGTTTCAGTGTCGCAAACATAATTTGATGTCGGGATGAGTGTGGATAGTGTGTGTGCGATAAGTATACTTGAACATTACTTTGTTGATATATTTTAATTGATCAATAAGAACCAAGAATAATAACGTAAATAAATATTAAACTTAAGGTTAAATAAAGCCTGAGAACATCATAAGTAGTGCATATATAATATTATCTAGAAAATATATCCACAGCCAGCTGAGAACTTTGCTGGAATGGTAAGATTACTGAAGTATTATTATTATTGTAAGGACATAGATATAGATTGTATGCACATATGATAACGATTAAGCTAAATACCAATTTGTTAACATTTGAAAAGTAGCTAAAGGTAATTTAATGGCAAGAAGTCCAACCATACATAAAATATCTCCATTGTAAATTATAAGGTGAAGGCATATTAGTTAATGGAAATTATTAAATTTTATTACTGGAGAGTTATCCTTAGAAATAATAGAGGGATGAGAAAATAAATCAGTAATTGAAAGCATTAAACACTGGGGGGGGGGGATTTAATGTTCACTATATCTTAGTTAAAATTAAAAACAAAATATGTATGAAGATAACTATTATTCTTATCTGTCTGTTTTATTAGTATTACTCCATGGCAATTGTGATTCTCTAGTAATTAAGAATTAATATTTGTATTTTAAAACCTCGTAAAATTATCTGTTGATTTAGGGATCTTTTTTTTTATCATACAGTTGTAGAACAGGGGAAAGCCATGTGAGCCATGTGAACCATAGAAATAATTGAGTTATATTTGTTAATAAAAATTATTTTTTTAAAATAAAAATGTGTGTAAGTCTCAATGTTTTGTGGGTATTACAATCTAGAAATCTCAAATCCAATCATGCATCAATACATTATTATTTATATTTAAAACTATCATTTTGGTAAATCATATCAGGTAAAATTTATTTAAATGGTTAATTTTCTAAGCTTATGTAGCATGGCAAGACTCAAGATTACCAATAATCTGGAAATAATTCAGTATAGTTGAAGTATAGATTATGGATGGCGGGATGGTTATTGGGGGTTAGTGGATGCAGTGGGTGGGCATAAAATCCCTTCCCCATCCGTTGTATTCAAACACCTCTCTAGATGCTCTTCCTTATGATTTTTTTAAATTATGAAAGTGTTTATAGTATGTTATTTTTAAAAAGATTTAATGTAAGCATAATTATTCGAGCTTTAGTGTAAATGGACATTGGCTACATTAAAGTCAGCCAAGATCAACTTCAGAGGTGATCATGAGAGGGGTGTTTATCACGAATAATCAATAGCAGCTTGTTCGACTTCCAGACCTTATTGTTCTTAAACCCTGAGAAGAGATTATCATAGGAGATAGATGAGCTTGTACGGTGGAAAATTTGAGAGTAAAAGAGATAGTAGTACAATAGATCTATGAATGTGAGGACAGTGAAGGGATGGATCAGGAGAGTGGAGATGGATATAGAACTATTTGTAATCTGAAACAAAATTTTAATTGTGACTTTAATGGTGATGAATGGAGAGTGTGCTGTGAATATAAATTATAATGGGAGTTGAGCTTAAAGTTTTTCTCTTTAACAACCACGAGTTTCCAAGAGTATTAGTATTATTATTTTTATTGCATTTTCAGTGTTCTCTTAGTCTATTGATTATTTATTAACCCATTCATTAGATATCATTATTAGAAACTATTAATAAGTTATTAAAATAAGGTTTAGCCTCAATATTTTTATTGAAGTTGCAATTTGGCGCCCTGGCAAATATGATTATGGACGTTCTATCCCATCATCATCGATCCTGAGAGAGGCTTTAGAGATAATGTTAGCTGGGAATGGAGGAGCCTCCATCAATCCATCTGACCAAAAGGTTATAAATGGCACACACAATGTGGCTGCAAATCTCTAAGAACTGGAGTAAAAGGTTATAATATATATATATATATTATACCAGGAACTTACATCTAATCATAAAGCCAAAGTTTTAATTCATAAAAAGCTCTTGAATTTACTATATACATAAAATTTTATTTTATCCATTTAGGATGAACAAATAATTATGCAAGTCAGCTATGGATAAGGAAGTTTTAGTGAGAAATAGTGACAGCCAAGAAATATTGTGAACTGGAAAATAATCTGCAAAGAAAGATTTCCCAGTGTACGAAAATACTTTTAGCAAGTTAACTGGAATCAATACAACTTTAAAGGAAGCTTGATAATATCATTACACATTCAAAGTTATTATGAATGAAAAAACTTTATAAGGAAGATTAAGCTTAAACCATATGTGTAAATAATAGCACAAAATGATTTGATTGAAAAATATATGAAATTATAAAAAAGGCAAATCAGTTTTAATAAATATCCTCTTGTAGGTCATATTCCTCATAGAAGAATAATGAAGAGGATTATAGCATTCTTCAGATTTTTAAATTGCCAAATAATGAGAATCTGAAAAGTTTTTCATTTTTGTTTTACCCATTAGCTGATCATAAATATGTTTTGCCAACAAATGTTGGATGATTAGCTAGGTTAGAGAAAAAAAAATTCTAAACCTTTATAAAAAAATTGTACAAGCCTAGAATTTGAATCTTACATCATGGGCAGTAGATGCACTACTTTTATACCATGATATCCTTTCTCAATGAGGATTACATCTAATCAAGAAGGCCATCAAGGATTGCATTTGTGATTTCATAGTCAATTACTTAGTTCTATCGTGTGATGGCTTACTTTAACTTTAAAATGGTAGGTTAGGAAGATTAGAAATGCTACTGAAGGCATAGTTTTAAAGTTGAATGAAAGTGTTTTTGCCTCATTGAATTATTATAAAGACAATTATTAAATTGTAGAGAAGGAGAGAGAGAGCCAGTCCTAGATTGAAATTAACTAAAAGAATCAGCTTGAACTATTTATTAGTTTAAATGGTAAAAAGAAGCACACATGCCAACAACAATATCACATGATTTTCTCATATGCTTCCAAGAGTAATTAACTTTTTTTATTCTAGATCCATCTCCTGTAAAGTTGAGTAATCACTGGTCAGTAAGTGGTATAGTAATATAAAATTCTCATTTGCAGCCTAGTTTTTGGCTTTTGCCTTCATCAGCAAAGACTACAATTCAAAAGTGGATCTAATGCACTTATATCTCTAGTGGACATTTTTTACTATTTTGCACTATTTAGGCTAATAATCTGAAAATTAAAAATTCTAAGGTTTTAAATCCAGGCTAATTCACATAATTTGTTAGATAGATCTATTACTGATGCCAGCCATAATATTACACACATTCCTTTGGTTATTTACATATCCAAGAGCAGCTTTTTTCACTTCATCCTAGAGCAATATATTGTAAGTTAGAATAAACAGTGGTCAAACTGTACTGCTATAATATGTATATCCCCAAACCACTTTTTGATTTTAGCCATCATCAGTGAAGTTCTAGGATTCAAAACCAGTTGTTGCTGGTATTAATCTTATTAGATAAAAAGTAGAAGAGACTATAATGAAAAACTGAGATATCTTAAATATAAACTGATATAAATTATGCAAATAAGTTAGCATGGATTAAAAATGTTATGGTTTTTACACCCATTAACTAAATACAATTGAAGAGTAAACCTTGGCCTCTAGATGCATAAGTTTCATTTTTGAATTCTATCATTAACAAAGACAAAAGCCAGCATCTAGTCTGGAAATGCAGATATTATGGCACTATATGGACTCCAGATGTCAATAAAGGAAACTGCTTTTGGAATTGTGACATTGAATACTTAAGTATTGCTGCTTTTTTGATGAAGTATTGAGAAAGAATTGAAATGCTTTAATAAACAATAAAATCTCTGTACTTTATATGTCAGAAGGTGCAACAAAAGCATAATAAGGAAGATTCAGCATAATTAAGTTGATTTTTTTAATACATTCAAACATTTTCTTATCAATATTGGTCTTAAGTATATTATCATTTATTCTATGTAGCTTGATGTAAAGTGTTAATTAAACTTTATGATATATCTCTAAATACTAAGATGCTTAATATATATTAAGTAGAATGGCAAACATAAATTAAAAATAAAAGTAACCATGAACCCAGAATTACAGAAAAATTGACATTTTCCCAACACTAGTGAAGGCCAAAATCATATTACAATGGTATTTTTAATAAGGTCATTTAATCCCCATCTAAAAATATTCCAAACCTATTTGTGGCCTGAGAAAAACCCTGAGATTTTGCTAATTTGTATTCAAATCCAGAAATAAGTCAAAAATATCTTCCTTAACTGATATATGACTAAACATTTTCAGCAGATTGTCATGATAATATTAACTATCATACAAAACATAGATAAGAAAACTACTGTCTGGCATTTTGTTAAATTAATAACAATAAAATGGTAAAACGTTTCAGAAGCCACACACACAACATTCTAGACTTTGCCCCTGTCCACATAATATATTAATTATTTCAACCTTTAATTCTCTTACCAATCCATTGGTGAACTACTTCTGGATGGGTGGTGATGATAATATTAACATATGTGTATCTCTTATTATGCTATTCTAACATTTGTTGGTTTTTCCTGTAAACTGCTAGCAAGGCACAAAAGTAGAACACATACATTACTTTACTATAGACTATGAATACAAAAGTGTTCCTGAAGTGATTATACACTTCAAATTCTGTTATCAATTGCTGTAACAATTTTAACACATACATTGACTTCAACTCACATAGTGGAATATAAACTTGATAGCTTCATGAGGGAAAATGGAAATAAGCAATAGCATATTCCAACACTTTTTCTCAGATAAATGTATGTGTGAACTAACACATGGAAAATGGAATATAAACCAAAGAATAATCCTATCTAAGGATCTAGCTATGCTAGGTAAGTACAAAAGTCAATAATAAAATATCAAAATATAATCCTCTCATGAAAAAAAAAACATTGGGAAGAGCAACTCTCAAATCCTCCAATGTACAATACAATTAGTACACAACTTTAATAAAGCCACATGCAGCTCACAATTAGAAAACAGGACTAACCATGGCAAGATAAAAAAAAATTATCACTGAAACACTAGAGAAATAAATTTTCTATCTCTAAAATACATACACTAAATAAAATACAAAAACAAATAAATACAAGTCAAAGTGACTTTAAAAAATACTTTAAATAATGTAAACCAACTTCAAAGCATTTATGATCAGGTGTCTTTTTGGGGTGTTGGTGGAGCACCTATTGGAGTATTTATAATATGCTCTACCCAGACATAACTACTGATACTCAGTCACCAATGCTAAAAATGAACAAGAGTTGTTTGATGCAGTGATTCAAAAAGCGATCATTAGAACTAATTTTTTTGACTCTTAAGACTAAATCTTCACACTCTACCTACCTCATATTTCCTTAAATACCATAGGTTTTACAACAAAATTGATACTTTTTGTTCCTTGTGCCACAGGGAAGAAGAAACACAACAGCACCCATTCCACACCTGAACAGCTCTAACAAATACCTGAGAAATTATGACTAACACATAGAGAAAAAATAACATCACACTTGATAACCTAATAGAGACACTCAGTAAAGGCTCATTATTGGCAGCCTGGGCAACAACTTTTTGTTTATATACTTTGTGGGGTACCAGATGTGTTTTCTGCCTTGAAAACAACACCAGAAGTCACATAGCCACATTCTCTAATAAACTTGAATAACTGAAGGCCAGAGATTGCAAAATTGCACACCCAGATATATTTTCTGCTATATGGTCACTATTAAAAATCTGAGACCATAACCTCAAAAAACCAAATAACTTTTGCTGTAACAAGAACAATTATTTTATTTTGTTTACATCTCTTGTTTTTTAAACAATTTTTTAAACACCACATCTGTGTATTGAATAGTCCAAAGGAAATATTTAATTCACTCAAAAAGTATTTTAAATTGATGAACTAAACCCTCAGACACTGAAAATAGAACATAGGCAAATACATAGTTTACATTTATCAGATACCTGCCTAACAATTTATTTGAACTCTACCAATAATATCTATCTGTTTGTTCCAAAGCTATGCAGTTTTCAATCATGTATTTTCAACAATGCAACTTTTTATGAACAATAAAGTTTGATTTGAAACACAAAATTTCACTAATAATAAGAAATACATATATCTAGTTAGTAGCAGCATAAAATTTTAAAACTAAAGTGGACATAAATAGAAAATGAAAAAATACTAAATATAATAATAAATATTGGTAATAGTTAATAGTTGATTCTAAAATAGTTGAAAATTTTATGAGCTTGTGATAAACCAGATATTGTCTGTTTACCCATAAATATATAGATTGTGTATTGATAAAATATTACTAGCAATGTAAAGAAATAGGTATCCTTACCTGGACATGTATATTACATATAATTTACTTTAAGCCAAAATTAAAAAAAATGTATAAATTTACCTTAATTAACATAAGAATAAAATGCATAAATTTTACCATATAATTAAAAAAAACACTTTTGCATAATATTAAAATAAAATAAAATGAAAAAAATAAAATTATTTCTTTTTTTTAAAACACCCATAGTTCTTTATCCGAGATTCTCTATGGTGAGCTACTTGATGCAGGAAATAACATCCTTTGGATAGCGAATCATTTTTAGAAGCAATGCATAAATAATTTGTTATATTTTCACATAAAACAAACATTCATGACCTTCTGGGGACAGATGATATAAAAAATAGCAATACTTAACATTCAAATCCACTTTCATTCACATATGTGTATTTCATAGAGTTCACTACAGCTTGATTCATTACTTTTATCCCAGCAGTAGATATAATATGAGGGATATTTTTTTTAACATTTTCCTTGTATATATTTTGCAAATTAACAGTTCATTTATTCTAGAGGACATTTCATATTATTTTTTAAATTACTTCCATTCTAAAATAGGCAGTTTGAATAGCTTTCACATTCCATAATATCTTTGAAATTAGAAGTTTTTCCTTCCATTTATTATAATTGTTCATTTGAAGTAAAATTTTTTAAAGTCTTTTTTATCAATACATCAAATCATTTCACATTAAAAATATTCACTTGGAAACATTAATAGAATTAATTTCTCAGAGATTAAATGGAATAAAAGAATAAAGTTCATTTCATTTTAATACACAAATCAGCATTTAATACCATTGTTAAGATAATGTTTAAAACAAATTATTATTACTTTAATTATCAAGAGTTAATCATTTCTGAATTAGATAAAGCTAATTTCTATTGAAACATTTCTTTCTTTAATTTTAACTCAAATCTTAAAAGTCTATCAATGGTGAATTTTAATATTATTTCACTAAAGGTAAAGAATAAGCAACAGAAATGGTTCAGTATAAAGTTCATTGTAAAGTTTTGAAAAGGTAATAGAAAACATACTACCTTTACATTTCTGAGGTATTGGTTCACACACAATAGGTTATAATTACTCAATAGACAACAGCAGTTTTTTTAGGCATTTTGCTAATTTTTTTGAAAATTTCTTGATTAGGCTACAGCATGAGAAAAAATAATACTTGTTTTTTATTTGCACATAATTATTTAACAAATAATTTAGAATAAAAATTGAAACTAAATTTTAATGCCTTCTTGTTGAAGATTCTTTGGATAAAATGAAGAGGAAAAACATGAAGAGAGATGAGCTGAGCTGACCTAAGAGCTGAGAGCACCCCCTATTTACATCTTTCCTATTTGATGGATATTTTAATTAGCCACATCTTTATTTCTGACCTTTATCACTAATTATGTACACTACAACAGGAACCAAATAAAAAATATATATAACATTGATCTATTTCCAGTTATCACATGATAATTTAAAAATTTCCATTAGTTTTTTTTAATTAACCTTTTACTTTTATACTTATTTAATAATGAAAGAAAAAAACAATAAAATGAATAATATAATTATTATTTTTAAATTATTACCTTTATAAATTATCACTTTTGTTTCTAAGAAGCTCTTACACTCATTTATTTTAAACATTTTTAATACTGAATTAATCATAAATAGCCTTAAATAAATAAACATACACTAACTTCACTTAAAATAAGTAAAATTTTAATAAACCCATATGCATGCATACCAATTCATACACACACACACACACCGGAACTTACTTTATATCCTTTTAAATTTAATCTGTTTAATAGTAAAACTGAGCGTTTGTAACTAACTTCAATATTTCTTTTAAATAAACTAACTTTATAATAACTCCAACAAATTCTTAATCAATTGTAATAATTAATTTAACAATAACATTTTATCATTAATAAATTCATTAACTAGTTTAGAGTTTTCTAAACATAAAAATTAGCTTTAATCAATCTTACACTATATCAAAACTTTACCTGGCTTTAATTCTTTTAAAACTAAGCATGAGCTAAGCTCCAATTCTCATCTTATAAGCATATTTACTTATTAAATATTAAAGCTACATATTACAATACTAAGTACTCATAGTTACTTGAATAGACTAATTAAATCAATTAAGCAAAACTTTTAAAACTTTTAGATTTATTTTTTTTTGGGGGAGGGGGGTAGTATAATTCACACATATATCACAATTATCATGTTTCATTTTTCTCTTATTTTTTTTTAAAATAGCATAAACACTTAAGTAAGACATTTAAATAGTACCATGTGCTATTGCACAGGATCACAATATACATATTCTTTCTTTTACATATGGAACACAAGGATAGGGATAAACCAAAGTAATTTTAACAATTTTTTTAAAAAAATCAAATGTTAAATTTTTATTAATTTAGAGCATAATTTTATTTAGATGACTTAATTAATAACAAAATATTGTAAAGGAACTTGTAGAGATTCTTACCAAGAGATAAATTTATTTGTACATTTATGAAGTCTTTCATTTTGGCCATTGTCATTGTAGATTTGGTACTCATTAACTATATATTCATAGTTAGTGTTTGTCCACATTTACATAGAACAATGACTATTAAATTTTATCTATGAAGCAGATTAGTATCACAGCAAGGATTGTACTGAGATCAGTAAAGAAATCTGCTTGGAATTTATTTTTTAATTCACAATTCGTTGGTGGAAATCTTGATTATATTGCCACCTAAGAATCATCTGATTATTTAATAATTTTTTATACATTTGTGTGAGACAATTTCTCAGGAGGAATATATGAATGAATAGAAAAGTCACTGCAAAGGAGTTGGGTATATAGGAAATATTTTAATCGTAACACTTAAATGAGTTATCCAGAAGTTTAAAGTAGTCACTTTTTCTCCAAAGAAATAGTTTTCACCAATAGAGTATGATAGTGGTAAGTAAGCTGTCCATAAAATTTACATACCATAACTCCAATTAGAATAGGAAAAATATCCCAATATGTTGTTGATTTTAATGATAGCTTCTAATGACAATTAAAAGCAATGCACATAGTCCTTCCACAAATATTATAAAATAGGCAAAACTCTCTCCCTACAGTAGTTCCACTCAAAGCAAGACAGAGTAATCAATGGATGCTAGAAAGCTTGTGCATAAAATCCCTATCTAGTGCCTACTCATCTAATATCTCTAAACTAGTTTCTGGCTTGTGGTTTTCATCAGTGAGAAGCCTTGGATCTGAGAGCACTGCACCTAGATCTTAGGATCTTACTATTGTTAAAATAGGCAAAACTCTCTCCATACAGTAGTTCCACTCAAAGCAAGACAGTGTAATCATCCAATGCTCCTCACTAACAAAGGCCACAAGCCAGAAATTAGTTTGGGGATATTGGATGAGTAGGCACTAGGTATGGATTTTATGCACAAGCCTTCTGGCATCCATTTATTACACTGTCTTGCTTTGGGTGGAACTACTGTACGGAGAGAGTTTTGCCTATTTTAACAACAGTTATGAGCAAGCATGGGATATAGTGATCATATGATGTTTTAAGGTTTAACCCAATGATTGTACTGGAATTTTTCTCATTGTTAATTTAGTACAAATAAAGAAATTCATACTTTTTATATAATTAACTATATATATATATGAGATTATTATTTGTCTCAACTGATGAGTGGTGGTTGTGCATGAAGTACTTATATTGGGGGATCATTTGTCCTTTTTGCATGTATGTAGTCATGTGTGTCAGTTGTTTGAGATGAAGTGGAGAATGAATATAAATTGAAATTCCTAAGTTTAAATCCTTCTATTTACACATAAATAGAAAATGCAATTGCTTATTTAAACCACTTTCTTAATATTTCAACCAGAGGACTGGCTTTCATCAAAAAATACAGTGATTTATTTTACTTTCTGATAAAAACCCGTCTTCTGGTTGAAATATTAAAATGGGCTGTGTAAGATAGATATTATACATATTTTAAACTTTTATTATTTACATAAATATATAAATCTTATCACTAATTTTTTATTAGGGTAATTAATCAATTTAAATTTTTGACATATTAAGAAATTTAATATTCTGATAGAATATTTCTGACCAATAACAATTGCTGGATTGCCTTATTATATAAGAAAATCTTTGTAGATGAAGTCATATTTAGTCTTTTGCTATTATGAAGATGCCATCTACATTTTCCATAAGTTGTAAATAAAATAGTTTATTGTTTGGGAGATTATAAGAAGTTTGAGCATTGGAAATGTTGGAGTTGGGCCCTGTTTCATGGACCCTAAACTTCAAATTTTACTGCACTACAACCACTAAGCCATGAAGAGCTTTTATGTTTGAGATTAATGGAGAACTAATTTTAATCTTTTATTTGAATGATTACTCTGTGTGGTTTGGTATAGTGACAAAATGGAACTCTCTGAAACTCAAGTTCCATAGATAATGTTTTTGTTCCAGTGTTTAAACTTCTTATAGACTTCTGAGCTGTGAATTGTAATGTATCTATGTTAGGGAGGACTTTTTTTTATAGAATGGCACTGGAGGAATAAAATGATTGTATATAATTTTCTACAAAAATCTTTCTATTTAATAAATAATTGAATAAAGCCAACATTGAATGCTATATTTGCATTTGCAAGAATGAAAGAATATGAATTCATCATTGACATTTCTATAAAAAATTGATAAGAAATTTTTTTAGTAAATGTGTTATAGAGAAAGCAAATGTAATAACAGTCTTAAATATTTGAAAAATAAAAATAAAAAGATAGAAATGAAAAGAAGAAATATAGTTATTTGGATATCAAAATCAATAAAGTGGGGAACACACCTGTACTAACTCATGTTGAAAAACAATGTATTCATGTTAAATCCAGGCATTGTCATCTTTGGATAAACTATGACTCCAAATAAAATTGAAAATATGCTTTAAAATGAGGGAAGAGAAAGAGAACAATCACCATTTTATATAAGAACTTCTAGAAATAAAAATACTTAAAAGAATTCATGATCAAAGTTATTAAAGTTTTGATGAACACCATCTGATCAATTAAAGCAACTTCTGATATTTACAGGATATGCAATAGGATTATTATATCTTGTTTATAAAAATGTTCACATTAATAATAACATAATAGACATACATCATGAAATAGAAGCTTAGACAATACTTTTATAAGCAAACTCTATTTAATTTTCTACAATGCTGCCATCTATTGTAAGCTTAAGCAAATCAGTAGATAGCAGTGCTTTTTAATTCCAAATTCAGTTCCTAAACTAGTCTTTGTCTCATGATCATTATTTGAGGATCTTGAACTTATATTTAGTGCATTTTGATAAATGGCATATTAAATGTAAAAGATTCATGTGCATTATATTCAAGAACTACATTGAAAAATCCATTAGTCAAAATCGTTGAATTAGTGGAACTTATAATATATTGCATAGGTGGCAGCACTAAAGTAGAATAAACAGGCTTTGCTCCTGAAAAGTTCTTAAAAAGTATTAAGAAGTGAAAAAAAAAATTAATATAAAAAAAAAAGATTTTTTGATGAATTATGAGCAATATGTAAATATATATATCATGTTCAATATCTTTTAAAATAGGAAAATGATTATTTCCTATTGAGTTTTATAGAACAACAATAGCCAAAAAGCAATCTTAAATAAGCCTATATATTTTAATGTAAATTGCTTTTGAAAGGATGGTGTTAATTTTATAGAGTAGAGATTTTTCACATTTGTAAAACTATATTTCCATGTCATATATGTAATGATAAATATTTTTACATTGAATAAACATGTCATATAATAATCATCGATTCTGATGTGATGTGATGTATTGTGGCTTCTCCTTAAACGAAGTCAAGAATATCTCAGCAATTATGCCCAGATAAACCTGTTAGCCACTTTATTTTCCATTCCCACTCTAAATTTTCCCATAATTCTGCTCCATCCCATTTCCACAACATAATCTTTGTCAACTCTATAACCTTTATATCTAAATCCCCTTTATCTTTTCCCAAACCCAGCATAAAAAACAATAATTCACTTTCTGTATAATCACTTTTTTCATATTTATTCTTCCATAACTTCATTATATGTACCCTTTCTGTTTTCAAGCATTTACATTCAATTAACAAATGCCTAATATTTTCTATTCCTTCTTTACATAATTTACAAAATAAATCACCCATTTTTTTCCATTTACATGTATATTCTCTTGTAGCTAAAGATCCCATTCGAGCCTTAAATAATAAACTACTTTCCTTACTATTATCATATATTAACTCACACCTAATATTCTGTTTATTTCTATATATATTCAAACTCTCTTTACTCTCCATACTATTTCTCCAATCTCTCTAACTCCCTATTCTTTATTAATAAATCTATTCTTTTATCCCATTCCTTACTACTACAACACTCAACAATTCTCTTAATACAATCATCCCATCTTTTGTACAAATATACTGATATAAATTCTTTATCCAAATCTTTTGCATACCGCATTACCTTTCTCACCCATCTTGTTACCTGCCCTTTACTCATAACCCAATTAAATACTATTTTAGCTATTCTTTTATTATCCATAAACTGCAATCTACCAAACATTTTCATTTTACTTTTTGCATCTCTCATATGAAAACTTGACCATCCCAAGCAAAACTATCTATACAGTAGTGCCATCCTGTGCTAAACTTAGTAATCAATGGATGCCAGAAGGCTTGTGTATAAAATCCCTATCTAGTGCCTACTCATCCAATATCCCCAGACTAGATTCTGGTTTGTGGCCTTCATCAGTGAGGAGCTTTGGATCTGAGAGCACTGCACCTGTGATGTTTAGTCTATTTAATTAATGAATGAACTGCCCTCTAGTTGTCATGTTCAATATTTTTTACAGTAGAAAAATGACCATTTTCTACTGTGCTCTAGATTCTTTCATATACTGTATATATAAAATTATACAGAACAACATTAGCCAGAGAACAGTCATAAATCAGCTTATATATTTTAATGTAAAATATCACTTCCTCTCTCATCATATATATATATATATATGAAAGATCTAAAATACAATAGAAAATAGTTATTTTTCTATTGCAAACAATTATTGAATATGGTAGGTAGAGGGCAGTTCAAATCTTAGGTAGAATCTGGGATTTTCATATGACAGTATATTTATTCATTTTTCCTTACATATGTAATGTAATTCTTTATTATAAAATTTTACAAATGTGTGAAATTTTTTTACTCCATAAAATTAATGTCAGCCCTTTCAAAAACAATTTACAGTATAATATATAGACTGATTTATAATAGCTTACTGGCTATTCTTCTGAGTAAGTCTCTTTATATAAAAAAGTTCTAAAATACAGTAAGAAATGGTCATTTTGCCACTGTAAAAAGTTACTGATCATGGAAGTTAGAGAGCAGTTCAAATATTAATTAAATAAAATTGGTGATTATCGCACGACATTATAAATATTAGTTAATATTACATATACTTAAATGAAAATATAGGGGATTTGAAAACAGACAGTCTGTGTTTAAATCCCCTGTATTACATTTAAGCTTCAGGTAAATAAATTATGCTTGTATTTAAATATTATATATGAAAATAGTAAAAGCAAAGAATTATTATTTAAGAAAAAAAAACAATGTTTAGAAGTAAGGAAATGCATAGAATAACAAAGCATAGCAATCTTTTAAATTTATCCTGTGATATGAATAGAAGTCTTAACGCTGTGGTTTCACATTTATCTGTCATGCTTAAAACTTAGGATTCAAATCTGTATCAGAATAAACTTTAAAATTTCTGAGAGTTCCAATTAAGTTTAGAATTTTTATTTCAGGCAATTAGTCCTTAGTAAACTCAGTGAAAGATTTTATATTGGTTAGTAAATGGGTATCTAGTTGCTTTTAACTATTAAAATGGATAGAAAAATGCTCAAAAATCTCATCACCAGATAATTAGCTTGCCTGGAATGTAAGATTGGTGCTGTTGAAGAGTTCTCTGTTCTGCAGAGAGATGTTCAAAGGTTATTATATCTATTATATATAAAATCACAGAGGCAAAACTATCCATATAGTAGAGGCATTTAGTGCAAGCCAGAGTAATTAATGGTTGCAGAAAGTCTTGTCAGAAAATCACTATCTAGTGCCTACTCATCCAATATTCCCAGACTAGTTTCTAGCTTGTGGCTTTTATCAGTGAGGAGCCTTGAATTTGAGAGCACTGCACCTAGATCTTAGGATCTAATGCAAACCCTCCAACAGCCACCTTTTACTTTTTTAGCTAACTATAAAGCTTTGAGTCCAAAATGAAAACACAATGTTTTTAAGCTAAGCTCATAAACTTATATAATTGTATAGATCTGAATTCAATTCAGCAACCATACTTTTTGTTTTCTTTGGTTCACTAATAACCACAGTCTTCTTTTGGGCAGAATTTGTATTAAACCACCAAACATCACATGATCACCATTTTTTATGCTTACACATGCTGTTTTTCACAGAAGCAAAACTCTCCATACAGTAGTGCCATTCAGTGCTCTCAAATCCAAGACTCTTCACTGATGAAAGTCACAACTTTGAAACTAGTCTGGGGATATTTGATGAGTAGGTACTAGATAGGGATTTTATGTACAAACCTTCCTGCATCTATTGATTACTCTGTCTTGCACTGAGTGGCACCACTGTTTGGAGAATTTTGCCTCTTGGAAAAAGAGTTTGTGAAAGCATAAAGAATGGTGATCATGTGATATTTGATGTATAAAATCCAAACGAAAATATATTTATTAGTGAATTGTAGAAAGTTTAATAAAACAAAATGAATAATAAAATTATGGTATCAGTATATAAAAAGGGTGGATCAAATAAAAACCAAGAAATTGGGAATGAAATAATAGTCAATGACATTGCTTTGTGTCGATGTTGATCCGATAAAACAAAGCAATTCACAGCAATAGGCATGATGAGGCAAATGATACTAAAACCTTATCATCATCTCTGGATCTCAAACTAAAGCATTTCAATGATAAGAGAAAGATTTGTTATGTAACTCTAAAATTAAGATAATAAAATAAATTATGTTAAATGGATGAAAGATAATGAGAAACTATCACTGATGATAATCAAGTTATCATTTGGCCATAGTACTCTAATGCCTAATTAATGCAATTTGCCTTCAGTCATGGATCTTGTTATATCTACTCAAACTTTACTTACTACATTTTTATTTGATCACATTATCATGTGATCAAATATATATACAACACATTCTAGCAGTCCCATTTTCCAGGGAAGGCAATCTTTTGAAAACATCATCAACTTACTATCTAAGCCAATAAACATCACATGAACACCACCTCTTATGCTTGTGTATATCTGTTGTTAAAACAGGCAAACTCACTATATATATTGCCACACACAGCAAGCTAGAGTAATCAATGGATGCCAGAAGGCTTGTGCATAAAATCCTCATCTAGTGGTAGATGGGGATTTTATGCACAAGCCCTTCTGGCATCCATTGATTATTCTAGTTTGCTGTATGTGGCAATATATATATATATTCTAACCTCCCCTCGCGCGTTCTCACCCCCAAAATATATTGTTTATTACGAATATTACGGGTTCTAGCTCAGTTAACAAATAAATAAATGAAATATTCAGCATTAATTAAAATGATTACTAGCTCTAATTTTTAAAATACAAATACGGTTCAATTTTAAAATGAATTAAACAAATATTTACTATTTTCATGAGACATGGAGTGACAATACGGGGACGAGATAGACTACATTGAGCCATTATCCACACGATACTACCTCAATGGCATAAGAACACTATTCCCCCTTTTTACTATACCAAATAACTAACTCATAGTATTCTTACGACTTTCTAAGCTCTATTCACTACGATTAAAATAATAATTATATCTTAATCTTCTTTATAATAAGAATCTAGCTTAATTAAATAAAATGAAGTAAAATAAAATAAAATCTCAGGTTCAGAAATTGTATTCTAACTAATTTAAAATTACAGTAGTAAAATATGAAAAGGGAATTTTATGTCATAATCTACTACACAACAACTAACAATAATAAAATAATAACAATAATAATATAATATAATCTTATTTCTTCCTAAAATAAAATAAATAAATACGTACGTGGTAGTATTTTAATAATATGACAACAGAATACGTGTGGCAACATTAGCATATAATTTAATGTAATATTGTGGCAACCGACTTATGACCAATAAATAATATAAATTTATGATCTTTTAATTTTAACATACCAATAAATTCTCAAAATTATTATAACACTTTTATGTTTACCCTTTGTGCAAAACTTATATGTCTGTTTCAATTATAAATGTATCTTGATTTCATGCATCCATGTGGAGAAATAACAACTCGGACACAAAAACTTTAGAACAAATTTAAAACAAAGTTTATTAACAACATAAATAAATTAACAATATTTTTACACTATATACATTGGATATCCCTTACTCTCATATCTCAACTTAGTTTATTAGTTTATAAAATGAAATCAAAATAATATTTACTTTTCCTAGTTAAATCTTATTTTTTTAAGACACTTAAGAAAATACAGTATTATTACTTGATTTATTATTATGGTTAGCTTATTACAAAATGCATTTCTTATATGATTATCACTAACACTTTGCATCCCTAATATTATTAAAATTATATTTTTTACAAAATTTACATTCGTAATAAAATTCTATAAAATAACAAATTTTAGTTTTATATTGGTTGTATGGAATCTTACAAAGTCAAAACATTGTTCTACATTAGGTATTAGGTTTTTTATTGTTCATTATCCGATGTTTATTATTCCTAATATTCTCATTTAAGCCTTACTTCAGATGATATAATTACAACTATTAATATACCATGCACAAGTATATGTTTATTGTACATTATTGGACTATTTTCTTAATAAATATGCAATACTTATTTTCTAAATATTATTTAAAAAAAAAATTCATTCAAATTTTATTATCACTTTTAAAATACTTGGTTTAGATTTCTTTTCAAAATCTTATATTCATTTCTGTATTAATTTTACAATGTATTATATGATTCTTTCTCTCTTTATGATATTTTGGACTTTCAATTTTAAAGTTACACAATTCTATACATTCCAGCAAATAAACTATTCTTACATAAACGATAACATATCTTCAGTTCTATTTTATTCATTATTTCTTTGAAAATATCTTTCTGACCGATGCAGATTCACAAAATAAGGATAGCGAAGATAGATGCATAGGATCAAAATACAACTAGAATATTACTCGTCATATATCTTGACAATCATGGCACAGTGAATTAAAAGACACTATAGAGGAGTGACCTGTATCTGTCTACCAACCTCTATCATAGGAACGATGTTAAAGCTATTTCTTCAGCTTTATTATAACATCCAAAGTTTAAAGATATGCAAAAACACTGTCCAAACTATATGTGTTCAGTCATAGGGCTTAGTTAACTATACTGAAATCACACAAAACTAAATATGATCCAAATCCTTTATTTTTCCTATTTCTTAAAAAAAAAACATCATCTTGGTTTCCTCTCCACTAGTACTTCCAAGTCACTATCCGATCTTATTTCTCAAGATTTTTTCTATACTGTACATCGACAAATACATATCTGCATTACTAACAATAATAAAATTCATTGATATTTTAAAACTATTCCACTGTTCTATAAGACAGCTTGCTTACTACTTTCCTCCGTATATTTAATCATATACAAACTATTTGAATATCTGAATACTTTATCACATGAAAGTTCAAAAGAATCACACAATTGTTCTGTTAAATTATATTATTAATATACTTTAAATAAATTATTGCATGCATATTCCGAATTACTCCTATCTCATAATATGTTAAAAATGTTGTATAAAGTGTGTACATATAATTTAAACTTTCACACTTCATTCTTAGTCAATAGATGATCTAAAAAAAATACATTATGCATTATAAACAACTATTAAAATTACCAAACGACCTTTATCTCCTCGATCGCGTTCCGTAGGCTTCACCATCCATTTGATCCTTGTAGATATAAGATTCACATCCATACACTTTATTTTTAAACAATATTTCTATAATTTTATCAAGTTATTATATTTAAATTTTAATATTACTAAATTTATGTTTATATGTTTTCCCTAATCTCACATAACATTTTATATTTTAAAATAAATTAGTAAAAAATATTCCAAACTATATTTACTGTACTTCTTCATCAAATTTTCTTGAAAAACGTTCATATTAAAGCTAAAAAAAAAATGTTTATTATTTCTTCTTCAGTCACTTAATGTTCTTCTCCCTGCTTGTTCAATTTTAAGGCAAAACAATTATTGCTCTGTTTAATAAATATTCATAGATGACAATCCTTGGTTTTTTATAATATTTAATACAATTATTAATTATGATATCAATTAATCCCGTAAAGAAAACGTCTACATATTCTCTTCTAATATTTTCTGTTAATATTTTCCCGCGCGACTTTTATGATGCATCTTCTATGTACTTTGATTTAAATATTCAGTAAATTTTTCTATCTCCATGGATCCATTTTCATTAAGTAATTTAAATTTCCATTTTCCTAATCTCTATCTTTATTAAGCGTTTTTATAATGAACACTTTATAATATTTTAATTCTTCTTAGATAAAGTTTTTTCTTTCCTTTTTTAAAAAAAATAATGACTCTTTCCTATCATTATTCGGTAATTTTTTCCTTTCTTTTAAAGTTCTGGTAACTATATACTTTGTAATGTTTCCTTTAAAAAGGATAAACATTCTTTCTCTGTTATAACTTTTACATAATTTTTTCTTTATGATATACGTATCTTAATTTTTCCATAGAGAAGAATAAAATAACTTCAGAGTAGCCTTATAAATTTGTGCGTCATAATTTTTCCTGACGGCAAATAACTTCTCTTTTAAGTTTTCCGTATAGCGTCCAAATTATATTCCTCTGAGTTACAATAATAAGTTTCTGGTTGAGCATAAATAAAGCTGTATCAAGGACTTTACAAATATTTTTCCTTTATCATAACTTCTATATACTGTTTTCTGTAGTATTTCCATTTTTACTGCAAGGTTTTGGCTAAACTTGAATAAAATCACTGGTAAGAAAACTTTTAAAATTAGCCCTCCATGTAAAGGCAGTTCAAAATATTATATTTAAAAAAAAACTTTTAAAACAAATACAAAATTTTAAAATTATATTACTTTTCTAGCTTACGATTTTATACAGCTAAAAAATATGTTACTCCCTCCTTCACTTACACATTACTTTCTCCCGCTTCATCTAATTCTTATATTTTGTCTGCTAAAATACCTCCGTTGATTGGTTAATGACTTTTTTAGCGCGAACAAATTTACACATTTTAGTTTTATAATAGATTAAACCTCTTTAAAATAAAGAATTTATGACGTCATGTCTTAAATATTATTTAGAATGTATTTTTTAACTCCATTATAGTTTTATCAAAATCATTTAAACTTTAAAACAATTATTAAAATATCATTTAATATCTATTTTAATATTAATATTTAATTTATCTTGTTTTTATTTAAATAAAATATTTAATTTTTTTATTAACTGTATTCAACTTTTAAACACTACTTAAATATTACATCATTTAAACATTTAAAATAACTATTTAATATTTCAACATTCATTTCAATGATAGACAGCAATTACATTTAGTTCCATAATTCACAAACTTTATTATTATATTCTAACAAGCGTGTGTGTGAAGGTATATAATATACAGTCACATGATTACTAACTTTATCAGATGATTTTTTTTAAATTTACGTCTCGGTCTAAATTACCAAAACTGATATATTTTATAAAAAATTTGGAAAATAATTTAAAATTGTAGAACTAAATATAATTCTCACCATCCTAAAGTTTATTTTAAAATATACTCTATTAATTTTGACTATTAAATATAATTATAACACTACATATAGCATTTATTTAATTTATTAGTTTTAAAATATCATACTCGAATTATTAATATATTTTTAACTATTTATAGCTGTGTTATTTTATATGGCCAGCTTTTACAACCATAAGCAAGGATATAATTAAGCTTTATTTAACTGTTTTCTTTTAAAACAATCCATTACACTTTTATATACCAGGTATTTTCAGCCTTAAATTGTACTATAAGATCTAATCGATCCTACTATTATCAATATATTATACAAACGTATTTTAAAATTTAAAATTTTTTTAGCAATTGACCATTCTACCCTATTATGACCTATAGCTAAGGGCACAATATATATATTATTTGTCAAGAATTCAAGAATCAGTCTGAAAATGTAACATTACAATGTCGTCCATTCTACTACCATAATAAACCACACAGAGCCAGATCAAAATTTAAGATGACAAAATACAAGTAGCAAATCATGGCAAACTATTATCAAAATTAGTTAAATGTCAGAATGACTACATAATAGAATATTATAACCAATCACTTAATCTCACTCATGTTCATGTAGGTAAGTATACTTTACAAATAAATTTTCTGCTATATTTTCATAATAGGTATAAATAAGAAAGCTGTTTTCACCTGTTTACTATGAATGAATCAAAGTAATGAAATCATTTTTATCTTTTAGATTTGAGTAGTTGTTTATTCTCAGTGTTATCAGCAACCTATAACTTCAGCTATCCAAGCATCATAGTTTGGAGGATACAATTTAATGACTTTATTAAGATCTTCACAATGTGAGTAACTCTAATTTCTTTTCTGTCTTTCATTTGAATTTGTGACCAATTAATCTTTATGTCATATGATATAAGATATTTCTTAAATGATATTCAAAAATCCTGTTAGTCAAGTTAAATATCCCTTCCAAAATCTTATATATACCAATAAGAATCATATGCTTCTTATTCCTTATTACTCAATTATTTCTATAGCATTGATTCATTTCTTCTCCAACATATATTCTATTTTATAAAAGCTTTTTTTGGTAGTTTTATTGTCTTGTCCTCATATTCCCCAAATTCCATTATAAAAATCTAAACAAAAAGTCAAAAAATCTCTCTTTCATTCATTTTTACTTCCACTCACCTTACTATTCAGAAAACACATCTGCCCTCTGTTGAGTTTATTCAGTTTATTAAATTCTATATAATATCCAGTTACTGAAAATTAGGTAATAAAATCCAAGATTGTAGTCTCTTTGATTCTGTGCATCTAACTTCATAACTTTCTACATAGAGAACAACACCACACTTTGTAATATAAAAATAGGATAAGGAATTGGACTGTAATTGGGATTTGTATAAAAAAGCAGGGAGACTAATGATCATTTATTATTGCTGTATTGAAAGAAGTTCAAGAAAAGTCTTAAGGAGAAAGATAAAAGTAAATGAAGCAAAAGAAATAGATATTTTTATAGACATTTATAATAATCATGAGAAATATGGGAAAAGAATATTGAAACCAAACAACTTTTATTAAAATAGCTTAAAAAGAAAAAAAATTGTGCTGAAGAATGGTTTGATTATGGTAGATTGCAAAAGTTAATCGAAAATATAAGTAGATGGGTTTATGATAAATAATGGGTTAAGATAATGAGAATATTTAACTTGGCAGGAGGAATCCAAGCACATGATATTTGAATTGAATCTTCTATTTAAAGAAGTCATTTTATGTCACACACAATGTTTCCCAAAGAATAAATAATTAATTACTGGTTTTCTCTCTAAGCTGCCTGAAGAACCATCTCTTAATTAACACATATGTTACATAGTGACATAGTTAGCTATTTACCATAAAGATTTTAAGGTGATAGCATAGTCTCTATCATAAGTTAGATATATAATAGAGTGTTAATACCTTAACCCATGATGGAACAACACACTAACATTAAATTTTGTTTTAAATTGAGCAAAACTGCTAATGAAATATTTGAAATTATTTAAACTAGTAAGGAAAGTTTGAGTTGCCAAAATATTTTCTGACTTGCCATATTTTATGATAGTAAAAATAGCATTAAAGATGATTGATGAAGGTACAAAGCAAATTGTCACATTTTACTCTGTGACTCATTAAAAAAAGGTGTATAGAATTATTGCTACAAATCTATTAGTATCTTAAAATTTTTGTGGTAAATTACCTATACGTATCTTGGAGAGAAAACTAGTCATCCTTTAATTGGGACACATTGTGTATCTCACAAATTAAACCACTAAACATTACATGATCACCATTTCCTAAGCTTACACAAATTGTTAAAACAGTATCAAACTCTTTATACAGTAGTAACATACAATGCAAGCCATGACAATCAATGGATGCAAGAAGGTTTGTGCATAAAATCCTTATCTAGTGCATCACTGATGAAAGCCACAAGCTAGAAATTTGTCTGTGAATATTGGATGTGAGATTGTAGAAAGGAGTTTGCTATTAACTAAAAGGTGACTCTTTGATTCTTCTTGGAAGCCTTAAAGGAACCATGCAAGCCAAATTTCTAATGTCCACTCCATATGTTCTTGTGACTGCAGCTATTACTATGTTATTATACATATAGTATAAAAATCTGGATGGGCTGCTCACCACATGCATTAGTCAGTGTGGTGACTTAATTAACTTTTTACCTCTCAGTTTAAGAACAAGAAATACCATGATCCTTCTTCTGAATTGCCTGATAAGGCTAAATGAATGTGTGTGTGAATGAATTTTTTTTTCTAATAGGCATATGCAATTATGACAGACAAAAATAAATCATGGAAATTATTCCTAGGAGGCTGTAAAGTCACCAGCCAAGACATCAGTTGGTGGCCAAAGGTGGAGAGTGCTAAGAATCTTCTGATTGTGGACCCAGACTGCCATTTGATGATAATTTTTTATTTAGATACTTACAACTTAAGATCACTTTCAAGTGAAGGAAGATTGGATAAAAGAACTATCTTGTATTAAATGGGACATTATTGGACATTGTGAAGTTAGAAAAAAAGATGAAGAAATTATTGATTTAGAAAGTGGATATATACTCTACCACAAAGAGCACAAATATTGGAAGTACAAGTGAAGTAGGATTCATTTTAAATAAAAAGTGTAAGAACAACATTGTGAGATTGATGGTGTATTGACAGAGTGGCGAGATTAGTTATTCAACTTAACAGCAGATACCAAATGTAAATAATTCAAGTTTGTGACCCCAACAAGTTCTCATAGTGATAACGTAATACTAGATTTTTATATGGATATACAAAAGGCTTTTTGATCAGACTAAACAACATTTCAAAATTGTTATAGGAGATTTTAATGCTAGAATTGATAAACAAATGAAAGATGAAAGTGATGTAGATAAATTTGCTTATGGTAATAGAAATGAGAGAGAACATAGACTTGTGGTGTTTACAAAAAAATAAAAACTTTATATTATGAATTCTTTTTTTTTTTTTTGGAAAAAAAATGTTAAAAGGAACTGGACATGGAAGCATCCAAATGAAGATACTGCAGAAGTGGATTATATTTTGACTAACAGAAAATACAAATTTCCAGATTGTAAGGTTCTTAATAAATTCAACATTGATTAATAAGATGTAAGATACATGTTAATACAAAATCAGAGAGAGAAAAATTATTAAAAAAAAACAATATTTACAGTTGATATTTCTAATCTTCAGAAACATTCTAATGCACTTAAATTAGAACTTTATTTTAAGTATTAGTAGATTTTGAACATGATTCAGATTTGAATGAAATTAATATGAGAATAACTGATACACTTTTAAAAACTGCAGCAAAGATAGCTCATAGAAAAAAGCAGCAATTGACCAATAAAATTTCTACTAAGATTAGATAATTTATGAAGAGAAGAAGAATATATATAAATAATGCATTAAAAAGGATTGCATATCTTGAATTTTGTAAAATGGTATGAAAAAGAGTTGATAATGATATAAAAAAGTATAATTGTGAACTAGCAAGGAAAACTGTAAAAGAGAATAAAAGTCTTAAGAGTGTAAAACAACATTTTGGTATTGATAGGAAATTTATATCTGCAATAAAAAAAAGATGAACTAATACTAAAAAGAGAGATGACGTCATGAAATTGGTAGAAGATTTCTATCAAGAATTATATAATATTAAAGAACAAGTACCTTCTACATCTATTGTTCAGAATTTTAAATGAAGAAGTGAGACATGCAATTAAATTTACGAAGAAAGGAATAGGTCCAAGTAATGATGGAATTATAATCAATATATTAAAAGAAGCAGGTGAAGAAATAAAAAAATTTTTGGCAAAATTATATACCAAACATCTAAATGATAAAGATGAATCAGATGATTAGAAAAATGGAATATTAATATTTTAAAAAGATGATAAAAAGATATTAGAAATTACAGATCTATCAGCCTTTTATCAGTTTTATACAAATTTTTTACAAGATAATTACAACTTGTCTACAGAAAACATTGGATTTTAACCAACCAAGAGAACAAGCTGGATTTAAAAGTGGTTTTAGTATAGTAGATCATATCTAAGTATTGAGAGAAATTATAGAAAGGTCCAATGAATATGAGTTGCCATTAGGATTTGGATTTGTAGATTACAAAAAAGCATTTGATTCTATAAGCATTTCTTCAGTGATTAAGGCATTGATTCATCAATGTATAGATCCAGAATATTGTCATATTCTGAAGAATATTGTCATATTCTGAAGAATATTTATAAAAAATGTGACAGCAACAATTAGATTACATAATGATACTAGGAAGGTTAACATTAAGAAGAGAGTAAAATAGGGTGATTCAATATTCCAAAACTTTTTACAGCAGTGATGCAAGAAGTATTTTGTGGATTAAAATGGAGAGCTAATGGAGTAAAAGTAAATGGAGATCATTTAAGTGATTTAGATTTTTGCAGATGATGTAGTTATTTTTGCAAATAATGCTTCAGAACTTCAAGAAATGTTGCAAAAGTTATCAGATGAAAGTAAGAAAATAGGACTAAAGGTAAATGTAAAAAAAAAGAGACTAAAATAATGTTCAATAGATTTTTCAGAAGATAAAAATAAAGATTGATTGTGATGAATTAAAAGAAATTAACAATTACAAATACCTTGGTCAGATTATTACTACAGATGGAAACTTAATGGATAAAATTAATCATAGAATTAAACTTGGTTGGAGTGCTTTTGGTAGAAATAACTTGATACTAAAAGGAAATATGACTGTGTTTGAAAAAGGAAGGTTTTTAATAAATGTGTTTTACCAGTTCTTACTTATGGATCTCAGACTTGGATACTTAACAGAAGAGCAATACAAGACTTCAGACCACTCAAAGGAGTATGGAGAGATGCATGTTGGGAGTAACAAGAAGAGATTGAAGACATAATATATGAGTAAGAGAATAAACAAGTGTTACTGACATTGTTGAAAGAATCAAAAGACTGAAATGGAGTTGGACTGGATATATTGCTAAAAGAGATGATAATAGATGGACAATTGAAATCTTAAACAGAATTCCAAGAGATTGTAAAAGATCCAGAAAGAGACCACATGTGGGATGGATAAATGAAGTAAGGAAATATGCAGAAATGATGTGGAGAAGAGAGGCTAGAGATCGAAGAAGATGTATTGAACTTGGAGAGACTTTCGTCGTGCAATGGATTGATAATGATTGACAATGATAATGATCATTGGGTGAGTAGTCACTATATATGGATTTTATGCACAAATCTTCTTGCATTTATTAATTAGCATGGCTTGCACTGGGCGCACTTCTATATGAAGAGTTTTCTGCTGTTTAATCTCACAAATTACAGTTTAGTAATCATTTTGTTTTTAAACTAATTTTTTTAAAAAATCTTTTTAATTTAGTTTTAAAATTTAACTTTTTAACTGCTCATAACTTCACCGTCAGTTAAATCTTTAAGGCGTAATGGATACTTCATTAACGTAAAGTTATTTTTAATCCTTTTACAACCAATAAAATTATTTCAAACATATAAATTATTCCCATTAACATCTAAAAAGGAAATTTATTAAATCTAAAAGCAATCATTACCATAAATTTTTTACTAATATTACCACATTTTCTAGATATAAATTTAAAATTTAAATTCATGTTTGAACTTTTAATAAAATAGTTTTGTTGCATTTTAAAAATATAAATTAATAATGCTAATTTTTTTTATTAAAAATTGTAAATTATAATTTAAACATTATGTTTTTTAAAAATATTTTGAAAGGTTTAAATAATTATAACTATCTACCTGCTTATTTTTACCTATCCCCCACTGATCTATCTCATGTCAATCCGATCATCCACATGCACGTATGTCCGTTTATTTATCTGCCTGGCTATCAATATTTGTATATTTATAAACTTACTTTTATGTCTATCTATACTTACTTATTTACTTATCAAACAATTTGCTAAACTAATCTTTTGAAGCAATGAATAATTTTGAACAGTTCATATCTCATGTACAATATAATTTGACATTTATTTACATATATTTAAAAAATTGCTATGCCACACTTTTGCATTGCCTCATTATTATGAGTCAGAGCCATATTAGCAAATAAGAATAGGGATGGGTATAAATCATCCATGATTTTCAAACATAAATATTAACCAAAGTGAAAAGAAATAACCTCTTTTAGTGACAGTTGGGAAAAAGTTTTATGTTAGTAAAAGAGTGTTTAAAACACTGCATAATTATTAACTATGCAAAAACTCTTGTGGAATATTACTTTATATTTCATTACAGTTTAGGTATTTTTATTGCACCATATCAGGTTTTATAATAGTTATTTTAATAAGTAAATAAGTATGCTTCCAATTCATTAGCACATACACACAACTTTTTTAAATAAATTCATTTACACAAATTTACAAACAAAATTATAGCAAAAAAATCCTTTAGTAATTATTTACATATTAATAATATGTATAACTACAGTGAGCTGCCAAGTTTTTTCTTTGGCAGAATTTGGTTTTACAATGAAGGAATAAAAAATCTATTTTTCAAATTAAAAAAAATTCACAAATCCAAAAAAAACCCTGGAGGGGATTTTGGTAAATGGTATTTTATTTGTATGTTAATTTTAAATATTATTTTTATTTGTTTTTTTTTTTAATTATATACTGTTTGTATATTTGTAAACTCAATTTAAATCATGAATCTAGTTTCTTATTTAAAATAATCAATTTCATTAACAACCACTTGTAATTGAATACAACCATTTAAAAAAATCAAATAACTTTATTGCTTGAGAGTCCATAAGAAGTTGAGCACCAGAGATGGTATTATTAGGATCAATCTGAAGATCTTATACTTCAGAAACTGTCATTCCACAATTGCAAGAAACAATTATAACTTCTGAAGAAAGTAAATATAGAAATACAGAAAGTATAAAACTTTGATAATACTCTACATTTGGAAAAGCAATGAAAACACTAAATAAGGATTTTAATGTATTTTTAGTGCTAAGCATCTTTATCAGAAGAACTTATTATATATATATATTGTGCCATTACAATTTGGTCACTAGCCAAATTTATAGTAATGTGCATGTAGGAAAATGTAAAACAAAATCATCATCACATTTTTATATAACCATAAAAGAAGCTGTAGGGCATCCAAGTTCAAACCCTACCAGATCAAAATTTTAAATGCTTTAGACAGAAAGAGAGTGGGTCAACAATTATATGCTTTATTTGTTTGTGTGTTGATAGAAAGGTAATACACACATTTAAACTATTTAATATTTAGTTTTTCTGTTAAAAAGCAAAGTTATAATGCATACGTATAGGCAGTGTATGTGTAAGCTATTTAATTGTTTTATATTTCAAATATTCAACATTTTAACTTTCTTTAAAACTAACCTATGCTTGATCAATTCTAATATCTTATTCTATACTTCTATTTTGCTTTTCTATAATTGTAATTGGGATTTAAAAGTTACAGATTTAATTAAATAATAGGGTTATAATTACTAAGCTAGCAATTATATTATTTAATGTTAGTTTATGAATGATTTGAAATAATGAAGTATGTGTGTACATTACATACAGAAATTTACATTTATTAAATATTGAAAGAAAAGGAAGGATTAAATCTGTCAAATTATTTTTTTTGTACAATTTTATGTTAAAAGAGGAAATCTGTTGAATCAGATATCTATTTTTGTAGCAATTTTGTTTTTGTAAATGATTGTTTGTCACTTTGGGAGCTTAATCTGGGTGGGAACTCTAATTTTGAAATTGTCTTATCTTAAGATCTAAAGAAGGAAGCTCAAAAATTTGAAATGTTACCTAGATGTAAAAAAAGAAAGGAAATAAGGATTAAGTCTATTTTTTTTTTAAAACAAAAGTGTCTGGAAAAAGGATTAAACTTTTCAGTTGAAAAATAATTTAGTTGAAAATAAATTAGAGATCTAATTAAAACGAATTTGTCCAAAAATAGCAAGTGACGCTATCTCTGATTGGTTAAGTTAGCTAAAAATTGGATATAAAAAGCTGTCTTGAATTATTATTATTGTGATTATGATTCAGATTATTAGACTATTAAATTGAATGTTGAAAATATAAGAAATGGCTGGCTAGAAAAATTATATGTATGTCCCATCTTTGCCGGACCATCTGGGGAAGCTGCACATCATATAGGAAAGAAAAGATGTTGTGTCTAAAATAATATTCTACACCTTTCAACTGACCAGAGAAATAAGATGTTTTTAATAGAAGGAAGGAAGCATTCACCTGCATTCGATAGAAGATGAATTAATCTACTGATAAATATTAATCATCAAGTCCAATTAATTGTTACAACAACTGATTTTAAACTCAAGAAAATTTATAAATGTGAAAACAACTGCTGTATTTCATCCACTAAAAGAATCATGCTTGACAGGAAGAGAAGAAAAATTAATATAATGATTTCCAAATTGTCCACTAAAGCAAATAACCTCAATAGAGTCATCATCATCAAATAGTTATACACCTCAAGAAAGAGATTGTTCCCACGTAAAACGGAAATGGTAGCTGCAGAAATATAGACATTATACAAGACAAGTTTGAACCCTTGGAAATTTGCCACAAACAAAAGATCGGTAATATGACTTTTTATATCTATTTTCTTTATGATATCAGAGTCTTAATAAACATTTTAGCAATAAAGTGGTATATTTTATTTAAAGAACTTTTAAAGACTATTCAGATCGATTAAAAACAAGAATGTCTTACTAATAATAACTTTGAGCTTCATAAATGATCTTGAATGTATCAAAATTATTTGTTTATTAATTTTACAGTTATGAAATATTAATGTGTAAAACAATTTTTTTTATGGTATTATGATTTTAGTTTTAACTAATATATTATTATTATTTTGGTTTTAAATAATATTTTGTTATTATGGGATAAAACACGCACATACATAATAATATTTTTATATGTGTATAATTGCGAGTGAATGTGAAGTAACAAGTAGTATTAGAATATTAGATTATTTTGTTTCAAGTTAAGTATAGCATTTCAGAGGTAGAAGAGAGGGGGAGAAAATAATTTAAAACTTGTTTCTAAAACTTGCTCTTTCAATTCTATTAACATTTTTTTTTAACATTCTACTTACATGTTAGATTTATAAAGTATGTGTGCTAATGAGCAGATAATATTTTTTTTCTTGAAATACTTTTCTCATGGAGTGAAAATCATGGTCAATGTGACATCCAACTTAATACAAAATACATTTGAAGGGAAAGGGGGAAGAACTTGAAATTAATCTGAGGATTGTTATATAATCAATTATTATCATTATTATTATTCATGTCAATTTTCATGTTTATCTAGAAATTTTTATGTATATGTTAGAAATGCAGTAATAAATATTAGTTTGTTTTATTAAACGAGGCGTATATATTTCATTAAGTGTAGTCTTTGTTAAGTGTGATTATTCATCATCAATGGTTGAATATTAGTTATTTAAGATATAAGTAAGTATGCTAAAATTAAGCAATAATTATGAATTTCTTTATAAAAATTAGTTTTATGTTTAGGCTTAGTCCTAGAGCTGTAGTTGAAACCCTTGTCATTATCGTTATTATTATCATCATCATCATCGTCATCAACGTTTTAATTAATGAGCTGTTTAACTGTTTAAAGGCCATAAATAAATATTAATTTCATAATATTTAGTGATCTCTTAGTATTATTATAACCACATCCCATCATCTATTTCATGCAAGGATGAGTGAATTGCCATCCTAAATTAGTTATATATAATCTGAGCTAGTAAACTTATAAAAATATTGAAACACATTTGTTATGTTAAGATCTGAGAAATGATTTATGTCTAATGAACTCCACTTTGGTTTATAGATGTTTTATTTTTACCTAAATATTAGTGCGTATAGTGATATGGCTCAGAAAGCAAAATCTCCCATTTTTATTAGAAATAAAGTACCAAGAAGGGATTGAAACCCGGTACATGTGAAAGGTTATTAGATATAACTGTGTCTAGATTCAGATAATCTAGTGGCGCCCTGCTAGACCATATTCACTTAGTATTTGTTTAAACATGCACTTAACATCAAACCAAGAAATGAAAGTGGATAAGATCTACTGTCTGTATACCTGAGTTATAATACTTGTTATTAATAATTTGCTTATAATAATTGATAGTGGGATATCTTGAGAAATCTAATGATAGAAATATATTTCATTTAGTCCAATGACCCTTAATGTGATTGATAACTCAATCTGATCTTTGGTTTAATAGCCACTACTCATGTTAAATAATTCTTCTCTTTTGATATAAAAATCTACAATGCATTTTTCGTTTATTAAGCTAAATATTTATATTGGAATCTATAATAATATTTGGACTCCTTTAATTTTGTTACAATATATATATATATATATATATATATATATATATATATATATATATATATATATATATATATATATATATATATATATATATATATATATATATATATATATATAGTAACATTTAGCTTTGTCAGTAAATCTAATTGTTAGTATTTTTAAAAAAAAGAATTTTTTTTTTCAATAAGTTAATTTTTATAGCAAGCCAACTTATCAGGGCTTGATATGTAAATGTTAATTCATTCATCCTCTAAGTAATTTTTAAGAACTTTTATAAGTCTTAATTGTTTTGAAAGTCATTTTATTCTTTTTTATTGTAAGTGTAAATAACATTAAATTGCTTAAATTATGGATATTTTTACTCTGAACAAAGTGAGTTAATATTAGAATGATGTTAAAAGTCAAAACTATTTTAATAGAGATACTGGTATATTAAAAGGCAATGTTAAAGTTAAACTTTAAAGTGAAGTTTGAATCTTTAATGCTCATTATTAGTATTTAAATTACTTGCTTTTTTTATTTAAGTCATTTGCTAATAAAAGTATATTTCTGTTAATGCTAATTATAATAAAGAGTAATTTAGTTAAATAAGTTTTAAGATAATTAATTAAAAAAGATAAAGAATTAATTTATTATTAAAAACTCATCAAGTCCTAGATAGAAGAGAGAATGCCAACCATACCTGAATTCTTTTTCCAATGTGACTATAAAACAGACTCACCCAGACCACCAAGCTTACCAAGAGAAAACTTGAAGAATGAGTATCCATATGCTACTAATGCATCTATATGCAGAGAAGCACAGATAAACATGTATATAGTTGGTGAGTTAGTTTAAAATCCTTAAAATGACTTTTAAATTTATAACTTAATAATTTAAAGTAAAACAAATCAATAATTTACTTAAGTTAAACATCTAAAAGAAAGAAATTGTTTTAATATTCTTTAAAAAACATTTTTTAGACCTATATTTTAAATTTTTAAAAAAAAACCTTATAATTTAAAGTCAACCTGATGATCATACCTATATACAGAAAGAATTATCTAAAATTTATGTTGTTGTTGTTGTTTTTTTTTTAAAAAAAAAAAACAAATTTCAAAAATATTTTACACTAAAAAAAAAAAGTCATTTTAAATTTAAAATCCCATCAATAATTAATTAATTAAAACAATTACTTAAAAAGAAAAAAAAAAGATTTTATTTTTTGATGAAACAAAAAAACTTTTATGAAAGTGTTTATAATTAATTTATACATTATATGTATGCATTTATATGAAAAATATATTTTAATAACTTTTATTATTGTATCAAACTAAAATATGTAAATATCAGCATGTGAATAAATGGCTAAATGCACACACATATATATTAAATCTTGTCCTATAAAAAGGAAAATGAATTTTTGCTATTATCAAATATTATAGAAAATGAATTTCATTTATATAATTCAATTGTTGTACCACACACATGTGTGCTGATTATATATATGTGTTGTAAATGAACCCATTAAGAGGTATTAAAAACCACAATGTAATAAATTGAGTTTTGTTTTTATATTAAACAACACATATAGATAAATTTTAATAATTTATTGTATTTTATATAACAATTCAAATATGTTATGTAAATAAATTAATATATTCCACTGATATGCAAATATATATATGCGGTTTAAATAAACTCCTAGAATAAAGTATTTGTATTATTAAAAATATAAGTTAAAAAGTTTAATCATGTATTATTGTAGGACAATTTAATTATGTTCAAAAATTACATGCACACACATGTATGTGTGCATATATATGTCAATTGTATTGCAAATATCATTGAGGGTCAAATAGGACTTATATGCAAATTTTAATCATTTTTTGACAATTCAAATGTATTCATTGTAAACTTTAAGGTATCACATGTTTGTGTAAATTATATATATATGAACCCATTAAGAAATATTGTAAACTATAGTAATAACTTGAATTGTGTATAGTAATTTGTAAATCACAATTGTGATAATTTTTTTTATTGTATGATAATCAAAATCAGAAGGCTTCTAATTGTAGAATCATATTCTAGAGAACTTAATATCATTTTTTATATTGTTATTAATAAACTTGAATTCAATTGTTAAAATTGTATTGCATCATCTCTTAGTCACCATAACAGTACTAGAGCTTGTGTTCTCTGAGCTAGATTCATGTATAACAGTTGATATATAAATGTGGATGTATTTAGTGCTTTAGGAGCATTCAGTTGATAAGGGTCCTGTTTTGGCATTAAGAGCATATTCTTCAAAGTCACTGCATTATATTTTATTTTATTTATTCTTTATTAGTATTTAATTTTATAGTTGGCCAGTGCATTAATGGCACTAAGTGGCCAAAGCATTGATGATGATCAGCATGTTTTAATATCCCAACATTATTGTTTAGATATTTGATTCTTATGTATTCTAATGGATTATCACTTAAGTTGGTGCATACAAATTAATGGTTTTAATAATCTGCCACAAACTGGCAAGGGCTAAATAGTTAGCTAGATGACCATTTCCAATTCAGTCATCAGATTGACTGTTGATTTATACTTTGTATTGTTCATATCCAGTCACAATATTGACTTTTGATATATTTTGATTGATAATTCATGATGATGAATGGTTATTTCTTTTGAGTATTACTTATACTTATTTATAATGCTCTAAGGAGTAACTGATAGATCTCTTCTGGTCTAGCTGGCTGATCTCTCAGAGATTTTATGATTTCATGATCTCTTATAATGTCTTTAATATCCTACTTATAATTTTATGATATTAAAATTAGTTTAATATCTTACTTTAATATGTCTATATACTTTAATAATTAATATGATATTTCATTTTAAATTGAATGAGGTTGGTGTTGATTTGGCATCACCTCACCTTCACCACCTTTTCCATCCCTATTCCCTATTCTATTACAGTATACTGTACATTGAAACTTTTGTCATGTAACCACTAATTAATGTAATTGCCACTATCTCCAATGAGTCTAGTAACAAATTAAACAGCGTTCATTTCTTTTGTTTGTAATTTATTACTAATAAAGTGACTGTATCATATATATCTATTGCATTAGGTGTCTTGTTTGCCACATGGAAGTCATATATTTATAATCTTAATTCTAAGAGTCTCTCTCTTTCTCTTCCTGATCACCAAGCCTAATTAAAATGAAGTAGTATGTTGGTTGAAATGAGTTGTTGTGGTTTAAGTCACTGTGGTGGTGATTTTGCTGTTATCTGCACATCTTGACTGTTACATTATATCTAATCCAATAAAGAATAAAAATGTGATAAATTGTACATTTAAATGCACATATTACTAAATGCACTCACCTGGATGCTATTCAGTTTTCTCATCGAATCTACATTATTAATAAACAGAAATATGAAAATTATATATTTATGTGAGTATTTTTTCATTTAATTGAACACTATTAAATTTACTGTTTAACATTATTAACATAGATATGACTCAGCAATGAACAGAAAATCTAATAATTTAATTGAATGCATTTTGGGAAGTGTTTACATAAATATACAATTATCATATTTCTGTTTGTTGTTGATTTAAGTGTGATTGTTGCCTTGAAACAGATGTTCAACACCAAAAATGCATAAAGGTTGTATTTAATATTTTCAACATTTTTTTTGAATATGTAGTATTAATATTTTTCTTTAATAAATTTAATTTTATTGAAAGAATCATGATTATTTAAAAGAAAGAGAATAAAAAATTAAAGATGAGTAGTCAATTACTCCACAAATCGATCTCTGAATCAGGTGTATGTTCACATATATCACATTTGGTTCTTAATCTGTTTATTTGACATATGGTACATTTTTTAACATCTTCTGTAAGAAACACTACATTTCTGAAAGATAAATCTCTTGTCTAATTGTATATCTCCTTGATATTCTATTATCTCCATAAAAACCATGCTTAAGTTTAGTATAAAATCTTTTCTTTTTTTTTTTTTTTGCAAATCTTCTTTTCATAATTTGTATTTTATGCTCAATTTAATGAATATGTGTGTAAATGGTTGTTTGAAAGATCGCATGTAGTATAAACCAGAAATTATAGATTGAGTTTAAATTTGGAAAGTATTTAATATTGACCCAATGTCACACTAACAAAAGCATTGCATCTAGAAAACTGAAGAACTTATTGACATTGCAATTTCTGAATCTTATCAAAAAGTTAAGTTAAAATTGTTCTAGCACCTTCATGATATGATAATGGTAAGTCCATGTCTTATTTTCAATAACCATTTGGACTAAATTTAAACCTGTACATAATTAATTTAATCATGGCAGTTATATCACAATGAAGAAATAACATTTACATTGCTAACAAAATAGCAAACCATTGACTTCCACACTGCACTCAACATTCAAATCCATACATCTGCTTAAAAAGTTACCAAGATATTTAAACTGATTTACATTCTCAAATTGGCAAACATTCAAACTAAAATTCACTGAGGATATTTCTATCACCACTGATTGATAAATGACTTGAAGTCTTTAAACATTCATTACTAAACTAGAATCTTATAAGATTATATTCATAACATTAAGAACATTCTGTATATCATCTTCTGAATTAATTTGAATAGCACAGTCATCACCGTATTGTAAATCTATAAAAAAAATTAAGGTTTTGTTTTATTCAGTTCAAACTAAAATTATCCCTCCAAATCTACACTCCATTTCGATGTTTGCTTTATAAAACTAAATATGAACTATTCTAGAGAACAACTAATATAAAAATAAAAGGCAAATTTGAATTAAAACAAATACCTGTTTAATACCAATTTTTATTTCAAATCCTTCAGATTTTCCATTTAGCAACAACAATGCTATTATTCCATCATATAGATGTAGTATAATAGCTATATTCAGCCTACTCTAGAATCATCTATTGTAAGCTTGAGAAATCAATAGATATTAAATCATATTTTCAGATCTATTTTTGATTTTTGCCTTCATCAATAAATATTAAAATTTAAATTTGGAATTAATACTCTTATGCATTTAGCAATGACCTTTTACCCCTTTATACTATTCAAGCTATTTTAAAATAAAAAAAAAAAAGTTTTTTTGAATCCCTGCTCATTAGCACACTTGCATAGTTATATAATTCTGACACTAGGTCAGTTTCTATATATTTTAGAGATTAACATTTTTATGACAATTATAGCTCCCCCCCCTCCCATTTATCTTTTGGATAAGAAGGTTAACAATAACTATATCATATGACTTTCTCGTGGGCTTTAGAATAGAGTGAAAATAATTGCTCTTGGAATCATATGATTAAGCCTATGAATAAATCATGTGATATTGTTTTTGTAAGTATGATAAGTTAAAACTTGGGTATATAACCAGCTAATTTTCAAACATCCCATAAAAAATTTCATTTAATTGATTCAAATGTTATGACTAAATCAATACAGGCAGTATATATAATCACACCCTTGCTGATGTTATTTTTTGCATTTTCTTACTAATAAAAGCCATGTTTGTATGGTTTGATGATACTTTAACATCACACTAAGTCTCTGGTATCATCTATCACCATTTCATATGCTAGTACAGACTGCTAATAACAGTAACAAACTCTCCATACAGGAGTGACACCAAGTGCAAGGCTTCGTAATCAATGCATGCAGGAAATTTTGTGCATAAAATCCATAACTAGTGCTTATACATCCAATATTATCAGACTATTGTCTAACTTATGACCTTAATCAATGGGGAGTATTTGAAAGCACTGCACCTAAATCTTAAAATCCAATGCAACCCTTCAGCAGCCATCTTTTATCTATTTTGTTAACTATACAGCTAGGAGCCCAAGATAAAAACAATAATGGTTTCCACTCAACTCATTCACTTGTATAATCATATAGATCTGAACTCAGTTCAGCATCTATACATTTTGTTGTCTTTGGTTTTCGATTTTTTTTTTAAAAATCACAGTCACCATTATCCTATGGGCAGTAAAGGCATAAAACCATCAAAACATCACATGCACCCATTGATTATAATAGCTTGCACTTGTTTGCACTACTGAATGGAGAATTTGATACTGTTATTATCTGCTTGTATAAGCATAGGAAATCGTGATCATGTGATGTTTTGATGGTTTTATACATATCCTGCCCATAAGACGGGTTTTTGAAAAACCAAAGAAACCATGTATAGATGTTGAATTGAGTTCATATCTATATGACTATCCAATCAAATGAGCTTGGATTGAAAATATTATTGTGTTTTCATCTTATATTAAAGGTGGCTGCTGGTAGTTTGTACTCAAGTGCTGATAAAAGCCACAAGCTAGAAACTAGTCTGGGAATATTGGATGAATAGGCACTAGATAGGGATTTAAAGTACAAACCTTCCTGCATCCATTAATTATGAAAGCTTGCACTTGGTGGCACTACTGTATGGAGAGTTTGCTACTATTATGCGAGTCTCTGGTAATTATTCATCCCTGAATGGTAAGAACCTAGTCAACAAAATTAGGTATCATCTGATTTTAATATTACAAAAAAAAAAAACTTTTAACATTATTAAACTGGATACCATTGTCCAAATTTACAGAGGTAAATAGGATGGATGTACTATTAACAATGGTAATTGAATGGCATATTATTTGGGGAGTTCATAAAACATTCAAATGCCAAAAAGTGTTAAAACTGGCATTGATACAAGACCTTATGCTCTAGAGTCTAATATTTTACTGCCGCATTTCAACCATACAGAGCAATATATCATTACAAAATATTGTTTGAATTGAATTCTTAGATCATTATTCAAAAGTTTCTCTCCATATATTTCAAAATGCCCTTTAAATACAACAGCAAATATTATTCTCTCTCTCCAAGAAAAATAATATTTTAAGATGAGATAGGCCAAATTCATTGGATACTTTAAAAATCTAAAAAAAGAGCATTCCTTACTGAGGCAGTGATAAAATTTCTTTCCCCACAGTAATAGTAGTAATAGTGAACTTGAATATAGTTTTCGTGGGATATGCGTTATAAGGATTATCTCTGAGACATTCTAAAGTATAATGTCAATTGTTTTCATTGAGAAGTTAGGGAGAGAATAGAATGCATTATAGAGCTACAGTTAGATATGGTATTGAAGAATTGAGAAAAAGTTTTCTACTGAATAAATGGAAAACAACAGTATGCAAAATATCAAGTAAATAGAGGAATGAACCACAACTTGGATGTATTCGTCGTTCACAAATTGGTGTATATAATAATTGAAAAACTCATTTCTAGAGTAGTTTTTTCCGTCTCCTTTGTTTTATTTTTTAAATTAACCATGCTTGTTTACAAAAGGCTATTTATTACTAGTAGTAACAATAATAATTCAATTAATAGTAAACCTAATACGACGGAATAAATTAACTTATTTAAAAAAAAACAACTTTCTATCTGCAAAATAAATAAATAAATAACAATAATTAAGCCATTTTGTACAGAATAATATATAATTTATTCTGTTAATCTTTTCGCTGGCCAAACAAAAACATCCTAATTACATTTATTTAAACAAAACAATTAAACTAGTGAACTTATACATTAGTAAATAATAAAATCGAGACAGCTCGCAATATGACCAGCTTTTAAGACCATTATTTATTATTAAAATTATTTTTATTAATTACTCTTTGATGAGAAGACCTGTTTAAAAAAAATAAATAATATTTTTAATTATTTAAACAGCAAAAAGAAAAGGTTTTAAATTATATACAAAAAGCGCGAAAAATGCAGCTGGGGAGGGGGGGGTAATATTCTCCATTAAAAAAATAAAAGCGTTTTTATTACTTAAAGATTCATCCAGCTATTTCTAATCTCTACTTAGATATTTATGTTAAATTCTCTTGTCAAAGAGCAGACTGAGTTGTTTATATCATAAACTAATATGACCAAGCAAGAAATACCATTGTGGATGATATTTCTTTAATGTGTCTTATTAATAATTCATTCAAAAAAATGTTAATAGCTAATGTAATACATTAGATTATAATGCAAGCAAGTCCATTTTGTCTAGAAATAGCAATAAATAATCATATAATATCATTTTAAGCAATATTAAATAACGAATCAAATATTTAGTTTACTTAATATTTTGTAAAACGTGATAATGAAATGCAAAATGGCTTCTCAATAAACGAAATGAGAAGTTTTTATATATTCTTAGAAACCCTGTTGGCCAAGGAAACATTTCCTTTCTTCAAAACAGTGAATACACTAATAAGCTAATATACTTCTTACTCCTAATTAACTTTTTTTTTTCCAGTCCTGATTTATTTATTTTTTCCTCCTATCCCATTTTAATAAAAGTTGTTTCATTATTCCCAATACTCTATATTCATGTCTCCAATTTCATTATTAAAACATAAACAAAAAATATCTACCTTTTTCACTCCACCCTTTCATTTCTTCCATTCTCCGTACAATTTATTCTGATTCTTTTTCAACATTTTACATTCTAAAAATAAGTTTTCAACACTATTTCTTTCATTACTACATAAACTATAACTAGAATTCAAATCCTTATTCCATTTTTTTTTGTTCTATTCTATTAACTAAAATTCCTGTCTTTGCATCAAACAAAAAGTTTCCTTTAGTGTTATCATATATTTTTTCATATTTCACACCATTTTTATATGACTAGACTACTTTTTATTCATATTCTCTATTCTTTTGCCGTCTATACTAAGCTTGAGTAATCAGTGTTAGATGTGTAAATGCATTACTATCTGATAATTAGTGATTATCTGAATTTACTATACATGGCATTAGAATGGATTGTTGCTGTTCTTTTATCAATATAAATAAATTATTTGAAGTAATTAACAATAAAAAAAGATTAACTTACTCTATTTTTAATCCATCTGGATAAAAAACTTGTAATTACATTTTTATCCATTTTCCAATTTCCAATTTAATTAAAATTTTACATAAATATGTATTCTTGAGATCTTCCTACCAAGTCTTTGTAGCCTCAAAAGATTTTTCTGCAAATATAGACACAATATGTTTTCTATGTCAGTGGTTTTTAACCTTTTCACACCTGCAGACCGGCAAAAATAAGGATAAGATTTAATGGACCGGCAGAAGTCTACAGATAAATTTTCTTAAAGATTTAAAGTGCCCTAGCATAATTGTTATAAGTGACTAAAACAACACTCTAGTTACTGTGTAATGTAATGGTGTTGCTTATCTTCACATGCTGAACACTCTTTCTTGTGTTGCCCAGTCATACTGCTACAGAAAACAGTATGTTCTCATTAATGTGCCTGCATTGCTATGTTTATTATTTCATCATTAAAACATGCAAAAATAAAATGTTATCCACCTGAATGTTGGGAAATATCACAGCTAGTGTAATTACATGACAATGATTATGATAAATGTTTATCTGTATTTAATGTTAAATATACAAGATGAAGTTATATATATATGGACTTTGTATAATAAAAATCTTGCTTTTTTTTTAAATTTAATCTGGTGATATTTTAATCTCATTTTTACCCAATTAAAAAAAGAAGCAGAATGAAAAATTGTTTTGGTAAAGTGCAACATAGAAATAAAACAATCATTATAAAGATGTCATTTTACTATAAAAAAGAATAATAGATTTACATCCTCCATGAAGGAAAATCATCATCAATGATCTGTCTCTATTTTGTGAAGTTTACAATTTCAAAAAGAAATGCCACACACAAAATAAAAAGATGATACAAATGCAATAAAAAACTTTACTATGTGACCAATAAATGAGCTTCCGCAATACAGAAATGCCTACTAGGTATAGAAATTGACATATAAGAAGTGGTGCAATTATTATGAGATTGACACTTTGTCTTTTAAAGATTGCATTTTCAGATAAATTCCATTGATTATCATTTAGTAATTATAGTATTATTTAATAATTTAAATGAAATTTTAATTTATAATTAATTTTATTTAAACAATTGCTATGAAAAAATAAATAAAAATTGTTTATATTAATTAAAAGTTTAAAATCTTATTATTTTGTTATTACAAACTTTCCTGCCAGTCTAGCGCAGACCAGCAGAAAACTTCTGTGGACTGGCACTGGTCCACTGCCTATGTCACAAAGAAGAAGAAACTATGGAGCATTTTCTTGACAATTGTTTGGAATTACAAATATACCAAAACAAATTAATTACTAGATCTCAGGTCCCTTCTCTCAATTAATAAGCAGTAAAAGTAGAGGGTTTCCCTCTAATATATGAATAATTACATTTATACTTTTTACACTATGGTTTGATGTTATTCTTGTTTTAAATCTGACATCTCAGATGCTTCATTCACTGTTTTATAACAAATTTTCTAAAATAAAGAACAGAGAACAAACTCTCACTCCATTTGTCAACTTTTCAGCTACATGGATTTTGGTTATTCTACCAACAACACTGTGATTGATAGACCTTAAATGATTATCATTATACTATATATTAATTCATATAAAATATATTACAGAATATAATTTTAGTTCTTATTTGCAATAAAATATGCTTTAAAGTAAATGTTTGCAAACAATTTTAGCAAACAATTACTGGAAGAACTTTAAATTTTGTACGAAATGTTGTGATTAAAACTGAATATTTATTAAACACTGAATGAACTGATATTTCAATAATTTTTATATCATAAACTTTTATTTAAATTAATCTGGTTTATAGTCTTTTTTTCTAGATAAAATCTAATTTAATTAAATTCAGCTCATTTTGATAATTCAGTATACCAAAATGTAGAAAATAAAATATACATTATAATGATATTGAATAATTGTTTTTTTAACCACAAATGGAATTTTTAGACTTAAGTTGAAATAAAAGCATGGAGCATTGGGTTCAAAAATGAATTAAATCAATCTCTTGTTATAAAAAATAAAGATTGACTTAATTACTTTCTGGACCTCCCATGATTTTATTTCAAGTTAAATCTAAAAACTCAAATTCTGTTTGAAGAAACAATTATTTTATTTCTTTTTAGTGCACAGTCAATAAAAGCATTTAATATAAAAAAAATGTTTATCTCTATTATTTAAAATTTGTTAATATTGGCACATTTATTGAAATTGTAATACTGTATCATACTTTAAATTGACTGGAGACTTATACTTGATTATATATATATATATATTGTAACGATCGGAAAGAAAGTGAAGATCGAATCTAACCACAATCTGCACTACAGGGGCGCAATCTAGGCATTTGAACCTAGAAAAATTTATAAAGTAGGCAGATACATGCTGATAAGATTCCACTTTATTTAAATATTCAGATCGTTAGCCCAAGTCACTAGCTCAGTAGAGCAGCAGAGATTATAAAATATAACTTTATATCTTAAATATAAAAAATAAGAGCCACTGCCAGAAATTAACATATAAAAATATTTATTTATGCACATATAAAATCATTCTAAATTCGAGGAATAAGTTTAACATTTTAGATTTTTATATTAATCTTTAATTTTACATTTAAATAAATTTCAATGAGTTTAATATTTTATTTAGATGGTCGAGTATGAATAGACTACATAGATCTGCATTTGAAAAGAAAATATTCTATCCCTTATTTAACCTCAGGCCAAAAAGTTCGCAGTCAAACTGGCGTCAATCCATCTGATACATTTATGTATTCAATGTAGCATGAAAATATGACAACACAAAATACTATACTGTCAGGAATGTATGTCTGAACAGTAAGTAGAGTTAGAGAAGACATTGTCTCTCCACCAACAGGAATGCTGCATCTGTTGGCGAGTAGAACAATAAACATAAAACTCCATAGGAATGGATTGCGATCCTTGCCATCTTACAAACCCATTCATAGGCAAACAGAAAGTGTGTGGCAAATATATGCAATCCTGACCGTAGCGGATCTCATACTACATCTACTAATTACACAAATATATCCAATCCATTGAGCCAATTCAACTACGAAACGAATAACCTAAGATTACCCTCCCTTAAATTATATATAACTTTACAAATCTATACAGACATTCACCCCCGACTTAAATTTAACATTTATTATGTTCGCACAGATAAATTTTATAAAATTTGTTTTAAAATGTTGAGTATAGATTGGCTGCACAGATTCCACAGTTAAAAAACATTCCAAAATAAACATAACCGATCAAAATACAAAGTCATCGATAATGTCAATTGCATAGGGAATACAAAAAAACCCCAATGGTGTTCATCATAAGACACCGCAGTGACATAATGACATATATTCCAATCGACTATGAAACAGCAACATAATTAACCACTAATGAATCTATGCAAGGTCTATACCCAACTTTAAATTTCATGCATTTATAAAAAAATCATAAAATGTAAATGATGTTTATCAAAGCAAAACATATAAATTTAAACATTTTCAATTGATTTTAAACTTAAAAGTCAGATAGAAGTTCATAAGCTTGAACGAAAGTTCTTAATTATTTTTAAATTTTAGAGTTCATGTCAATAGCTTACAGTAGAAGAAATCACTGCTCTTGATGTTAATTTCCACGGAGTCTTTATTTGAAAACCCGGTCAGATGTTTCGGAGGTAGCATTAGCTGGTTCATTTTGGTATCACAGTCAGTTCATTTTTTAAAATAGAAAGAGAGTGTGATATGTGTGTCCTATCACCGACCCTCAAAAAAAAACTGGAAAAACGGACTGGAACTCAATATTTTTCTTTTTATAGTCCTCCTATGGATTCCATGAACAAAAACGTCACTGTTCCATTTTTTTCATTATGGTCTGGGCCTTTATTTGCTTCCATTGGTCAAGCTAAAATCTTTTTCTTCTCTTATCTATTTTTCATCTGACTTTTTAATTACACAGCGTTTGGATAATTAATAAACAATCATTTCCATTTACAGATTACAGGAATTAATTAATACCTGTTTTTATTTTTATTTACGTTATTTCTTTTTTAAACTATTTTTATATTTAAATCTTTTTTTTATAAAAAAAAGTACGTTCAAATACCTTTTTTTATTTATAAAAAAAAATATTTTTTAAAGTTTAGTATCTGTGCGAATATATACGTTTAACGAACATTTTAATTTTAGCGTTTAGTTTTTTTTTTAATACATTTATTTTTATTTGCGAACTTTAAGATTTTATTTTAAATTAATGTAACGGCATATTTATATATCGTTACATATCAGTAAACTTCCTCAAAAAAATTAAAACATTAAAAAACAAAAAAAGAATTTACTTAGTGTTAGTAATTACGTTACACAAATTTGTTATATATGAAATTTCAAAAGGACAAAACTTTTTTTTTTAAAAGACAAAACAGTAATTACAAATATAATGATAAAAAAAAGTTGACTGATGATTTCTTACTACCAGCCAAATTTCTGCCCCCTCCCTTCCAAGTTTCCTTTCTTCTACTTTTAAGTATTATTTAGGCAAGTTAAACGATTAGATTTTAAACAAGACTTTTTTTAAAAAAAAAAAATAATTATGATTTATATTTATTAATTACGTTTTATTTATTACTTTTTATTCCTCGCATTTATCTTTACATATGCACAATTTTTCTTACTGGCAGTACCTTTAAGACAAAATTTCAAACTGTAACTCCACGTCAATACAACAAATATATTTATACTAATTTCAGAAAAAATATTACGGACATGGTTTCTTTTAAAATTCTCAGGGCACTTGTGTTTATTAAAGATCGGCCCAAGTTGGGTAGCCAGTTGTAACAATCGGAAAGAAAGTGAAGATTGAATCTAACCGCAATCTGCACTACAGGGGCGCCATCTAGGCATTTGAACCTAGAAAAATTTATAAAGTAGGCAGATACACGCTGTTAAGATTCCACTTTACTTAAATATTCAGATCGTTAGCCCAAGTCACTAGCTCAGTGGAACAGCAGAGATTATAAAATATAACTTTATATCTTAAATATAAAAAATAAGAGCCACTGCCAGAAATTAACACATAAAAATATTTATTTACGCACATATAAAATCATTCTAAATTCGAGGAATAAGTTTAACATTTTAGATTTTTATATTAATCTTTAATTTTACATTTAAATAAATTTCAATGAGTTTAATATTTTATTTAGATGGTCGAGTATGAATAGACTACATAGATCTGCATTTGAAAAGAAAATATTCTATCCCTTATTTAACCTCAGGCCAAAAAGTTCACAGTCAAACTGGCGTCAATCCATCTGATACATTTATGTATTCAATGTAGCATGAAAATACGACAACACAAAATACTATACTGTAAGGAATGTATATCTGAACAGTAAGTAGAGTTAGAGAAGACATTGTCTCTCCACCAACAGGAATGCTGCATCTGTTGGCAAGTAGAACAATAAACATAAAACTCCATAGGAATGGATTGTGGTCCTTTGCCATCTTACAAACCCATCCATAGGCAAACAGAAAGTGTGTGGCGTATATATGCAATCCTGCCTGTAGCGGATCTCATACTACATCTACTAATTACACAAATATATCTAATCCATTGAGCCAATTCAACTATGAAACGAATAACCTAAGATTACCCTCCCTTAAACTATATATAACTTTACAAATCTATACAGCCATTCACGCCTGACTTAAATTTAACATTTATTATGTTCGCACAGATGAATTTTATAAAATTTGTTTTAAAATGTTGAGTATAGATCGGCTGCACAGATTCCACGGTTAAAAAAACATTCCAAAATAAACATAACCGATCAAAATACAAAGTCATCGATAATGTCAATTGCATAGGGAATAAAAAAAAAACCCAATGGTGTTCATCATAAGACACCGCAGTGACATAATGACATATATTCCAATCGACTATGAAACAGCAACATAATTAACCGCTAACGAATCTATGCAATGTCTATACCCAACTTTAAATTTCATGCATTTATAAAAAAAATAATAAAATGTAAATGATGTTTATCAATGCAAAACATATAAATTTAAACATTTTCAATTGATTTTAAACTTAAAAGTCAGATAGAAGTTCATAAGCTTGAACGAAAGTTCTTAATTATTTTTAAATTTTAGAGTTCATGTCAATAGCTTACAGTAGAAGAAATCACTGCTCTTGATGTTAATTTCCACGGAGTCTTTATTTGAAAACCCGGTCAGATGTTCCAGAGGTAGCATTAGCGGGTTCATTTTGGTATCACAGTCAGTTCATTTTTTAAAATAGAGAGAGTGTGATATGTGCGTCCTATCACCGACCCTCAAAAAAAAACCCGGAAAAACGGACTGGAACTCAATATTTTTCTTTTTATAGTCCTCCTATGGATTCCATGAACAAAAACGTCACTGTTCCATTTTTTTCATTATGGTCCGGGCCTTTATTTGCTTCCATTGGTCAAGCTAAAATCTCTTTCTTCTCTTATCTATTTTTCATCTGACTTTTTAATTACACAGCTTTTGGATAATTAATAAACAATCATTTCCATTTACAGATTACAGGAATTAATTAATACCTGTTTTTATTTTTACTTACGTTATTTCTTTTTTAAACTATTTTTATATTTAAATCTTTTTTTTTATAAAAAAAAGTATATTCAAATACCTTTTTTTATTTATAAAAAAAAAATATTTTTAAAGTTTAGTATCTGTGCGAATATATACATTTAACGAACATTTTAATTTTAGCGTTTAGTTTTTTTTTTAATACATTTATTTTTATTTGCGAACTTTAAGATTTTATTTTAAATTAATGTAACGGCATATTTATATATTGTTACAATATATATATATATATATATTGCGACCATCTGAATGGGCACAAGGAATTGAGATGCTTTGTATCTGCATTGAATAGTTATATTATATTAAAAAAAATGAAATGACCTTAGAATTTTAAATTTTTTTGCTGGAAATTGTTTGAAGCTTAAATTGGGGTGCTTATGCAGTTGATAGACCACTTTATAAGTATTCATTATTATTATTGTGGTTAGTGAAGTATTTAATGCCAGAGAGAGGGGTTGTTATTGTAGAAATTGGTATATTTGGGCAGGAAAATGCAAAGTTATTTTATGTTAGTGTAATATTTGGTTGAATAGTTTCAAAATCCTTTATTCATTAATACTTATCCTTTGTCAACAATTAACAGCCATTTCAATTATATTTAGTTAGGATAGTTTAATATTTAGGTTGTAGTACATGTGCACGCATGCATGATTCTGAATCATTTTCATTTCATTTTCATGTTTTAATAACAGCAAACAATAGTACATGTACAATAAAAACATTTAAATTACAGTAATTATCTTAAATAATTTAACAAATATATATTTCTTTCTAATAATTAATAGATAGTTGAATCAATGAATTATTGTACAAATTAAATAAATTATTAATCATTTTTGTTTAATAGTTAATTAATATTCTTTTTTTTTTCAAGTTTGTAAAAGCTATTTATTTTATTATTTTTTTTGGTCTTGATTTAATCAGAATGATTTTTTTTTTAGAAAAGATTTTTTTTTTTTAAAGATGTAATTAGCTTAGATAGAAAAGAAGCATGGGAGTAACCTTGTGAAGCGAAATGACCTTTTGCTAAAGAGAGCCATTTAACAAAGATCTCCAGTAAAAATTTGCTTATTATGTAATGTAATTGTAGCCAGTAAACAGTGGCTCATTATTGTGAAAATTAAAGCCAGTTGCTGAAGTCAAATTGATTTTAAAAAAGAAAGACTTTGGAGTAAAACTTTGAAAGGATCATAAGAAATTTATTATGGAAAAGATTAACTAGGATGCAATTTTAAATTTTAAAAAGGTACATAGTTTACTTTGCTTTACTTGATTTAAACATTTTGAATTAACCTCTTCATAACTAGTGCTTTTTTAAAAAAATGTATGTTGATAACGTCCAGTCTACATTACTTCATTTAATTGTCATTTTAAATAAGAATAAATTGCATGAATATTATTGTTGTATCACTCACCAATGTGTGTCTTTTAATATATCTGGAAAATGCATGCAGAACTATTTTACAGAATATATTTTAACTCTTCACTATTTTCCGTGTTGTGTTTTTGTGAGGATTAAACATAAAATTAAGGATATGCATATTTTAATAAATCATGCATGTTTAAATATATATTATAGAGAGATGACAGTATTTATTTGTCTGATATTTCTGGAAATAATATGTATTTTAAATGAAGGAAATAAAATGTGAGCTACTTCAAATTAAGTATTTGCTTAAATCGAATGGAAGGATAGAAATGTGGGTAATTTTTGTTCTCTTCGATAAAGATGGAAAATAAAACAAAGTATTATTAATTGTGGAATTACTAACGAATCATGGTATCTTAATTGAAAATATTTAAGATACACCAGGCATATAATAAATTATAAATGGTCAAATGCTATTCAAGAAAACTACTAAAAATAATTATGTACTAATTTAGAACTACAATGGAATGAGTGAGATAATTCCTGTTCAACTGTAATTAAAGTTATCTTGTATTTTCATCATAATAGAAGAGAAATTGATTGCTTATGTATGATATAGTAACTCAAATAACTTTGTTATGAACATTGGAGATGCTTGGTCATATTTATGATTACATTTTAAGTTATCCTGAAGCAGTTTATTTTAATTTAAATTCAGTTTGGAATGTGTCCCATATTGTTTAATAAACCTGGAGCAGAGCTTTGCAAGTGAACTTTTATTTTAAGTTACAAAACAAATAACTTTTGTTTCTTTATTTTTTTTATTGCTTGTCATTATTAATGTATATTATTGATAGATAGGCTTACTTATTATTATGTTTTATTTGTAATTTGGGGTTATTTTGATCTTCAAGATCATCTCCGAAGCGTATCCAAATGAGGAATACACTGGTAAAAATTGATTGTGTACAAATAGATCTTATTGTTCTTTTACGAAGGTAAAAGAAAGAAATATTTTTTCTAATAATATATCATTAGAGAGGTTTATATTTATTTTGTATACTTTATTATCTCAAAGTGAGAATTTTGTTCTTTTTTTAAATCAACGAACGTATAATAGAAATAGTTTGCTAGATATGAAAGAAAGTTCGTTCGTAATAATTATAACCATTAAATTTTAAAAGTAACCTAAAGTTTATTCTGAATTAAAAATTATACCTTAACCCTTTTCCCGCCTCTTACGAGGCTCCTCGTAGACATCTGACATCACTCTAACTCTGCGAGTTTTTATACGAAAATATTCGTTCAATAGGTTTTTAAATAGGTTTTTAAAAGTTCTATCAGATGGTGCCCTCTTCCGAATTCTTTTACAAGTAAAAAATAAAAAAAAACTGCATTTAAAGCTAAACAAAGAAAGAAGCTTATTGGTGATTGGCTCTCAGCCAGTTCTCAGCCGACAAAGACATTCTGATTGGCTGGAAAAAACAAAGAAACCGCCTGATCAAAGAAAATAAAGATAAACGCTGAGATTTTCATTTCGAATGTGATTTAAGTATTAAAAAAAGTATAATTTGACAAATTAAAAATAATTTTTAAAAAATAAACTAAAAAAACAAAATTATTTTCGAAAAATATCGAAGATTTTTGTAAAAATATTGAAGCTGTAGTAAAAAGAAATATTTACTTTTCTATAACGTAAAAGTCGATCTTTTTGTTTATATTATAGCTTTTATGTTGCCGAAATTGAATATTTTAGAATAAATAAATAGCAATTTATTTTTGAAAGAACTTTCGTTCTCTTCATAACCTGAAAAATTAATAATATACTTTTTATAAACGTATCTGAGTTGAATTTAATATTATAGGCGAATATGTTTTAACAATAGGCTTTGTCTTCAGTTTGTGAGTTGGCCAATTAAAAGATTTGATTTTTACCTCATACAACCAATAATATAATTAGCGGTTAAAAGGTTAATGCAATATTTAATTACCATGTTACCTACATAGTGTGTAATTTAGAGTTAATTTTATATATACTTTTATTCACGGGTGTGTGTCTGTTTTGCACAATTATGACATTTGTTTGATAAAGTTCAGTTTGTGAATATTTTATGTATAAATTTCGGACGCTGTCATATTCTACTGAGTTGAACAGATTGGTATGTTATCTGTATGTATTTATCTGCCAGCGTGTATTTATAATGTTCGATATTTAGAAAAGCTTTGAGAATGGAAAGAAATCTGATTGCATTATAATGTTTGTAAAGATAAAAGATTTTGCTTATTTAGTATGTGTTTTTCCATGAGTAGAGCCTAGTTTATATTATATGCATATGATTAAATGATATTTTTTGAAATTAAGTGATGTTTTCTTAGGGCCCCTGGTGATGAGGAAAAAGTCCCCACCAATAGTGTATTTAGAAGTAGATGAGTTATTGTTGAAGTATGATTAAATGATGTTTAGGAAGTTATGTGACATTTTTCTTATATTCTTGGTGATGAGGAAAGGTTCCCCACCAACAGTGTATTTAGAATCAGATGAATTACTGTAGAAGTGTTCAGTAAGAGTTTATCTGATTCTCATGTAGAATTCCCTTATAATGTATAGTCTGTATAATCATGAAAATATAGCTCTGTGTTAATTAATATGTGGCCAGATAAATTGTTGAATTAATTCTTGATGTAATATTAGTGTCTTATTTTATTGATGAATTACAACATTGTCCGAAATAAAATAATTGTATGATATTTTCTTGATGAATGGAGAGTTTGTAGAAAAGATTATTTTCTATTATTGTTGCTTGACACACACACACGCATGCGTAATATAAATAATATCACGTATATAAAGTATAGAGTTATTGAAATTAAAATGAGAAATAAATGTTTTGAAATACATTACATTCATTTAAATAGAAGTATAAAGTTATTGAGATTAAAAGGGAAATAAATATTTTAAAATACAGTGTATTTATTTAAATAAAGGTTATAAATCATCAAATCATCAGAATGAACATGATTTTGTTGCTATGCATAAAAGGTATACATAATTGAAAGTGATTATTTAGTCAATTAGAGAAAGTTGCTTTGTTGAGAGCCAAATATAATTAACTTGATTTATTTTATTAATCAATAGTAATATCCTCTCAAAGGTATTTTTTGTGCTAATAATATAACTTGTTGTTTATTTAGGGTCATGTAGATAAAACATGTAGGCAAAGCAAGTAGTGTTCGAAGACCGAATATTTAAGTTTTGTTGTTAATTTGCTTTGATAATAGGGATAATCCCAAACTGATGCTCAAAGTTTATTTGATAATTTAAAAATCTGTAAGACAAGTAGTCCCATTGTAAATATCATGTTAAACCAAATTTATTTTAGTGTAATAAATGATTTGTTTTATTTATTTAAAATCTTAAAACTGTGTCTAGAGTTATTATTGTATACATTCATGTTTTCCATTTCCACATCTCTACATTTCATAAATCTATTATAAAATAGATATATTATTTTAGAGTTATAATATTAAATCTGCCAGTTTCTGACAATATTGTTTTCTTAATCCAAACATTATAAGGAACATTTGCCACTGGATAAACATATTAGAAGGGTTGCCAAGTTAGTATATTTTGTTAGATGATGATATGAGATTAAAATAGCCTATTTCTGTCATTATCTTATTATTGAAACACAGTAAAAATATTTTAGTCAATTTGTTTCATTACATTTTTATCATACTTTAGAATTATAATTTATGGGCCAATGTATTTTATTTAATTCAACTGTGTTTGTTAAATTCCCTGAGATCTTATTGTTTATTTCTTGATTGGCATTAAAGTAGATGTTTAGACTATGATATGCCAAGTCATAGAATTGTTTAGGAATATAATTATAGCAAGCTGATATATGTTGTGTTTGGATGAAGAAAGAAATTAAGTTTAAAGTATATTTTAATAGACTGTGCCAATAAACATTATGATTCTTTATCATACAATTAATTAACAAAGGAATTTACATTATATTAAATGTTGTGTAATATTTCTTCTTTTATTCATTTATCATCATATATCTTATGAACTGCCTATAGCCTCCCACTGAGCTGAGCTGAACATAAACTTAAATATAGAGTCTCAGTAATAATTTTGTGTTATATATCTTATTATATTGTTCTATTCATTAATAGAACTGGCACCTGGGCATTTTGCCCATGTAATGTATATGAGCTGTGTTGGAAGTGTAGGTTATAGAGTACGTTTTTCAGTGCCCAACATGAGGCTTCGACATAGCTTCAGTGGCTTTGACATAGATTTGGTGGCCTCGACATGGCCTGGTTTGATTGATTGATGATGATGAATAGAACATTTTCTGGATGCACATCATAATCGCATTGATAGATATATTGTGACATAGATAAGACAAGTTGTAGTTTTGTGGGCTTGATAATTATAATGATGTATGTCTGATAGGATTATATTGTATACAGCCAACATATCAAATTTGATAAATAAAAATTGTATATTATTGTGAATATTAGTTATAGTTTTGAATGGCAAAGAGAACTTAGCTTAATGATCATGCTTATTAAAATTGTGTTGTCTTCATTATTATATAGAAGTCAATTTAATGTACAGTATAAATGTAGGTGAATATAGAGATTTTATCTAGATAAATTATTAGTGTTTGGATCAATATTGTCAGAGTATACAGTGCCATAATTTTGTTATCAAATATGGAAACCGAATGTTTCATGAAATAACACAAATAAACATACTAGAATAATCTTATGTATTTGTAAGTGATGATGGGAAATTTAAATTGTTTGATTAGGGAGGGGGAGTGAAGCTGATGTACCTTTCTTTTCTCTTTGTGAATCTTAATAAACAAATTATAAAATATTATGGAAGTGTTTAATATTTGTGAAGTTTTGGGCAGGTCCCAAGAAATATTATCCCCAGAGGTGATTGTCTTGTCTCCTGATATAGATTCAGGAAATCAAACTATGAACTTCATGAATAAAGAAGATAGTAGGGCAGAAAATGTCTCATTGGGAAGAGCATTTGATTACTCCAAATTGGTTGATGTGATAACTAATTTAGCTCAACAGATGTTAGAGATAAAAGATAGTATGCCAGAGATGAAAGATAATTCAGATAAACAGATGTTAGAGATGAAAAATAATTCAGAGAAACAGATGTTAGAGATAAAAAATAGTATGATGTCAAAGGAAGATTTTAGAGAGATGAAAGATAGTATGATGTTAGAAATAAAAGGAATGTTCAGAAAGAATGTCCAACAAATAGAACTAGAAGTATCAGAAACAAAATCAGAGGTAGAATTAGAAATGCTAAAAATAATGCCAGAGAAATTATCAGATGATGTTAACCAGAATCAGAAATAAAAGTAGAAGTGAGATTAGAAATAAAGTCAGAAGTATCTGAAGTGAAGTTAGAAGTGCAAGATAGTAAAAGTCAAAGTATAGAAGTGAAGGAAGTTAGTAAAAATGTTAATAGCCAGATATTCAAGATGGAAATTATAGAATTAGATATTAGGGATCAACTACATCAGAGTAGGTTAAATGATAATAACCTATTATTACCACTTAAAAAAAGGGTCGACTGATTGCTAGATTAATTCATAAGAATTATAGTTTATATAGAGATGAATTAAAGGCATACCAAAATATTAAAGAGATAGTCAAAAACTAAAATTGGATAAGAAGGAGGTTATGAATGTGTTTAATGATTTCAAGGAAAAGTGTGATAAAAATGATGAGATTATTAGGTTAATGAAGTTGGGAGTGTTTTCTTTGAGTGAATATCCAGAAATTTTAAGAAGCAAATTAGTAAAGATTACTGATATTACCAGCAATAAATTTAAAAATAAAAACAGAGTCATAGTTTCTGAGTGTGTTCTATATAATGTAGATCGTAATATGAAGAGGAATGTTTGTAGAAAGGTGTTATATGCAGGTAGTAAACATGTAATACCTAGTATAGAACAAATAATGGAATATTTTAATCATGTTAGAAAGACTGATAAGCTAAAAATTAAATGCAAGTTTAAGAAGACACATATATTTTGGATAGACTGTCTTAAAAAAAATTAGTGATTTAGATGAAAGCTTGAGAAAGGCTAAGTTTAAACTCAATAGAGCAAGAGGAAAGATAGTTCATGAAAATATTCTTAAGAAAGTTAAAAACAAAGAAAGGGATAGCCAAAAGGCTAAAGTTAAATCCAAGACAATGAGGGTGAATTTTCATGTAGAAAAATTTGTTAGAAGAAAAGAAATCAAGAATGTAAACATGAGATTTAGGAGGTACCTATAATGCTTGTAGATAATACCGTATCCAGTTAAAGTACCAGATGGTTAAGAGATGTGAGAATATAGAAAATTCTGTATGCATAGTTTCCTAAAGTGTAATTAATTTTATTTGTGTTGTTTAATAGCGATTAACATAACCTAACAGTGTGACTTAATTCTTTTTTTAAGGACGGGGGAGTTGTGACCATCTGAATGGGCACAAGGAATTGAGATGATTTGTATCTGCATTGAATAGTTTATATATATATATATATATTGTACCATTTATTTATATATGGTACAAATATATTAACATTTGAGAATATTTAAAAACTAAAAAAAAAAAAAAAATTTAAAGATCTTATAAATTAACATATTTAAAATTTTTTTTTTAGCTTGTGTAATTTTTTTTTTTTAAATGTACAATGAAATTTAAATTTTTCGTTCATATTTTTTTATGTAAGTAAAAATGAAAGTTAAAATTGGAAAGAATAAAAGACACACAGATTACTAATCCAAATAAATTAAAAGAAAGAGAATTCCACATGCAGATTTCAATTAATAAAATCTTTCTAACTTCGATTAAAGATGGCAGAATTATGTTTAAAAAAAGACTTGGTAACTTAAATTTAAAAAAGAACATACAAGATTATTATCTTGTATGTTGATAAAAGGACAAAAGAAAATATGTGCAGAAGTCTGAAAACTGGATATCGAGTATAAAAGAAAAAATACCAGTGTGATCAGGATCTTGTCTGTTTTTTCTTTTGGCTGGTCCTGGATCATAAAAGATCTAGGACAACTCTATATTTAAATAATTTATCATGCAGAAGTAGACCAAGATTTTTGCTGACATTGTTCATGAAGACATCCACCAGAAAAGCTTTCAAGACTAGCCTTTAGGATGGACCAAGAACAAGTTAAAACCAATGGCCACAAGCTCATTCTACCTCATGAAAAACCATACATGGTAAGCAACAATCTTCATAAATTCACTAAACTTACTGGTAAGCTATAATTAATTATTCCTGATTGTCACTAAATTAAGCTTATAATATACTACTAATAGAGACATTTGCAGAATTATCATTCAAAAAACTTCCTGGAAAAAACTTAAGAAGTGAACTTTAATTATTAAACTGTTTTAGTTAGCTGATTTAACATCTGGATTAGTGTGCATGTAGCATTTCCAATTAATTAGTCATTTATCTTTTAAATATTTTAATTTGTTTGAATAAAATATTTTGCTTTTATCAACTTTTCATTGTACATTATTAATATTAGTTAATTGTGTGATGTGTAAATTGCTTTGGCCAATATATTTATTTATTAATTAAGCCCTGGGTGTAATATTCTCTAAAAATAACTAAGTTATGGGATATCAAAAACCCGATCCTTTAAATTATTTTCTTCTTAATGTACAATGTGCGACATGATGGATTTTAACAGATTCTTGTATGAATTCTGGCACCCTGATAAAAACAAATGAAAAAACTGATTCCACCAGCAATGAAAGTCACAATAATTAGTAGGCCAATTAATCAGGAAATATAGCTATGTTTTTAGAAATATGAATGAAATATTTATATTTTCCAGCTTGTTTACCTTTCACTTTATAGTGTGTAAAAAAACCTAGCAGAAACTACCAAGATGTGAAAAATGTTACAATGACTTCCCAATGTGAGGCTTTTATACAACAACCATAACCTGAGATACATCATACTGTTATAAAGAACATTACAATGATGGCCCAAAACCCACAACCAGAGAATGAATAGTAGTTTTAAAAAAAACTAACTAACTAAACCGGATTATACAACTGTAAAAATGTATTTTTTTAAATATGTCTAAAAAACATGATCGCAGCTGATGTAGGTATTAAATCACAAGTGTTGACCGAGTAGGCAGATACTGGAGAGGGGAAAATCATAGTCCTGAGTTCTTATACACCAGTATGCAACATAAGACCATCTGCAAATGCCCATTAGTCTATTTGTAGCAGGGTTTCTGAGAATGGGAGGGTGGACCAAGTTGCAGTGAGCCTGTAAGACTCAAAAGGATGAGCAATGCTCATATGTGCTTATGACTTGGGCTTCTTATTGTTAGTATTACACCTGTGAGAAATGGACACAGGTGAATGTGGAAATATTTCGAATTTCTGCCATGTTAAACCCTAAATGTGGGCTTTAAAGTCGCACATCACTTGTGAATGTGTCTACAAAAATATATCAGTTCACTAATACATTAAAAACATTCAGAATACGGACTTAAAAGTTAAGAATAAAATTAGTTTTAACCCTTATTTTATTCTCATCTCCTGGCCCCAGTGGTATTGTACCATTTATTTATATATGGTACTGACATTTAAGAATATTTAAAAACTAAGAACAAAAAGTAAATTTAAAGATCTTTTAAATTAATGCATGTAAAAAAATTTTTTTTAGTTTGTGTAATTTTTTTTTTTTTAATGTATAATGAAATTTAAATTTTTCGTTCATTTTTTTATGTAATTAAAAACAAAAGTTAAAATTGGAAAGAATAAAAGACATGCAGATTACTATTTTAGATAAACTAAAAGAAAGAGAATTCCACACACAGATTTCAATTAGTAAAATCTTTCTAACTCTGATTAAAGATGGTGGAATTATGTTTTAAAAAAAGACTTGGTAACTTAAATTTAAGAAAAAAAGTACACAATTATTATTTTGTATGTTGATAAAAGGACAAAAGAAAATATGCACAGAAATCTGAAAACCAGACCTCGAGTATAAAAGGATGAGTACCAGTATGATCAGGGTCTTCTCTGTTTTTTTTTTTGAATGGTCCTGGATCATGAAAGATCCAGGACCACTCTATGCTGAAATAATTTGTCATGCAGGAGTAGACTGAGGTTTTTGCTGACATCGTTCATGGAGACATCGACCAGAAAAGCTTTTGCAACTATCCTTTAGGATGGACCAAGAACAAATTAAAAACAATAGCCACAAGCTCATTCTATCTCATGAAAAACCATGCATGGTAATCAACAATCTTCATAAATTCACTAAACTTACTGGTAAACTATGATTAATTATTCCTGATTGTGATCAAATTTAGCTTATAATATACTACTAATAGAGACATTTCCAGAATTAAAATTCAAAGAACTTCCTGTAAGAAACTTAAGAAGTGAACTTTAATTATTAAACTGTTTTAGTTAGTTGATTTAACATCTGGATTAGCATGTGTGTAGCATTTCCAATTAATTAGTAATATATCTTTTAAATATTTTAATTTGTTTGAATAAAATATTTTGCTTTTATCAACTTTTCATTGTGCATTATTAATATTAGTTAATTGTGTGATATGTAAATTACCTTGGCCAAAATGTTTATTTATTAACTAAGCCCTGTGTGTAAAATTCTCTGAAAAATAACTAAGTTACAGAAAATCAAAAACGTGATCCTTTAAATTATTTTCTTCTTAATTTATGATGTGTGACACAATGGATTTCAGCAGATTCTTGTATGACCCTGATAAAACCCAATAAAAAAGTTGATTCCACTGACAGCATAAGTTGCAATAATTAGTAGGTTAGTTAATCAGAAAATATAGCTATGTTTTTAGAAATATAAATGAAATATTTATATTTTCTGTCTTCATAGCTTGATTAATTTTCACTTCATAGTGTGTAAAAAAAAAAGCCTATGAGAAATACCAAAAGTGAAAAATGTTACAATATATATATAATGTGACATTTCTGCTTTATAAAAAGCTTGTATTTACAAAATTGCAATATAGAGAGTGTACCAATAGCTCAAACAAGCTCTTATTAATAAGTGCAGTAAGAAAAAATATTTAAAATCTCTATCTGCGGTAGTCTTATTTCCAGACCAATTAGCTCGAAACCAATTGGTCTGGGGATAAGAGTATTCTGGATAGAGATTTTAAATATTTTCTCGTATTGCTTTTATTAATAAGAGCTTGTTTGAGCTATTGGTACGCTCTCTATATTGCATTTTTATAATAATACATATACATTCAATATTTAAAATAATTTTAAAAATGTTATTACTTTAATAAAATTAAACTGTCCTCTTGTGACCATTATTTAAACCAAACAAAAATTCTAAGGATAATTGTTAACTGCAAAATGTGAAATTATTAAATATTTTTCATATTTTTCCTGCCCTCTGTTCCATATCTATCAAACTAGTTGACATATTAAAAAGATAAATGTTTCAAATGGATTATGGTGTTATATCTTAGTTATATATCAATTTTCAAGCAAGTCTATTGAATTTAAATATATTAAACAATTTTAAAAAATCATTTTAACTTGAAAAAAATCAAAATTTAACAAACAAACACATGGGAAATAGGAACACAGCATCATCTCCACATATCACAACTATAAAACTATGAAATATAAAAGGAATAAATATAAAAGATTAAATATTTAGGGAGCAGAAATATATAAAGAATGACAATATAAAAGAAGCATGAGAGTCAGCATGGGCTAACAATATAAGTATACTATAATAATAATACTAAGTTATAATATCACCAGCTATTATATCAATAATAATCAAATCAACAACAATCAACAGTCAATTTTTGTGACAGGATCTAAAAGAGATACCTAACTTAGGGCAAAATATAACACAATCATTTGATGTGCTAACCTAAGTGCTAATCTATGAATCATAATAAAAAATTCTGGAATACTTTGACATGCTGTTTATCATCAATGCATAACATTGGTGTGTAGGCTAACTATAAATTTCTCTAAAGAAACATAAAATGCAGTGAATAGACATTAAAGGCAATATATTTGCATCATTCACAGTTATTAGCTGGATGTTCAAACACAAATTGAAACCCCTACATCCATATAGCTCAAGATTATAAGATCCTAGTGTTTGTGACTGTGAACAAGAAAAACATAAATAAAACAGATTATTCTATTTTGTTTTAAATAATTTTACTGGAATAATTTAAAAATCCCTAAAACATTAATCTACAAAGAAATCAAGTCTCTCACACTACTCATTCACAGAATGCATAGCTGAAAAAATAATACCATTATTTTATTTTTTAGACAATTATTTAGTAAGCGAACTGATTAATATTTAAAATATTAAAAAAATTACATGATAATAAGATAATTCTAATTTATATATCTTTATTATTAAAAATAAACTTTTATATGGTGAATAATGTTAACTCAATCTTAACTCTGATTTATTAAATCAATCCTCATTAACTTTGAATAGAATTGCTTCTTTTTAATAGCTAAAATTGGAAAACAGTTTTTCAATAAAGATAAAAAATTTAAATTAGCTAAAAATCTTTTTATGGTTATGGAGAGAAAAGTCGAATAAATAAAATCATGTTTCAAAAGAAAACATTAAATTAATAAAAATTATTTAATATTACCAATTATTATTTGTATAAAAAATATACCTAACAAAATTAAATTAGCTAAAATCCTTTTTGTAATTTTGGAGGAAAAATAATATACAGAAAAAATGTTTTCATGAAACAAAAATAACTACTTAATAACATTATTACTTAATTTAAAACTCACCTATAAATTTATATATAATGTGCACATTAAAATAGCTTTTTATCATGGAATTTTGTTTACTTGGAATTCTTCTTGGGCAGTTGTAAATTTTCTTATTTTCCATGTTGGTTTTTTTCTTGTAGTCTTCTCCATTAACACCTGCTTGCAGTCCAATGTACACAGTCAAATTTTTCTATTTTTGCAATAGAATGTTTTCAGAGTTCTAATATAGACAGAATTTTTTTTTCTAATAATTTTGCAAGTCAGACTGACACATAAAGACAGAGACACTCATTATATTGGATGGAGACAAAACTTGCTTTAGATTACTTCAGGAATATTATTCTCTTTTACATTTTCCCAGTGAACTACATGTAGGTTGATGTTTAGCTTTTAGATAAACTTAGCATTTTAAACTCCATTTTAGAAAAATATATTATTATATCTGGATCAATAATAATTGCTGCTCTTGCTCTCCTTAACATATTATTCAAGAATGACTATTTCTTACAAGACATAGGTCTACTGATTTACCCATTTACCTATTTTTGGAACAATTCTATATTCATACAATGAAAGTCTTGTCTCCCATCTGACAAAATTTAACTCTAACCAATTGGATTTATTTTAAATGTTTTATAGTAACTTGCTCTGTCTGTGTTTTGATGGGAATTCCACATTTTTGAATTTTTAACAATGAAAAAAAGCCATTCCCATTTAAAACTTGAACTCACACACTTACAATTTTCAAGAAAAAGCCTTAACTTAGCCACTGAAAACATTATGTTTGCAAAGTAAAATTTTAATTAATATTGACCTAACTCATAGTTAATTAATTAAATATTTTTTTATTAAAATAAGAATTATTTTTATAAAATAATTAATATTTCATAAATATTTTGTGAAAAAAATAATAAATGTGTAAAAAATGACAGATAATTATATGTTTTTATTTCCAAGATCAAAACAAAAAAATCAAACTGTCAAAATTTTGACAGCTGATGATCTTTTGTGTAGAGAACAAGAAACATAATATAAAAGAGGCTGATGAAAATTTTTTTAATTTAAATTAAAATTATGTTTTATTTATAACTAAAAAGTAAAAAAGTAAAATAATATTAAAAAAAATTTAAATAATATTTTATGTAAACACTAAAAAGTAAAAAATAAAGTAATCAGACTAATATCATATGAAGTCTTTTTGATTTTTATAGTTTCAAATGCTTTTATGAAATGATGTGTGTTTTTTTACTAAGTTTACCTTATTAGTTTGATTGCTTTATTTTCTACTTTTAAATTAACTGTTTACATAAAAGCATTATTCAAAAAAAAATATATATATTATTTTATTTACAAAAACTTATTTTACTCCTTCAAAATTAAAATTATGGTGCATATGAGTTATGTAAAAAAAATTAAATATTGTAAAGGGTCAAGAACATTTGTGGTTTGAGATAAGGTTAGGGAGACAAGAATGGATGGTGGCTATAATGTATATGGCCACTGGAGATAGCCAAATTGTAATGGAGTGGAATAGCAGCCTATATGAATGCCTAGTTAAGGATATACAGAGTTTCAAAAAAAGAAAAATAATTACAGGGCATATGAATGGGCATATTGATAATGTGGATAATAAGAATGGTCAGCTTTTAATTGTCAGAAAGTCAATTTGAGCATTGAAAGTTTATTAAAAATTTATGATGAGCAGCACACATGATCTAGAAATAATATATTTCATACAATAGATTATGTATTAGTAAAGAAAGAAAAAATAAATAAAGTATGGAAAATTAAAATGATTGACAATAAAGAGAGAGTATGTAATAGTGATCATAATTTCTATATAATAGAAATGATTAGTAATATGATGAAAAATAGTAATAAAAGTAGAAAGGATAGTAAAAGATGTAGATGAAAAATGAATGATAAGAAGTTAAAAGAATACAAAATAAAAGTAGAAGAAATTATGAAAGGGTTTGTTTGAGATGAATATAAGAACTGGATATGGTGAAATAAAAAAAAATGGCAAATGGAGTTTTAGATGAGAATATTCAGAAGAATAAAAATCATAGAAAATTGAGAATTAATACAAGTGTAAAAGAGGAAAAAAAGCATGCAGAGAATATAAATGTGCTATTAAAACAAAAAAGGAAAAAAGATGTTAATATTAAATGGAAAAATTATTATTTTAAAAAAAGAAGTTGGCTAATATATATATATATATATATATATATATATATATATATATATATATATATAGAGAGAGAGAGAGAGAGAGAGAGAGAGAGAGAGAGAGAGAGCAATGAAATAGTAAAATATTGGAGGATATTAGTAAAAGTAGAAGTGTTGGGAGCAAAAAATTTTGGAAATATATTAAAAGAAGGAATGTAGGAGAGAGAGAAAGAGTATTACTAAATGGTGAGGAAAACATGTGTAGCTCTAGAGAAGAATTAAAGACAATCATAAATAAGTATGTAATGGATATAGAAAAGATGTTAGATGTGAAGTACAGAGTGATAACAAACACAAATGCACATAGTAATGGGAATATTAGTTTTATAGAAAATGAATTGAATGGTTCAGGGAAAAAACTGAAAAGTGGAAAAACAAAAGGATTAGATGGATGATCAGTGGAGATGGGGATGAATTTAGAAAATAGGGCAAAATTAAATCTATTATCATGTTTTAATAAAATGGCGCAGAAGACAGAATTTTCAGATAGCTGGAATAATACAAGAGTAAGGCTATTATTTAAAGGAAATGGTAAGAACCATAAAAAGATAAACAATTATAGATCAGTAGTGATAACATCAGTGTTATATAAAGTTTTTGTATGTATATGGTGGCCAAGGTTTGCAAAATGGATGGAAGAAAATAATATAATGGGAAAAATTCAAGGAGGTTTTAGAATGGGTAGGCATATAGGAGATAGTTTATTTGTAGTCACACAACTTATAATACAGGGTAGATATTTATATAGTGTCTTTATAGATATGGAGAAAGCATATGATAGAGTAAATAAAAATAGATTATGAGTAATTTTAGTAAATTTGTAAATAAATATTATTAAGAGATTGTATGAAAATAATTATTATACATTTCAATTAAGAAATATAGAATCAGTTAGAGTTAAAAATGGGGTATGATTTAGACAAGAATGCCCTGTTTCACCTATTTGTTTTTGTTATATTTAAGGAAAATGGGGAAAGCAATAGAAAAGACTTGAAAGAGAAGTAGATATATTATTAATAGATGGCAAGGGAGTGTATATATTATCAGGTCTTTTATTTGCTAATATCTTCTTGCATATAAAAAGTAGGGAAGATATGGAAGCTATGCTGAAGACATGTGCAAGGGTGAGTAAAGAGATGGGGATTAAATTTAGTGAAGTAAAATCAAAAGTAATGCTGATAAATTCTAGGAAAAAAATAGGAGAAACTTTTTTTATTGGGAGATATAAAGTTAAATATGGTAAATAGATATAACTATTTGGCAATCATGTTAAGTAATCAGAGAAATTGCTTGAATGAATGAGAGAAAAAATTGATAAATGAAACAAAAAAAAGAAAGAGACTGATAAAGAAATTAACAGTGTTTCATATAATAAATATGAAGTAACAAGAATTGTACAGAAGGGAATGGTAGCATCAAGATTAACTTATGTTAATGATGCATTATGTGTAAGTAAAGAGTTGTTAGATTACTTAAAAAAGACAAGTAGGAAGACCTGCATTAGATGCAGGTGTGTGAACAGAAAAGAAGGCAATTCAATGAGAAATGGGATGGTCAAGTTTTTATATGAAATGAAAATGTTCAGTAAATTGCAATTTATGGATAGTAAGAGTATAGGCAAAATACTATTTAATTGGATTATAAATAAAGAACAAGCAATCAGATGGGTGAGAAAGATAGAATGGGATGCAGAAGATTTGAATAAAGATTTTATGTCAGTATACTTATACAAAAGGTGGGATAATTGTGTTAGGAAAATTGTTGAGTATTATAGTGACAAAGAATGGGGTAGAAGAATAGAGGCATTAATAAAAAATTGGGAATTGGACAGAAGGAGAACTGATATGGAGAGTAAAAAGGGTACATAGAAGTAAACAGAATATTGGGTCTGAGTTAATTTACAATAATAGCAAGTAAAGTAATTTACTGTTTAAAGCTCGAACAGGATCATTAGCAATAAAAGAATATACACATAAACGGAGACATTGAGGGAATTTAGTCTGCAAGTTATGTAAGGAAGGCATGGAAAATATTAAGCATCTGCTAATTAAATGTAAATGTTTGTAAGCAGAAAGGGTACAAATAATGAAGTTATAGGAGACTAAATATAAACAAAGTGATTTTTAAAAAAGTGGGTTCTTAGTTTTTATGCTTGGTTTGAAAAAAGATAAGGGGGATCTAAATATAAAAACCATAGAGTGGACAAAGATTCTATAAAAGAAATGGGATGGAGCAGGATAGAGAAGATTATAGGGAAAACTTAGGGTGGGTAAGGGAAAAGGAAAGTAACTTGGCTAACAGGTTTCTCTGAATATAGTGGCTGAGAGATTCTTGGTGTCGATAAAGGAGAAGCCATAATGCACCACATCACATAAGAATGATACCAAGCTTTTTTAATTATTTAATAGTACTCTACATAAAATTTAGTATAAAATGACATAACACTTACTGATCATTATTAGTATGTTGTCTCTTTTCCTGTAAAAATTTAGAATCATTGATTGTTCTAGCAGGGTCTAGCATTAGAATGTTTCTGGGCATTTTGAAAAACTGAAGTATATTGTTTGCAAACATCATAATTTCTATCAGTGATGGTTCATGTGTTTGTGCATGCTTTGTGAATCCTTTTTTTAATGTGAATTATTATTTTTGGTATCTCTCTTAAAGGTTAAAATTTTATATATGGTATTTGAAGATAGCATACTAAATTTATATTATTAAAAAATATAAATAGATATTAATATATTAAAATACATAAGTATTACAATATTGCATAAATTTTTATAGGAATATATATAATAGTAATAATAACAAGTCAGATGTCACATGACTTATATATAGCTTGCACTTACAAATATGTAAAATTAAGAGCGTGCTAATAGCTCTAAACAAGCTTTTTTTTTTTTATTTATGATAAATGCTACTACACTGAAGAGACCCATAGGTCGAAACCGGTCTGGGGATGGGGACAATCCAAGATAAAAATGATTTGAATATCTTCTCTTGTAGTAGCATTTATCATAAATAAAAAAAAAAAAAGCTTGTTTAGAGCTATTAGCACGCTCTTAATTTTATATATATATATATATTTGAAGACACTATCTTAATTACATTTATCAGTCTATTTGCTCATTTACCGACAATAAACAATAAAAAAAATTATACATTTACATTCCAATGTTAATACACATATTCTCACTTGTGCTCTTAATAAGCTAAGACCAACAGTACCAAAGAACCAACTGATGCTATAAAATTATTTCTGGATATCTGTAGGTTAATATTTGCTATATAGATCCAAGTAACAGTTTATTACTTTTTGCATTAGGTAAAGCAAAACTTCTGTATGCCTACAAATCTATGTCTGTAATATGCAACTTAATACTAACTTTATTAAATTAGCTTTAAATAAGATAAATTTTATAATATACTGTTATGCTCATATTGGGAGGATGAATTAATAATGATAATAATGAAATAATGATAATATGAATTGTAGTCTGACAAGTTACTCAGAACTCACAATTTCAATGGTTATTTCTTTCTATATTCCTAATTTAATCGTGTTTCCGAGTGTGTGTGCATTTGTAAAATCACAAAACAAAGCATTTATTAATTATATCTCTATCGGAATACGGCTGGTGCATTAAGCTAATCTTTAACTTATCTTATTTCAAGCATTTTATAAAAATCCATAAACGTTTATCTGATATAACCAACATATATTACCTAACGATAATTAGCGGAATGAAGAAGGTGAGAGGAATAACAATAAATAAATGTTCACATATACGCGCGTGAGGGTTAACCAAAATATCTGAATTCAAACTTAATTCTTCAATAAATATCTACCAACTTTTAGGACACAAATCTTGTGGAACTCAGCCGATTAACCATTAATAAATGGGGCATTTGCCACATCATTTAAGAAATACAACTATCTCATCATATGCTAATAAGACCCAAAATACACTACCACTCATGGTTTAACAAGTAAGTAATCAAGGAGAGTATTACTCAATCCACATAGCAAAAATCATCCCTTCGATCGCTTCTTCATCCAAATGTATTCAACACATTTTATATATAAACGAATCTATAAGCAGACAAACTCTCAATTCTTCATCTTCCTTTAACATACGACATCAAACCGAAACCGATAGAAAAACCAAAACAAAATACAAGTTTGGCAAAATAGTTTACGATAGTGCACACACACGCGAACATACGATCATATATAAAATGATTTCTAAATCATATGAAACAATAAAATGTCATATTAACAATAATTAAATTTACATGAATCTATTACTTGTGAGAATTATGAATATTGAATTTCAACTTAAAGTCACTACGGTCAAGTAAGTTTAATTATTCTGCATACTGGCATAACTATCTCCATGCATCTATCTATTATTATTAACTAATGCATAATATTAAAGTATTTAATTTGAACTAAAAACATGAGCATGAGGATATCCATTTTTCTTTTAACACAATACCAAACAAAATAATATTACCGACTTGGTATATTTATACAAAGATCTCCGAGACGTTCTTGTGTAGATTAGGTTTATAAACAAATAACAATAATAATAAGTTACATTAAGCAAAAAAATAAATAAATAAATCTACCTGTCTATTATAGGCAATAGGAAGTAATACATGTCAACATTTAATCGTTAAAATAAAAGTTTTTTTTTTTTAGTTTAAACTTGAAAATTTAAACGGAAATATACGTGTAGCTCACGATGATAACGACGAATTGACAACATTAAAAATGTACAAACATTGCTCCTGCAGGCTGAAGCAAAATTTGACAAAAGCTGCAATAATTTCCAATGTTCTTAGAATTTTCTAATAGATATCATATACAGCCTTTGTGCATATTGGAATCACTTATTGGTCATATGAAACAAAATATCCAACTCAGTAAGATTATCCAAAGAAAAATTTATGACTTTATTCCATTTTGGGTTGCTAGCATTCAGTAAAAGTTTCACAACATTTAAATCCAAGTTCATTTGGTTTATCCATGCTTCTATATATCACTTATAATTAATCATTAAACATTACTATGTCACACATTCTATCACTTATTTTCTACAGATGCGAATGGTCAGGTGGTTTAATATTCATGGCTATTCCAATAATGTAGAGGGTTAGAATAGATAACTTTCCATTTTAACTTTATTTTATATAACAAGAACAGAAAATTTATTAAAAAAGGTCAGTAAACTGTCCCACTAAATAGTTCAGCATAATTTCCCCCTTAATTATTCTTATTGTTATTAATTTACACAATTCCATCATTATTTTACTCATCATAAGTAAGTTATAATAAATCATTTAATGAAATTTTTTATAATATACATGCGTTTGAACAAAGCAAGTCCAAACTATTAGCTGATAAAAACCAGAGCTGGGTACCTTTTAGAATTTAGCTTTCCATGTACAGTCCTATTCTGAGTAGTATGAGAGAACTTTATCCATAAAGAAATAGTAGAGAATTTTAACAATATTTAGTCGACTTATTTTCTTATTTTTTTAGAAAATTATTCCACTTTCCATAACTATTCCATCTTTCTTCTCTCTTTTCTCCGTTTTTTCTGCTGTCGCTGTTCAGAAAAACTGAGCCTCACCTTTTTTTGTTATAATGAGCTTGGCAATATGCAAGAATTTTTTTGCTTGTAAAAATGTTAGTAATAGAATATTGAAAAGAAAAAAAATTAAATATTAAATTTACAAATGCTAACTAATAATAAACAAATAACTTTTACAATTTTAAATGTAAGATTTCATGTAATACATAATTAGTAAATAATAAAAATAATAATAATAAATCATATTAATTAATGATATATGTGTGTATTTGTCCTCTATGGCATGTGAATTCTGCTATTACAAATTGGATATTATAAGTAATAATGTAAAATATGAATGAAGTGTGAGATGATGTAAAATGGACATATACCCACACATACAAGTTAAATCTTGGATGGGAGTAGATAGTGAGTTAGAAAACCAATAAACAAACACCTGTTATGGCCTTACAGACAAACATTCTTACTAATTTAGCTCTCATACTAACAATCCTTGATATTGTCCATCTTCCTTCACATAAAATAAAATCTTAATGACTGATACACCCCAACTAAGGTCTTGATAATTTTTTAACTAAATTTAAAATACTAAATTATATCACAGTTCATTTTTTTTCCTAATAGTTATCTCTGATCACTATTGGCACAATGTGAACCTCCCACATTTCTTCCTGGTGCCAACCTGGAGGGTCACTATATATATATATATATATATATTGTGCCCTTATCTATAGGTCATAATAAGGTAGAAAGGTCAATTACTAAAAAATTTTAAATTTTAAGTTATATTTGTATGATATATAAATAATAGTAGGATAATTAGATTTTATAATATAATTTTAAGCTGAAAATACCTGGTATATAAAAATATAAAAGATTATTTTAAAGGAAAACAGTTAAATAAAGCTTAATTATATTCTTGCTTATGGTTGTAAAAGCTGGCCATATAAAATAACACAGCTATAAATAGTTAAAAGTATATTAATAATTTGAGTATAATATTTTAAAACTAATAAATTAAATAAATGCTATATGTAGTGTATAATTATATTTAATAGTCAAAATTAATAGAGTATAGTTTAAAATAAACTTTAAGATGGTGAGAATTATATTTAGTTCAACATTTTAAAATTATTTTCCAAATTTTTTATAAAATATATCAGTTTTGGTAATTTAGACCGAGACGTAAATTAAAAATCATCTGATAAAATTAGTAAACACGTGACTGTATATTATATACCTTCACACACACGCTTGTTAAAATAATAATAGGGTTTGTGAATTTAAAACTAAATATAATTGCCATCGATCCTTAAAGTAAAAGTTGAAGTATTAAATATTATTTTAATAATTGTTTTAAAGTTTAAATAATTTTGATAAAACTATAATTGAAGTTAAAAATACTAGTCTAAATAATATTTAAGACATGACGTCATCAATTCTTTATTTTAAAAGTCTAGTCTGTTATAAAACTAAAATGTGTAAATCTGTTCGCGCTAAAATAAAGTCATTAACCAATCAACGGAGGTAATTTAGCAGACAAATATAAGAATTAGACGGAGCGGGAGGAGAAGTAATGTGTAAGTGAAAGAGAAAGTAACATATTTTTTAGCTGATAACACCGTAGCTAGAAAAGTAATATAAATTTAAAATTTTGTATTTATTTTAAAAGATCTTTTGTAACATATAATATATTTTGACTGCCTCTACATGGATTGCTAATTTTAAAAGTTATCTTACCAGGGAATTTTATTCAAGTTTAACCAAAACCGTACAGTAAAATGGAAGTACAAGGAAAAATACCTAAAAATATTGCTAAAGGAAAAATATTTGGAAAGTGCCTTAAGACAGCTTTATTTATGCTCAACCAGAAACTTATTATTATAATTCAGAGAAATATAATTGGGACGCTATACGAAAACCTAAAAGAGAAGTTACTTGCCGTCAGGAAAAAATTATGACGCACCAATTTTATAAGGCTACTCTGAAGTTATGTTATTCTTCTCTATGGAAAAAATTTAATATGCGTTTTTATTATAAAGAAAAATTATGTAAATGTATACTGAAGAAAGAGTGTTTATCTTTTAAAAAGAAACATTATAAAAATATAGTTCCAGAATTTTAAATAAAGAAAAAAGTTAAAGAATAATATGAAAGTGCTATTATGTGTTTTATGGAAAAGAACCGAAGAAAAACTTTCTTTAAGAAGAATTTAAAAGTATTATAACGTATTCAATGGAGGAAATACTTGATTTAAAAAATGAAAATTTAAATTACTGAATGAAAATGGATCCATGGAAACTGAAAAATTTACTGAATATTTAATAAAAGTACCTAGAAGATGCATCGTAAAAGTCGCGCGGGAAAATATTAGCAGACAATATTAGAAGAGAATATGGAGACGTTTTTTCTTTACGGGATTAATTGATATCAAGAATTAATAATAGTATTAAATATTATAAAACCAATGATTGTCGTCTATGAATATTCATTAAACAGAGTAATAATTGCTTTACCTTAAAATAGAACATTAAATGACTGAAGAAGAAATAATATTTTTTTTTAGCTTTAATATGAACGATTTTCAAGAAAATTCGATGAAGAAGTACCATAAATATAGTTTAAATATTTTTTTACTAATTTATTTTAAATATAAAATGCTATGTGAGATTAGGGAAAACATATAAACATAAATTTAGTAATATTAAAATCTAAATATAGTAACTTGATAGAATTATAAAAATATTGTTTTAAAAATAAAGTGTATGTATGGGAGTCTTATATCTACAAGAATCAATGGGATGGTGAAGCTTACGGAACGCGATCGAGAAGATAAAGATCGTTTGGTAATTTTGATATTTATTTATAATGCATAATGTATTTTTTTTTTAGATCATCTACTGATTAAGAAGGATGTGTGAAAGTTTAAATTATATGTACACATTTTATACAACATTTTAAAACATATTATGAGATAGGAGTAATTCTGAATATGCATGCAATAAGTTATTTAAAGTATATTAATAATATAATTCGACAGAACAATTGTGTGATTCTTTTGAACTTTCATGTGATAAAGTATTTAGATATTTTAAAATAGTTTGTATATGATAAAATATACGAGGAAAGTAGTAAAAAGATTTTCTTAGAGAACAGCGGAATAGTTTTGAAATAAATGAATTTTATTATTGTTAGAAATGCAGATAGGAATTTGTCGATGTACCGTATAGAAAAATCTTGAGAAATAAGATCGGATAGTGACTTGGTAGTACTAGTGGAGAGGAAACCAAGATGATGTTTTTGTTAAGAAATAGGAAAAATAAAGTATTTGGATCATAGTTAGTTTGTGTGATTTCAGTATAGTTAACTAAGACCTATCACTGAACACATATAGTTTGGACAGTGTTTTTACATATCTTTAAACTTCTTGATGTTATAATAAAGCTGAAAAAATAGCTTTAGCATCGCTCCTATAATAGAGGTTGGTAGACAGGTAAAGATCACTCCTCTATAGTGTCTTTTAATTCACTGTGCCATGATTGTAAAGGTTTACGACGAGTAATATTCTAGTTATATTTTGATCCTATGCATCGATCTTCGCTATCCTTAATTTTGTGAATCTGCATCGTCAGAAAGATATTTTTAAAGAAATAATGAATAAAATAGAACTGAAGATATGTTATCGTTTATGTAAGAATAGTTTATTTGCTGGAATGTCTAGAATTGTGTAATTTTAAAATTGAAAGTCCAAAATATCATAAAGAGAGAAAGAATCATATAATACAGTTTAAAATTAATTCGGAAATGAATATAAGATTTTAAAAAGAGAAATCTAAACAAAGTTTTTTTTTTAAGGTGATAATAAAATTTGAATGTTTAAATAATATTTAGAAAATAAATATTGCATATTTATTAAGAAATAATTCAATAATGTGTAATAAACATATACTTGTGCATGGTATATTAATAGTTGTAATTATATCATCCGAAGTAAGGCTTGAATGAGAATATTAGGAATAATAAACATCGGATAATGAACCATAAAACTTAATACCGAATGTAGAAGAATGTTTGAATTTGTGGGATTCCATACAACCAATATAAAACTAGAATTTTATTGTTTTGTAGAATTTTTTACTACGAATGTAATTTTGAAAAAACTATAATTTTAATAATAGTAGGGATACAAAGTGTTAATAATAATTATATAAGAAATACATTTTGTAACAAGCTAACCATAATAAGAAATCCAATAATAATAATACTGTATGTTCTTAAGCATTTAAAAGATAAGAGTTAAATAGGAAAAATAAATAGAAGTTTGATTATTTTTTATAAACTAGTAAACTAATTTGTGATAGGAGAGTAAGGATATCCAATGTACATAATGTAAAATATTGTTATTTGTTTATGTTATTAATAAACTTTGTTGTAAATTTATTTTAGAGTTTTGTGTCCTCGTTGTTATTTCTCCACATGGATGCATGATATCACGATACATTTATAATTGAAACAGACATATAGTTTTTGCACAAAAGGTAAACATAAAAGTGTTATAATAATTTTGAGAATTTATTGGTATGTTAAAATTAAAAGATCATAATTTTATATTATTTATTGGTCATAAGTCGGTTGCCACAATATTACATTAAATTGTATGCTAATGTTGCCACACGTATTCTGTTGTCAGATTATTATAAATACTACCACGTACGTATTTATTTATTTCATTTAAGAAGAAATAATATTATATTATACTATTGTTGTTATTATTATTATTTTTATTATTGTTAGTCGCTGTGTAGTAGATTATGACAATAAAATTCCCTTTTCATAGTTTACTACCGTAATTTTAAATCAGTTAGAATACAATTTATGAACCTGAAATTTTATTTTATTTATTTTATTTAATTGAGCTAGATTCTTATTATCAAGAATATAAGATATGATTATTATTTTAATCGTAATGAATAGAGCTTAGAAAGTCGTAAGAATACTATAAGTTAGTTATTTGGTATAGTAAAAAGGGAATAGTGTTCTTATGCCATTGAGATAGTATCATGTGGATAATATCTCAATGTAGTCTATCTCATCTCGTTCCCCGTGTCGTCACTCCATGTCTCATGAAAATAGTAAATATTTGTTAATTCATTTTAAAAATATAACCGTATTTGTATTTTAAAGATTAGAGCTAGTAATCATTTTAATTAATGCTGGATATTTCATTTATTTATTTGTTAACTGAGCTAGAACCCGGAATATAATATGCGTAATAATTTTAAACAGTATAATTTTGGAGGACGAGCGGTGGGGGAGGTTAGAATATATATATATAGGTAAGTATAATGATAATATATATATATATAGGTAATTATAATGATAATTCATAATGGAGTTATATAAGAATGGTTCAGAAAAAGTTGAAAAAGAAGAAACTTTGAAAACAAACTGGATCAATTGATGAGTTTTTTTTAAACAAGCTGAAATTTACAAATGAAAATCATCTGAGTATTTTTAATATAAATATATTTTTCATCATCTATACCTATAAATTCACTATGCCATTCAAAATCAACAACCTACTTTTCAATGTCAAAATTGATATATATATAAATAAATAAAATGTTCGTTAATTAAAACAAAATTGTAATTATAATTGAAATAATATATTTAACGGTTTACAAACTATTATAAACAATCCCTAAATCCACAGAATTACTTTTGGTTAATTTCTTAAACGTGCCTCAACTGCCATTAAATTAAAAAAAAGTGGAAGCAAATGTCATCAATTCAAATCCCATGAATCATATATTTTAATGTTAGCAGTTTGTCTATTTATTAAATGCATTTTTTTTCCTATTTATAAAAATTGCCTCTTTAATTTTTTTATTATTATGGTTTCTCTCTTCTTGAAGAATTTTCACATTTTCAAAATCAAATTTAAATTTACATTTATATTTAAGGATATATATAGGAATGTGTTTAATGTTTCATTCTATGTTCCAAACAATATTAATAAATTAGTCAATAATTCTAAGGATGTCATACCTATCAAGCAGAAAAGTAATGTCATATATCAAATTTTTTGTGATTGTATGCTATCATATATAGGTGAAACTAGGTGCAGTATTGAGAAGAGATTGAGGGAGCATGAATTGTTATATAAGCATGTAAAAAGTAAATATAATGGTGATTTGATGTCTCCTTCAGTTTTCTTTGATCATGAAAAACAAGTAAATATAAATTTAAATTTGATTTTGAAAATGTGAAAATTCTTCTTGAAGAGAGAAACCATAATAAAAGAAAAATTAAAGAAGCAATTTTTATAAATAGTAATAAAATGCATTTAATAAATAGACAAACTGCTAACATTAAAATATGAGATTCATGGGATTTGAATTGATGATGCTTGCTTCTGCTTTGTTTTTTTTTTTTAAATTTAATGGCAGTTGAGGCAGGTTTAAGAAATTAACTGAAAGTACTTCTGCAGATTTAAGGATTGTTTATAATAGTTTGTAAACGGTTAAATTTATTATTTCAATTATAATTATATATATGTCAAAGCGTTGACCAGGAAATGAACCCTGGTCAGCTGCTTGGAAGGCAGCTATGCTAATTGCTAGACCACCCATGCTTGACAAATTAATAGTTTAGTTTAAAAGCAGCAGAATTTTCAAAGTCTACTAACTCTGTCCATTTTAATAAATTAATTTTTAAATTGAAGATGATTATTCTTTCATTTCAACTTTAGTTAGGATTGAACATTACCAAAACAGAAAAAAATTTCATTGTGAGAATTATAAAAATAACGAATGCAGTTAAATATTTCTATGTTTTTCCTATTTAAATTATATCTATTTTTGGTTACTATTACAAATAACTAATTAATGGTTAAACATTATGCCAACAATAATTCTAAAAACACCATTTAAATTTTTTATAAGGATTCCAAACCGTATAGCACCAACTCTTACTGAATGATGATATTTGATCATTATTGTTGATTATCCCATTAATATATATTTCAGCATTTCAAATTCAGTGCTAGATCACAAAATAATGACTCTGCTTACATCATATTGTGTTGGAGTTCTGCATCACACTGCATCAAAGATTATAAAATGTTACTATGATGTAAGATAATTCTCCTTAAACAAAGTTGAACATTTCTGTGCATAGACTGTGTGCTCAGAAATCCTGCCATCCACATTAGGATATTTCTTTCACTCTAAACTCCCTATGTATCCAAACAAGCTCATATATTTTTTACTCTTTATTACTTAATTATTTCTCTAACTCTATTTTTTCATCTTTCCTATCCTATTTTAATAAAAGCTGTTTCAATTGTTCGATTGTTATGCTTATATATTTCTCGATTTCATTATGAAGACCTAAACAAAATATCATTAAATCTCCACTTTCTTTAGGTTTTAAATTTTTTCCAACATTCATACAATTTAACCTGATCCTCTTTCAATATCCTAGAGTCTAAAAATAAATGCTCAATACCCTCTCTTCCATCTTCATGTAAATTACATTCACAATCCAAATCCGACTTCATGGCTTCTGCCCTTGCATTAAATAATACATTTACTTTAGTGTTATCATATATCATTTTATATTGCATATACTTTTTATTCATAAGTGCCAAGTATTTTTATTCACATTCATTTTCCACATCTCTACTCATCTTATTAATAATTTTTATCAGACAGTCATTGGATTAGAGATTGTCCACTAATAAATAAATGGATAATCTCTATTCTAATGAATGGCTAATAAAAATTACCAATAGACTTCCATTAAGTGATTTGTGTCAAAGTTGTGATGGCAGTAAGTTTGACACATCAATTAAACTGTAGTAATTGGCTGTCTATGTATAGTAAACAATGATAAAGGTTAGTGTAAGAGATTATAATCTGGGCCAACTGATGAGTGCTAGTTCAGCATGAAATATACATATTGGGAATCATCCATTTTTTTACATGTCTTTGGTCATATCTTCATGATTAGACCCTTACACAAGGTGTTCAAAGTGAATATAAACCATCCATATCTTTCATGAGAATATAATAAAAAAATTACTACCCATTGTATCTATCTTTTTTTTCAATTCTCACAAATATATATCTGTAATATATTTTCTACACATTTAACCCATTTCTTATATAAATACATGACAATAAATTGTCTATTAACTATGCATATTATAAAACCTTACTTGCTTGACATATTTGACATCCTTTTCATATGTTTCAATTGAATATTATTTATAATAATCTAATTTCTACATGAAAACCTTCTAAACATTGCTAATTTGCTTTTAATCTTTCTCATTAAAACTTAAGCCACTTTATTAGAGCTTAAACGGCTTCATATGCCATCTTCAATTCACCATTCAATGCTAATCTTATCTACTTTTTTTAATATTTTATCTAACAACAACATCATACATAATTTTTAAATGTTAAAGCCGATACTATCACTCCTTTCCAAATAATTGTACATTGATATCTTTAATATATGAGAAACAGGGTAAATTTTAAAAAGTAATCACACTTTAGATATGTCTTCTGTCTACATTTATGAAATTATGTAAATATTAAGGAGTCAATAGTGGTAAAGTTTTGAGTGAAAATGATTATCACTTGAGTGTAAAAATAACTAGAAAGGATAGAAGCAATGAATTTATGGAGAAATGAAGTTACTGTTTTAAGCATGACTTTAAAATTACGAAAATGAAATAAAAAAAAGAATTAAAGTTTTATAGGCTATGCAGATAAAAGAATGATAAAGTGGGAAATATAATATTTACTAGGACTTTGAGCATATAGGTTCCCAAAAAGGCAAGTTTCATTGCAACATAATGCAGGTTATTGCATTATTATCACTTTTGGATTAAACTTGGTTAGGAATAAGGACAAAGCATTTAAATCCAAAAATCTTTAAAAAGCAAAACATTACTCAATCTCAGACTACTAATACTATTCAGAAGCAAATTCTATCCTATTCCAGTGCTTATAACTATTGTAAGTTCTAAAAATTAATAGATGATAGATGACATGGCTGAAGTTTTTCACTGATAAAAGTCATGTTGGAAACTTTTCTGGAGATATGAAAATAGTAGCACTGATTAGAAGTCATATTGATCTCTCATTATAGTATCTACTTCATTAAATATGTAACTAAATTTAAGCATTTGAAACCCCTAATTATTGACTTTTCTCTAGATCTAGGTCATAAATAAATAATGTTGTATGCTAAGCAAAATCAAAAATAAAAGGAATCATTTTGTCTGTTCAATTTTGATATTTATAAGGTTATCAACATTGGTTAAAATTCATAATAAATTTATTTTTTTAGCCAGATGTAAAGATTGCATTAATAACTATTAAATTAATGATCAATTTATACAGGGTTTGAGAAAAAACTTTTTTGAAAATTTTATTTTAATAATCAAGCCAAAGTTAATAAACATGAAATTAGCATAGCTTAATGAATTTGTAATTAAGAGGAGAAACCACTTCCATGAGGCTCTAAACACCTCGCAGTTTTAATAAATAATGTTTAGACTATAATAGATGTTAAATAAAATTTATTTTTGGTAAAAAACAAAAACAAAATAAAAACATCATATATATTTTTAAATATCTGATAAAGATATATACAAAACTGATGTATAGTTCAAACTCAATCTTCTTGTATTGATGATCTGAAATAGTTATTATTTTTTCAGTGGGCTGTTTGTTCATAAATGAAAGTTTTTTATTTATATTTTTTCATAAATTATTTAAAGGGTTTAAAATAAAAATATAATTGAAAGGTAAATAACTGCTGGATCTTTTTTTTTAAAAGTTATTTTCTGAGTTATGTAGTTATAGGTTTTAATATCGTTCATTTGCATTCTCATTTTGTTTAATATCTTGTGGCCCTGTGACTTGATAACTTGCATTTTCATAAATTTGTAATGTAATGCTGCTTCTATGAATTGAAATGTCATTTATTGATGATTCACTATGAGGTTCAAATCCATTTGTTGTGTCTTCATTACTTAAAATATTTAGAGGTTCACTATGCCTTAATTCATTTGCAATGTCATCATTTTGTAAAGTCTGCATATTATTTTCTAGTGAGTATTCAGTTTGTTGAGTACTGATATAATTATTACATTGCGGATTGGGATTTTCAAGACCAGAAGTTTCATTTAGTATGTGGAAATCAGCTATACTTGTCTTAAACTCTGATTCCTGTAAGAATGGTGTACCCAATGCTAATGAAGACTGATTTGGGTTAGTACCAATATGTTTACTATTTAGAAGATTAGAGTTCTCATTTCGTATTTGAAAATCAAATATACTGATTTCGTTTCTGGATTCTGTATTTATCACTGAAATGTTTGATAGCATTGGATTTTCATCCATCCAACTGACCTTTTTTTTGGGAGAAACTTTATTTTTCTTATTGTGTGTAGTATTTTCAATACTCGCTGAAGCGTGTTCAATTGCAATGGTTGTTTTCTTTCTTTCCCTCAATTTTTTCCATCCAGTACTTAATTTTCTCAAACCTAGAAAATAAATAAATAAATAAATAAATAAATAAAATGATAATAATAATGACTGATGATGATGATAATAATAGTAATAATAATAACAACAATGATAATAACAACAATAATAATAATAATGATAAGAAAAAGAAGAATAGTAGTAGTAGTAGTAATAATAATTGTTAATAAATATAGTACCTTCAAATTAAATATAAGATAATAGAAATGATTTTACTTCACCATGTCGTTAATATCATTGCAACATCTCTTTTTGTTAGAATTACATCCAAGTACAAAATGATCGTTTATATTCATGATTCCAGATATTTTAAAAATGTAATCTCTTTAATACCTGGGGTTATGGTGTTACAATAATATTAATCACTCAATGAAACAGAAGTGATTTATGTTGTCTTGTACTAAGAAAAGCACTGTATTGCATATATAACATTAGAGTTGTTAACTCCTAATGAACATGAAATAACAGGCCAGGTCTCTTGCACTAAATATGTATTTCAGCTATATATAGCCTCATCAAACATTGTAAATGTTTAAACATTTGCCAACACATGAGATCAGCACTTTTAGTTCCATATGCAAGCATCTCAAAGCAATTTGTTTGTTTTCAAAGTATAAACACATTAAAGTACAACCATACATATTATATTATGCTTAAACCAGTAGTGCAATATTTACGAAAGTAGGAAGCATAGAACAAATTATATAAATTGGTACAAAGCAGCTTGTCCCATGTGTTTCAAAGATTTTTTAGGATCCAGGAATAGATCCAGAGAATTGATGATTATGATTTAAAAATAATTAATAAAAAACATTTAAAATTTGCAATTTGTTTATTTTGGTGAGTATTAGATTATAATAAATTAAGTATATCCCCATCATAAGCTTCTCTTTTTTCTTTCCAAAATTTGATCCACAATATATATATATATATTGTACTAATAATGAAATTGGCTCATATTAATTTATCTAAAAAAATTATTAAAATAATCTTTCGTAAAAGAAAAAACGTAAAATTAAATGTTGAAGAGTTGTTTTCGAAAAAGATAAGAATCAAATAGTTTTCTATCATTAGTTTTGAAATAAAAGTTAGAAAAGTTAAACTAAAAGTTTTATAAAAGGAAGTAAAGAGTTTTTCTTATTAGCATTCTTAAAATATAAATAATTTAAAGTTTTAAAAATACAAATCTCTTTTCATTCGAATTAAAGAAAAGTAATATATGTGCGTATATATGTGCGATTGTCAATAATAGAATAAATGTATGCGTAATAAATGTTATTATAAATAAATGAAAGTTAAAAAAGATTATCATTAAAAAACACGGCAATGACTATTAATTAATTAAAAATATAAAACAACACATCTTGCATGGCTATTACTAATTAAACAATCTTCCAAAACACATTGCCAAAGGATTAACAATGAAATTTCGACAACAGATATTGCCGGAAGATATCGAAAAAAAAAACACTTCGCAGGTATAAATAGTAAAATTTTATTGAATAATCAGTTCAGTTCATAAATTAATTGAGTCAGTTAAGTCAAGAGAGGACAATCAGTTGAGTTAATTGTATCCAGAAATAAAATGCAGTGCTGAGCAGTTTTTGGGAACTCATGTTTTTCTCCACAGCCTAAAGTCTGATGAAAACAGCAAGATCTGCCTGTGAAATAATGTCAGCGTAATAACATAGAAAACTCCATCAGTATCTAATTGTCTCAAATAATAAACATAAATAATAAGGAAACTCATCAAGGAAACATCCCAGCCGGCTGGAAGTATGCGTAATGGAAGAAGAAAACAAAGTTCTAAATCTACTTTCAAAATCCTAGGTAAAACATTTGCTTATTTTCGTTTATACTGTAATAGCTATTGCATTGCATTAATTCGTGCGAATCCTCCAAGAGTCTAATTATATGAACTCTATATCATACATAAAATGAACTATTGATATGTGTGTTTAAGTTTCAAATGCTATGTAATACTTTATTATTATATATGTGAGTGTATGAGTTAATATGTGCGTGATCATTATATCAGTGTTATTAGTTAAATTAGATAAATACCAGTGTTCTATTATTAAAATCTACAAGAATATTTAAACTAGTTTAGAAATGTTAATTTAAAAATATGCGTGTGTTTTATTAGAATTATAAAATGTTTAAAATTAGTAAATGTTAGTTAATAAATTGTCTTTAAAATTAAACTTTATTTGTCGGTCAATTCTTTTTATCAATTCCTTCTACCAATTTTTTTATTAATTCTTTCACCATTAATTATGTATAATCTGTTAGTGATTACAAATAGCTGAGCTAGTCATGGATATTTAGGCGTTGAGTTAGTGGCCATTGCTCAAAGTGCGTTATTTATTCATTCTTGAATAGATAGCTGGCGCCCGTGTTTATACACAAACAAAAAAAAGTGCTTTGAACATGGTGTTGAACTCAACAGTCGAGAAGAAGTTATGTCCTGGAAATGTAATGCTAGTTATATATTTTATAGCTATCGTTTGGGCATACATACTCTCCGAGTATGTTCTTCTCTGCCTAAGAGGCCGGTGTTTCGAGGACACATATTCGAACCTGGTACAAATGGCTATACCCAACTTGGGGCTGGACCTAAGAAACAATAGTAATTAAATACTTTGTTTCTTGTTCAAAAAATTTTTATACAAAAGCTAAATTACGTATGTAAAAGTGTTTTAATTTTAAAAAAAAAAACCGAAAAAAACTTTTTTTTTTTTTTTTAAAAAAAAATTTATGCTATTTACGTTATTTAAAATAAATCATTATGTTAAATCAGAGACCATTGGATGTTTGGGCGGAGTTAAGGTGTTAGAACGGGTAGAAAAATGGACAAAATGGGTGGAGTTAGCGTATGTTTTCGTCTTAGTAAAAAAAACAAAAAACAATAATATTTGATTTGTTAATGCAAAAGATAGTTTAAAAAAATATACAAAGTAATAGCGTAACTATGAATAAAGAAATGGAGCCGGAAGAAAGCCCAATATATTTTTAAAATCCCCAGTTAGTGGTAAAAAAGAAAGAAGAAGTATCTGAGACACGAATGATGATGAAAATGATGATGAATATGATGGAAGAAATGCGTCAAGAATTTAAACAAAGCCAGTTAGACCTCAAAGCAGAATTGAAAGAAGAAATTAATCAGGTCAAAGTAGAAATGATTAGAGAAATGAGGGAAATAACATGAAATTACAGGAAAGGTACAGAAAAATCAAGAGATCGTAGAAGTAGATTTTGTCAAAGAAAATAAGGAAGTTGAGGTCATCAAAGAGATAGTAGAGTCAGATAGTGGTAAATATAGTAGTTTGGAAATAGAAATTAAATTAGAACCAGATAGTGTTGCTACAGAGAAAGTAGAAACAAATGTAGATCAAGAAATAGAAGAGAGATATAAGTTCAAGGTAGAAAATAGTGTAAAAGAGTTTTTACAAAGAATTAAAAATAAAAGGTTTAAAGTAAACGTTTGTATTCGCTGTAGATTTAAAACAAAGAGAAAGTGTAAGAAAAAATATTCACAGTTAGGAAAAATATGGAGGTCTGAGAAACTTAAAGGTTTTCTAATTTACAAGGCAGAAAATAGAACAAAATGAGAAAGAGATAAAGCAATAAATTTTAATCGAGGGAGAGATGTGAGAATATGGACTATAATTTATGTTAGTGAGTTAGTAGAAAGAAAGAAGGAACTGCCTGACATAGTTTAAAAGTTAGTGAAGGGTCGGAATATTAAAGAAACAGAAATAATGACCGGAAATGGACTATGAGTTTAATATGATTATTTTAACATAGGTGAAAAGCCTGAATTAGGATTTCGCTATTTAAAATGATGGATTGTTTTGTCAAATAATAACAGAGGTTTCGTAAAATAAAAGATTTCGTTTTTTTCCATGCACATATTACTTAAGGAAATGCTCGTAAATAAACAGTTCAAATAAATAAAAAATCAAGTTAAATAAATGGGTCAAATTAATGATGTAAAAGTAAAGTTGTAGGTTTAAATAAATGAAAAGATAATGGAATTTCTAGAATAAAATTAAGTTAGTCAAATAGATATTTGTATAATAATGAATTGCAATAAAGTAAAACAGTTTTTTTTTCTGAGTACACGCACGTTAAAATAAAATAGTTTTGAATATATGGAAGTTAATAAAAGGAAGTAAATACATGGTTTAAAGTAATCAAGTCCAATAAAATCTTTGTATAATAATAAAGAGCAGTAAAATAAAATAGTTTTCTAAATATACGCACATTAAATAAAGAAGCTGAATAAATGGTTTAAAAATAATATCGTAATATAAATAAATATGTAAACTGATGTCCGTGATAATTTAGAATAGTATTGTAAGATTAAATAAATATGTAAGATAATGTCCGTAATGGTTTAAAAATAATATTGTCAGATTTGTGTAATAGAAGTAAATATGTTAAAGTAACGTTCATGTGTATTTAAAAATAATATTGAAAGGTTAAAATAATATAAATGAAAGTCAATCTAAGTTGTATTAGGAGTGTATAAGGGTTTGAATTAAGGGAAGAGGGTAGTATAGAAATAAGTTTAGATAAGGATAAGTTTAAAGCTGTCATCTGGATAAATTCTAGTACCCATAACGAATTGGCAGGGATCATTCTTCTTTTAAAATGCACACTGGTGACAACCAGAGCAAGCTGCAAGTCACTTTTCATGGGAGAATCCCCATATCTCGTACCTCATTTTCCAAAGCATAAGTTGGAAATGGACAGTTGAAAATTCCTGCCATTTGCAGCGGCCTTTTCTTAGTCAAAGTCCGATCAAGAGAATCGGCAGCCAAAGCTTCATTTATAAAAGATCCCTGTGCCACAAAATTAGTTTGTCCTTGTGGTCAATATCCAGGACTCAGAACATTGTAAACAATGTTGCCAGCATAGAAAGAAGAAAAGTATCATTGGAGATTGCCCTTGGTATGTAAAGTAAAAGATATCAAAAAGCAAACTTAGAAAGAATAATAAATTAAGATTTAATGTTGTCAGAGATAAAATGGTCAAAAATAGATGCATTTTACTCTCAAACGGGGACGGTGTAATGTACCAATAATGAAATTGGCACATATTAATTTATCTAAAAAATTTATTAAAATAATCTTTCATAAAAGAAAAAACATAAAATTAAATGTTGAAGAGTTGTTTTCGAAAAAGATAAGAATCAAATAGTTTTCTATCGTTAGTTTTGAAATAAAAGTTAAAAAGTTAAACTAAAAGTTTTATAAAAGGAAGTAAAGAGTTTTTCATATTAGCATTCGTAAAATATAAATAATTTAAAGTTTTAAAAATACAAATCTCTTTTCATTCAAATTAAAGAAAAGTAATATATGTGTGATTGTCAATAATAGAATAAATGTTATTATAAATAAATGAAAGTTAAAAAAGATTATCATTAAAAAACATGGACATGGCTATAATTAATTAAAAATATAAAAAAAATTTGCATGGCTATTTTAATTAAACAATCTTAAAAAGTTGTCAAGGATTATCAATGAAATTGAAAAGATATTGAGAGGATATTGAAAGAAAAATTGAGGTATAAATAGTAAATTTTATCAGTTGAGTTAATTGTATCCAGAAATAAAATGCAGTGCTGAGCAGTTTTTGGGAACTCACATTTTTCTCCACAGCCTAACGTCCGATGAAAACAGCAAGATCTGCCCGTGAAATAATGTCAGCATAACAACTTGGAAATCTCCATCAGTATCTAATTGTCTCCAATAATAATAATCATGAATAATAAGGAAACTCATCAAGGAAATGTCCCAGCCGGCTGGAAGTATGCGTAATGGAAGAAGAAAACAAAGTTCTAAATCTACATTCAAAATCCTAGGTAAAACATTTGCTTATTTTCGTTTATACTGTAATAGCCATTGCATTGCATTAATTCATGCGAATCCTCCAAGAGTCTAATTATATGAACTCTATATCATACATAAAATGAACTATTGATATGTGTGTTTAAGTTTCAAATGCTATGTAATACTTTATTATTATATATGTGAGTGTATGAGTTAATATGTGCATGATCATCATATCAGTGTTATTAGTTAAATTAGATAAATACCAGTGTTCTATTATTAAAATCTACAAGAATATTTAAACTAGTTTAGAAATGTTAATTTAAAAATATGCGTGTTTTATTAGAATTATAAAATGTTTAAAATTAGTAAATGTTAGTTAATAAATTGTCTTTAAAATTAAACTTTATTTGTCGGTCAATTCTTTTTATCAATTCCTTCTACCAATTCTTTTATTAATTCTTTCACCATTAATTATGTATAATCTGTTAGTGATTACAAATAGCTGAGCTAGTCGTGGATATTTAGGCGTTGAGTTAGTGGCCATTGCTCAAAGTGCGTTATTTATTCATTCTTGAATAGATAGCTGGTGCTCGTGTTTATACACAAACAAAAAAAAGTGCTTTGAACATGGTGTTGAACTCAACAGTTGAGAAGAAGTTATGTCCTGGAAATGTAATGCTAGTTATATATTTTATAGCTATCATTTGGGCATACATACTCTCTGAGTATGTTCTTCTCTGCCTAAGAGGCCGGTGTTTTGAGGACACATATTCGAACTCGGTACAATATATATATATATATGAATTCCTGTGAGCTTCCATGTAAATATTCAGTACAATGACAAGTACTTTTCTCAGAGCTTCTTTTTTCTCAAAAAAAAAAAAAAAAGAACAAGATCTGAGGAAAGTACTTTTTATTATACTGAAACATCAGCCATTTATCTATTATATACATTTGTTTTTACATTGAAGCTGTCTGAAATAATACTATGAATTTCATGATAATATTAAAATATATATATATCCCGATATCTCTACAAATATTTATCAATTTCTTCTTTAAAAAACTTGGATAGCATTTGTAGAGATATTGGGATATGTATATGTTTGAATATTCTCATGAAATTCATAGTATTATTTCAAATAGCTTCAATGTAAAAACAAATGTATATAATAGCAAGTGTCCAAGCCATTATCTTAAATAACATAAGACTAAATTGAGGGGAGAGGGAGGCTAGATGACAATAGAATAAAACAGTGCTCTATGACTGAAGAAAGCCAATAGACAAAACTAATAAAAGAATTTACTTGATATCCATTGATTATGAAGTAGATCATTGCTTTCAAATAATATGTATAGTGACCTCTAGGTTTATTACTACCAATTATATCAAATGATATGCATAATAATCTCTGCCTTTATTGCCACTAACTATATCAAATCAGATTTACCCAGCATGTAGAAAGGCCATGTTTTTTTCAATTGATTGCTTTAACAATTTTTTTTAATAAAGACTTAATGTAAATTAGACAAAAAAATTTAATATTATACAAATAAATGTGAAAAACATACGCAATCTGAAAGGCCAATGTTTTTGTAATAGTTTTTTTAATTGGTTAAAATAACCCAGCTCCAGAAGTGTACCTGGCAAGATGTTAATACATTTACTTTTATTAATAAAACTAAATTAAAATTTTAAAATTTAAATATACTTATTATATTTTGACAGTTACACTTAATTGATTTGTAAAAAAAATTAATGGCTGGATTATTTTCTTCACATAAAATACGATTTGTAATAAAAATTACAGATTATTAAATATAAAGACTGGAATTATTTCCTTTGCGTAAAATGCTCATAATATAAATTATGGTTTAGTTAGATATAGTTAAAGTTTTTTTTTTCCCATTTGTGAATGGACAAACGTTAGTTTTGAATTTGACACATAACAGCATTATAAACAAACATTTAGGAATTTTATCAAATAATATGCATAGTAAACTCTATATTTATTTTCATCAATTATATCAAATAATATGTGACTCTATGTTTGCTACCACCAATTATATAAACATTTATAAAGATTAATAAATTCTCATAATTAAAATTAAGCTAATTGCTCTTTGGCATTGTAGTCTACTGTCCATTTATGAATTAAATGTCCTGTGTGATTTGGTATGGGTAATAGAGTGGTGGATACTGGAGTACAAGACTCGCGGATCATAGTTCAACTTTGTCATCTCCGATATTGATGAGAAAAGTAGGAAATTGGAAAAAAAAAGATTGAATCTATTTGATTATTATTTTTTCTTTTTTTTCATATGTCATAGCATCGGCCGGGAGACGAACCCACAACCGTCTGCAACCAACTACTTGCGATGACCTCTCGGCTAACATGTTTGAGTAGTTATTGAAATATATATATATATCGAATAAATTAGTTTTAAATTATATAATTTGGATACGTGACATCAAACATTTTATATGTTCATGAGTAAGAAATTGAGAATGTATTCTTGTTTTTCAAAAAAGTTCCGTAAAAAGAAGCACGTTGGAGGCATTTCTTGAAAGAAGCGCTTATTTAATTATAATCACTAATGTTTTTAATTTAAAACAAAAAAACAACCACTTTCTAATTTTTGTCTAATATTATCAGTTAAACGTTTTTTAAATTATGAAGTGACATTAAGTCGATTCAAATTTTGTTGATCATACAAATAGCAATCTCCCTAATGAATGAAACTTCTAATTAAACAATACGATTTTAATTAGTTTTAAATGGATCCTTCTACTGATATGATCCTGATCAATGTTACCAATATCATATATTAGTATACTAAAATATTAAAAGAAAATAAACAAATATAATAGATGAAACAAAAAATTAAAAAAAAGCATAGCAAAATAAATAAATAAATAAATAAAAATAAAGATCAGTCTGTTTATTAAGAATTGTTTAAGCAGATAAAGAAAAATTGAGTATAGATTTTAATATAAAACGAGAAGTAAAATAAATATTTGATAGCGATTGCAACTAGCTATAATATTTTAGGTTTGCCAAATTTTGACTTACTAATTGGAAGAACCTAGAAGAAGTAATAAATTTTAAGATATTATGATCCATCCAAAAATCTTATAAAATATACATTTTTATGTATAAAAATGCTGTGTATATTTATAACATCATTTTACGCCTGTTTTTGTAATTCTTATGTGATTTTAGAAAGGACTGTAAATAGAATGTTGAGTGGTTGAAAAAATAAAAGATTGAGCAGAATAGAAAAAGTTTTTGGTAAGATTTGTGATGGTGAAGTGATGTAAAATGGCTTTTTAAATGAAGTCAAAAGTTTTTATGCATAAGCTATATATCCAGAAACCTTGTTGGACAAGCCAAACATTTCCTCTCTCAAAAGCATTACATAGTATAATAAATGCATCTGTTTCTTCCTCATTATCCAAGTATTTTCTAATTCTCCTCCAGTTTTTCTCTTTCCTATCTCATTTTAATAAAAGCTGATTTAATAGTTCCACCATCCTATTCTTACATTCCTCAATTTTTTTATAAAGGTCTAAACAAAAAAATTATAAAATCTCTATCTTTTGCCTTTGTATCAAATAGTAATAATCTCCTTTAGTGTTATCAGTACATCCTTTCATATTTTATTTTATTTTTATTTATATATAATATCTTTTTATTCATATTTGTTGTCCATAACTTTTTCCCATTCCTCATGTTTATGTATCTGTAATATATTCTCTATATGACTATCTTATTTCTTATATAAGTAGATAGAATTAAATTGTTTTTTTAATCTTTGCATATTATTTAATTCTTTTTGTTTTCCAAGTGATTGCTATTACCACAAAATATATTTTTATTTATATACTGCAACTTTCCAAACATTTTAAACTTATTTTTATTTTACTCGAGCCTATTTCACTTTGTATAGCCTTATTTATGGTATGTAATTCACCACTCAATGCATATCTATTTCTTTTTATATTCTCTCTAAAACTTTTTGACTTCCCAGCATCAATACGATGCTCATCATTTAGCAGACATCACAATCTCTTTTCAAATAATTTCTTATATCTCATATTTATTACAAAAAGACATCAGATCTTTAATCAATCTTATTCTGTTGTTTGCTTTTTTTTTTAACTCCAATTCCCAATTATCTGTGTGTTTTCGTTTTTTTTTTTTCCATTTAACAAATTACATAAATACTTATATTTTTCCACCTTTTCAAGATAAATATATTCCATTTTCTATCAAGTAGTTTTATCCTTCACTAAATATTAGTGATTTAGATGTTTCTTCATTGGATATAATTTTTATACTTTTTGCCTCTCCATATTCCTCTTATACCAGTTCTGTATCTCATACACTTTTAGCAAAAAAATTCATATCATCATAAAAAAAAAGCTGCCATATTATGTATTTTTCTGGTTCCAACTATATGTGATGTGATGCACTGTGGCTTCTCCTTTTTCAGAATCAGAAATCTCTCAGCCACTATGCCCAGAGAAACATATTAGCTACTTTACTTTCCCTTTCCATTCCCCACCCTACATTTTCCCCATATTCCTTTCTATCCTGCTCCATCCCATTTCCATAACATAATCTTTACCAACTCTATAACCTTTATAACTAAATTCCACTTATCTTTTTCCCAGACCCAGCATAAAAACCAAGATCCCACTTTTTGTATAATCACTTTATATTTATTCTCCCACAACTTCATTATTTGTACCCTTTCTTCTTGCAGGCATTTACATTTAATTAACAGATTCCTAATATTTTCTATACATTCCTTACATAACTTTCAGATATCAGTAACATCTTGTGATTTCTTTGTGCTGTTTAATGCAGTGGAAAATTGCTAGTTTCTGGAGCATAATGATTGATTATTTTTCTGGCACTTTTATGCTCAAACTTTTTATAAATTTACTTATTTATTTATATCTGGGGATAATTCATTTACGCACACACACACATATATATATATATGTATTACAAAGAAATCAAGTCATATGTCACATGACCTAATTTAACAAGCTTGTATTATAAATGTTTCTGATACTGGCTTCCTCAGTGAGGTGCTAGGATATTCAAGCATTAGATTTAAAAATATCTGGATAGTTATCCATTAGATAAAGTACTAGGGATATTCTGCAAAGCTTATTTGTGAGCTCTTTATATAACGTATATATATATATATAACAACATTCTCCCTAATTTTTATCATTTGTTGACATGTGAGAGTTTTTTTATCCATAGCTTACAGGAGAGTTAGATTATTTCTGATGGTTTTAACATTAAAGATTACATCAACAAATATGAAAAATTCCCCCTGGATTGCTATTGCATGATCCAATTGAATCCATTGCTAGAATCTAGTAACTTGTAATTACAGGACAGAGTGCATGCACAGCAATTACAGTTTGCCTTTCTAATTATCACACCTTTTACATAAGAATTTCAAGATTCCTGTTTAGTGTTGCCCATTGTATGTAACAGTAAACCAAATGATTATACATGTACAATTTCTGAATAGACTTCAGGTATTCATTGCAGAATATTAATTCAATCCTTGAGGAGAATAATAACTCATATCCAAAGAAGATACAAGGTCTAAACTGTAGAGCATATCATTTTAGGAGAAATTGGTAGATTGATATTGCTTAGTCTAGGCATCAACAATATGTTAACATTACTGATTAAAGTCAATATGATGATCATAATGAAATATAAACTGTTCAATGTCACAGAGACACCTATTGGATAAAATTAACTAAATTTTGATATGAATACTTTTAATTGTATTCTCATAATTTATTAACTTTTTTTTTCTTACCAGAAGTAACGTATTGTGGTTATATTATACAAATGTAAATTTTGCAATCTACGCTATTTTGTAGACAATTTTATGAATATAAACAAGGTGTTAAACAAAATCATAGTACTGGTAAAAAAGTCAACTCCTAGAATTCTTATCTTTCCTAACAATCATGCTTTATTATTACTGTAGCATTGAGGCTAACGTTAAATTTTAAGTAGCCTAGAAATTAAAGCGCATAAAGAAAGACAGAGAATAATTATAAACATAGAAAAATGGTTTTCTACTTTAAAAATAAATAAAATTACATTAATAGTAAGCAATAAGAATGGAATTTTATTAATCATCAATAGACTGGAAATGTTGATTAATACCGTCTTTGACCAAGCAATAGATAACACATCCAATGTTAACAATGTATATCCAGGTCTGCAGTCGATAGAAAATTAACCCTGAAGGAGATATAATATAGATTATGACTGTTATATATATATATCAAAACTTTTATATTTATTGCATTATACAATCAAGAATATAATAAAATTCATGCATTTATTAAATCATATTAAGTATTCATAATTTTGTTAATTTACCCATAACTACTTCATTTTCTATTCTCATCAACACATCATTTTCTGATGATATAAGCATGAATGTTTCGAAATGACACTGACTTCAATCATCACAAGATGTTATATTTTCGTAATATCTTGTATTAATTTTTTAATGATTCTTCAAATAATGACAGTCTACTGGAAAAAGCTTAGTACAATTATGTGTCTGTCTACTATCAAGGTAAAACAGGCAAATCTCTCTATATATATTGCCACACACAGCAAGCTAGAGTAATCAATGCATGCCAGAAGGCTTGTGCATAAAATCCTTATCTAATGCCTACTCATTCAATATCCCCAGACTAGTTTCTGGCTTGTGGCCTTCATCAGTGAGGAGCATTGGATCTGAGAGCACTGCACCTAGATCTTAGGATCTTAGTTATACACAAGCATAAGAGGAGGTGGTCATGTGATACTATCAAGGTAATCAACTATCCTTTATTATAAATATATAATCACTACAAGATATTTTACATAGACCAATGTTTTTGATGATATGGATGTTCAAATATTAATAATGACATTTTTCATTCAAATAGAAGTGATCAGAGCATTTTGTACTGTACAAGGATTATTTTCATATTGGTTAAGAGTATAAAGTAAAATTATAGCATCTATTTCCTCCCAAAATATATGATTTATTAATCAACATAATTAAATATTTGTAAAAAAATATTATTATTGCATAAATATATTTGATTGTAATTAAATAGTATGTAAATGTGTATTACCAGGTATGTGTGACAATGAAATTCGTGCTTGAATACCAACTGAAAACTTCTTTTTTCTTCTTGGGGTAAAAACCTCTGCAGCAAGACTTTCTACATTCAGACTTTCTTGAAAAAAGTCCTGGTAATCCAGTCCTACATTTTCCTAAATAATCAACAAAATATTGTATTATGAACTTTGCATTTATTTATCTAATATGTGATGCTTTATGTGTTTTGGTGAAAACTGGCTGCTTAGAGTACCATCCCTAAATGTACACATGTGTATCACAGCAACATAGTTAATCTATTCACCACAAAAATTATAAGGTATTAGTTTCTGGATTGTGAGTTACAAAATAAAATATGACAATGTGTTTTGTACCCTATTATTAGGGAACAATATCCTACCATTATATTTTGTTTTAAGCTGGGCAAAATATGAAATAATTTAAACTGGCAATGAAGCAAATGAGTTATAAGAATGGTTTTAATGGATTTTCAAGATTTTGTGATGTTAGGAAGAGTTTTGAAAATACAAAATGCACTGTCATATTTCATGTCATAACTTATGATTTACACATTCAAATGCCTTAAAATTTTTGTAGTGAATAGCTAAATTATTTTGCTACATAATACATAGAATAAATGTGATGGTACTGCAGGCAGCTTGGAGAGAGAACCAAACACCTTTTTACTAATCATATTATTTGAAGATGTTACTTTTTCACATTCTAACATCTATAAAAATAGCTTTCTGGGTTTAAATCTATTTAAGAACTTGGGGTTGAAGTAAAAGAACTTCAGTAAAAAACTCAAACAAAAAAAATATTTAGGTTAATGAGAAAACTTCTTTAGCCTTAGAGATCGTCAATTAGCAATAATTGATAGTTTTTCGGCAACATCAAAAGCTAAATTATCTCCGTTTACATGGATATAATCTCCTCATTTCTATTATTTATTATATTTAATTCAACATATCTATATATTTGTTAGGCTAAGTAACTATTACATGTTAATTTATACCATGAATATATATATGTTGATACGAAGATTTTCACAGGTTGAATATATAAAAGACATATTTTGCAGTTTCAACCATGTTAAAAAATTTAAATATTGATATATCGATATTTCAACTTGATCACACAAGTCATCCACTGGGTGATAAACGGTAGAAAGATGATTGTAGAGGCACTACCATCACCGATTTGAAAAAAACGCTAAAGTTCTACCAATAGCAAAAATGTTAAGAATGTTTTTTAAAAAAATCTTTCCAATAGGAGGAAGTTTCCATGCATCATCTCACTTATTGATACAATCTGGCCTTTTAAGTATCCCAATGGCTTCTCTAATTTTGCACTGGTAGAGATTATCACATCTGGATATTATCATGGTACTAGAAAAATCAGTTTTATGACCTGAATCTATAGTAAGGAGTGAGAGTGCTGATGATGATGAGTGTTGTTTAACTGTATTAGCATGCTCATCTCTCTTAACACTGATGTGACAATTACTCAGACCTATGTGAGAAACTACTATTTTCACATGAGATTTGATTAACACCATGAGATTCAAAAGGGATTGTAAAGCATCTTACATAAGTATGAGTAATCATCGCATCAGTATTAGGAGAGATGAGCATGCTAATGCAGTTAAACAATACTCATCATCATCAGAACTCTCACTCCATACTATAGATTCAGGTCATAAAATTGATTTTTCTAGTATCAGGATCATATCCAGATATGATAATCTCTACCAATGCAAAATTAGAGAAGCCATTGAGATATTTAAAAGGACATATTGTATCAATAAGTGAGATGATACATGGAAACTTCTTCCTATTTGGAAAGATTTTTTTAAAAACATTTTTAATTTAACATTTTTGCTATTGGTGGAACTTTAATAACATTTTTTTTTCAAATCAGTGATTGTAGTGCCTCTACAATTGTCTTTCTACCTTTTATCATCCAGTGGATGACTTGTGTGATCAAGTCAAAACATTGGTATAAAGTCAGATGATGTATGTTGGCTTAACTCAGTTTGAATACTAGGCAAAAGTACCTCGAGGCCACCCATACGCGAGATATTAAATCAAGAATACTATGACCTCTGCCCTCTTCACCTATTACCGAGTCTAATTACGAACCAACAACATTATCTGAGACATACATAAATTATTTGCTCACCCGGCCCAAACTTAGCATCAGAGGAGAGACATGGACAAGAATACTTATAGAGCTAAACAGTTAAATATGCATAAAAGTACTACGAAAAATGTGTTTTGCGTGCCTGGATCATCGAAAAGTAAAATAAAGCATTGGAAGAAAATTAGAAAATTCAAGCTTTTTAGTTAAATAATATATTTAATTAATGACTTTTAAATGTTAGTAATGTTTTAATGGTCTCTGCTATTCCCCTGAATTAATGAAAAACTAACTAGACAATAAAAAAAAACATTAAATGATATATTTTTGCGGTCTAAGTTTTTTCTTCCCAATTTTAATAAAATTGTCAACTCGAATCTCCTCGATAAAGTACGATAAAAAAATCTTTCACAAAGCATTTTCTAATTGCTTTGTGTTAAAAACAGTTTAAAATTATTTAAGATGTATATAGCTAAATAAGATATATGTAATGAGCTAATGGCGGACAAAAGAAGCGTTATCGAGGAGATCAAGTTGGCAAACAAAGGAAACTTACTCGTATTGAATTTACAAACATAAATGAAAACTGGAAAGATATTTTAAATAAAAAATTAACCTTTATTTACACCGCAATGGAATACGAAGTATTGATAACAGGTTAGCCATGAGGAATAGCGCAGAAAAAGGGTTAAATATAAATAGATAGATGATCACACAATATATATATATATATATACATCTAAGAATAGGCTAATAGAAATAATTACGTTACAAATATAAATAAATAAAACAATTCAGAAATATACTACAATAATGCAATTAAGAAAGGTAATATCAAAAAGGGTTAAATAGTAAATAGTTCATTAGGAGAGATACGATTACCATCCTGGTTCCTTGGTCTTGTTCCTGCAATGTTTGTGGCTTGATACGTCCGTCGATAGGTATTTGTCCGGACAAGGAAAAATGGAAATACATAGCATTCTTTCAAGGAAAGTCCCACAGACATGGCAGAGAGTTCAGATTAATATTGGTTGGATACTACAGCATTTTGATGGTTTTTAGGAATCCCGGTGGCAAACAAAGCTATTTGCTTAGCCACCAAACATAATCAAATCCATCAAATTCATATGACTTCTAACTCGTTGCATGTTAAAACTTCTCCGTGATTCCAAGGATGACAGTTGAATAACTTTTTGGAGCAAGATCTAAATGAGAAGTAAAATCTGGGAGGTTCACAGCACAGGATCCGCTGAGTAATCAATAACCAATCCTTATAATCATAATCATCAGAATCATAATGAATGAATGGAAAATCTGAAACGGAATCAATTCTCCAAAGAGAAATCTGACTGAAAGCAAGCAAGAGAAATCTGAATGAATTCTCTAAAGAGAAATCTTAAAAGCACACACAAGAAAAATCTGAATAAATTCTCTCTAAAGAGAAATCTCAACAGGAAAGCCAAGTCTTTTGTTCTCTGTCCTATTTATACCTTTTTTGTAAGCTAACTTTTATTGTTTTGCGTATGATCTTAGATCTTGATACCCCCCCCCATGCTCCTTTGTTTCAAGGTAACATTTTCTAAAAATAACTTTTACTTTTTTATTCTAAATTTCTTTCTTTAAACTTTGAATTTTTATTAATTAAAAAAAGAAAAGAAGGCCATCTTTAATTTGCCTTGAATGGGCTCACTAATTAAAAACATACATTCCTTTAGAAAATGTTGGCGGGCTTATCTCAAAATAAAATCATACGCCATATTTTAACAAGATTTTAAAAAGAAAAATATATTATTATTTCTTTTAATAAAATAAGCATTTTATTTCAGCAGAATTTTGCATTAACTCATATATATATGCTTGATGTGTATATATGTTTGATTAAAAGATTTTACAAGTAATTTTTTTAATAGCAATTTAATATTGGAACGGAATTTATTTAAAACGAAATATTTAAATGCAAATACAAATTTAATAAACGTAATTAATTTTAGATGTAATGCAAAACCCTGCTGATATTGGGCTATAAACTTAATTCAGGCCTACAATAGTAATTAAGTTTATAGGAGGCTGTGAAGCATGGATCGGACTTCCGGATCCATTGCTTTAATATCAATATTTAAATTTTTTAATACGGATGAACCCGCAAAATATGTCTTATATATATACATTACCTAAAGTCAATCAATAAAGAAAAACTAAAACAATAGTTAAAAAATTATAAATAAGCCAAACTAAACTAAAATAAAAACATACAATACAAAAAAATATTTTATTTTAAAAACTTTTAGTTTAGCTGTTCTTGATTATTGTTACTAAAATATTACTGAAAAGAAAATTTCAATTAAATATATATATAGTTCAACTTCTTGTGCTGGTGGATGGAATGATGTGCAAGAATTGAAATAAATGTCAAGCGTTGGTGGCTGAGTGGTCAGCACAGCCACCTTACAAGTAGTTGTTCCGGGTTTGCTTCCTGGTCGATGCTTTGACACATGAAAAAAAAAATCAAAAAAAGTTAGAAAATATATTTTTATAATGTAACGATCATAGACTTTTCTACAAAGCATTATAAGAGGATAGAATCCAATCCCTATCTTGTCCAAAAATGGTGTGATGGAAAATATTGAACTGTCAACATGGTCATGCAGATTCAGATGCTTAATATCTCTAACTCACTTGAAGAGTGAAGGATTTTTTTTAATGAAATGCATACATACTATGATGGTCTAATAGATGTGGTGGAGGTGGAATAAGTGATTAAGGAATAACAGGCATGGTGATTGATAAAAATCATTATCATCTAAACATCACTTTTTCTTAGCATGGGTAAAAATTCAGCATTGAAGTAAATGTTAAACAACACAGCATCATCAGTAATTATCAACAAAGGTCAACAGTCATCCCTTCCGCTTGGAATTAAAAGAGGAACACTATAATATTGAAGATTAATCGTTATCTAACCAGTGCCTTACTTAGGATATTATATGATAAAACATTATTATTTCATCTGCATGCCCATAAGTTTAAAAATAGCTATAATAGTAAATATATCAAAAAATTCTGGGATCCTATCAATACTGATCATGATCATGCCACTAGCCATCTGGTATCATCATCAATAAAATAGTAATCATTATAAAATCTATAAAGTGAGAGGACTTTAAAGGTGACTTTCATTATTTTAGCACCATCTAAATTATTCTAATGAAAATTATTACAGATGTCCAAACACATACATATATGTAAGGAACTTGAACTTGGACTTTCAAGCTTCTTACAGCTATGCAGTCCATCTTATATAACTGATACACATGACCAATACATGTGAAAAAGATAATGATCTCTAATATATATATATATATATTTTGTGCAGAACCAGCACTCATCAGTTGGTTCAGATCACTCTCTCCCACACATATATACAATCAATGCTATACTTATATTTGAAATGGCAAATCATCAAACGAAAGGAGTTTGCATAATGGTGGATTTTAGCAGGACTAATTTAGCATTTTTTATTCTTAGAATTTTTAGATATATCATAGAAAGTTGACGTTAAAATTTATTTTACGTAACAATATCTATATCCGTTTTTCAGTAATTATGCTCCAGTATTGGTCAGAAAATTCATAGAAAAAAACGCTTTGCAACAGTGTTCTTCATTTATAGCAGTAAAAGATTAAAAAAAAAATATTTAAGACTCTCTACATATAAACTTTAGTTATTGAGATTACGGTAATGGCGCTGTAGACTTAAATTGTTTGCTGATAGTGAAGTTATGTGCAGCATATGAATTGATTATTACACACATTTTATTTAAGCAAAAAAATTGCTTTAAAGGATTGGAAATTAGAATGTAAATAAAAGTAATTATATTACGCACAGTCTTATAGATGCTGATCATAAGCTGATATACTTTATAAATAAATAATCAATTAGTTTATCGCTCAGAAGTTCATTAGAAGTTTGTGCATGGAAGGGGTAGAGTTGGAGACATATTCCATGATCCATAAGCTCCAGTTTCTACATTTCGCTACTGACCAAATCATCCAGAGCAATTAACATCCTCCAAAGTTAAAACGATAGTTGTACTAAAAATAAATCATTTTCTAAACATAATGGCACAAATTTTGGTATCCATTCTTTCTATAGAAGCTCCTTTAGCTCATGCTAAATTTTAACATCTAAACACTAAAATTATCAACTGGATTTTCAAGCTTATTACGCTACTGAAGCATGAAATTCTTTTAAAAAATATGTTGTTGAACCAAATAAATCTATTCTTGGATTCATGGGGGGGGGGGTAATTATTTCTAAGAAAATGATTATATTATTAACGACTCGATTAATAAAAAAAAAAAAATGGCACCTTTTCCATTTGGCAGCAGTTTTGCACAAAAAAAATTTGTGGATTAATATGAGAAGCTAAGGGAATAAAAATAAAGGGAGATTATTATCTTCACATTACAAATTATATCAATAATAAAATAATCTTTATTAAAATAGCTTCAGGAAAGCAAAGAAATGTCTAATCTTCTCCCATAGTGGAACAATAAAGAAGACAATACCTATTTGATTTGCCAATTTCCAAGTGACTTGTGTTTTAATAATTTTCAATCCTTGTTCATCTTCTAAGAATAGCTAGATACGCATTTGTCAACCAATTTTGTAGGGTTGGCTGCATTGGCTATGATATAAAGTCAGCTATCTGAAATAAAATTCTAAATTTGTTTTTTTTTTTTAAAAAGCCTCATTTACCATTATTCCATTCATAATTGTTTAATAGAGAAGAAGATATAAATTAATATAAAAGTTTATCGGCTTAACGTTTTCAAGGATCCATGCCTCATATTCATAGCTTTTATAAAATGTATAGTAAAATATATGCAAATATTCAAATAAGCTAGTATTACGTCATCGAGATTTTGAAGCAAGTGTCTTTCCTATTAATAGTATGGATGTTTCCATTAATGTAAAATGCCTTCTTTATTTTTCTTTTGTGATCGTTTGCTTCTGAGCACAATATTATGGGATTGGCAGGTGTGAAGCCATGTCCAGATTGTTTAGCATGCTCCAAAAATACAGAGGTTGTGTTGCTTTTCTTCTGAGCTCTGTTATACGTATAAAGATGTTGAGACAGTCTAGTGTTGATTGTAGCTTTCATTTCACCATAACATATAGTGTGGAATCCGGCCCGAGGGCAGGCAATGGAGTACACCACATGTGGGTGAATGATCGATCAATGTGGTCTTTAGAGTTGTTAATCAATCTATTAGAATTAGGTGAAGTTCTAAATGCTATGTTAAATTTATCGGTTAATGCTTTCATTAGTTTGTTAGCTATTTTAGAAATGTAGGGGATTGTTATTCTTGGTAGATTAGTGTGAGGTATATTATTGTTTATTGTATTATGAAATTTTGTGATTTTATTTTTAATAGCTTTAAATTTGAACCCTGCTGCTAAATTTAACATAGCATTTAGAACTCCACCTAATTCTAATAGATTGATTAACAACTCTAAAGACCACATTGATCGATCATTCACCCCACACGTGGTGTACTCCATTGCCTGCCCTCAGGCCAGATGCCATGCTATATATTATGGTGAAATAAAAGCTGCAATCAACACTAGACTGGCTCAACATCTTTACATGTATAACAGCTCAGAAGAACAGCAACACAACCTCTGTATTTTTGGAGCATGCTAAACAATCTGGACACAACTTTACACCTGCCAATCCCATAATATTGTTCTCAGAAGCAAACGATCACAAAAGAAAAATAAAGGAGGCATTTTACATTAATGGAAACCCCCATGCTATTAACAGGAAAGATACTTGCTTTGAAATCTTGAAGAAATGGGCTATGTAATACTAGTTTATTTGAATATTTGCATATATTTTGCTATACATTTTATGAAGGCTATGAATATGAGACATGGATCCTCGAAAACGTTAAGCCGATAAACTTTTATATTAATTTATATCTTCTTCTCTATTAAACAATTATAATTAAGTGTTTTTTGTTACATAATATTGAGAAGTAAAACTATATTTATTACATTATTCCATTCATAAACGTGTGAAGAGTGTATAAAAAACTACATTAAAAAAATACAAAATGTTAGCTTTGAAGTATCATCCATTTGCTACTTTTTATTCTCATAATGCTATTCAAGATAATAATGTGAAATACTCTAAATCTTTAAAGTTTTATCTAATCTATTTATATAGCTGTATGGAATTTGTATTAAATCAGAAAGTATATATTTTAATCATCTCAGTAATTAACTGCAAGCATTACTTTTGGCTTTTTGACAAAAATAGATATAACATTTAATTTATATGTGATGTGTTGTACTGTAGCTTCTCCTTAAACGAGGTCAAGAATCTCTCAGCAATTATCCCCAGAGAAACCTGTTAGCCACTTTATTTTCCATTCTCCAGTCTAAGCTTTCCCATATTCTGCTCCATCGCATTTCCACAATATAATTTTCATCAACTCTTTGGCCTTTATATCTAAATCTCCCTTATCTTTTCCCAAACCCAGCATAAAAATCAATAATTCACTTTCTGTATAATCACTATTTTCATATTTATTCTTTCATAATTTCATTATATGTACCCATTCTGTTTTCAAGCATTTACATTCAATTAACAAATGCCTAATATTTTCTATTCCTTCCTTACATAATTTACAAAATAAAATCACCCATATTTTTTCATTTACAGGTATATTCTCTTGTTGCTAAAGATCCCGTTCGAGCCTTAAACAATAAACTACTTTCCTTACTATTATCATATATTAACTCACACCTAATATTCGATTTGCTTCTATATATATTTAAACTCTTTTTACTCTCCATACTATTTCTCCATCTCTCTAACTCCCTATTCTTTATTAATAAGTCTATTCTTTTATCCCATTCCTTACCATCTGTAATTCTATTTTAGAATTAATTGTACAAGCATTGGATTAATCAATGAATGTTATTTGGTTTTCCAGTCTACATTTTTTTTTAGCAGCTAAACTTTGATTTGCGATATAACAATGTATAGTATTTACTTATATTAAAATTAAAATTTTTAGAACATGAAAAATGATTACAATAGAGCTACATAATATTTAGCAATGAAGGGAAAATATTAATCGATAAAAAATAAAATGAATGTATTTATTTTTAATGGCTACATTAAATAATATAAAAAAATTAACATATTTTGCAGTCCAAATAATAATTTATTTACATAAAGAACATCAATCATTTGCCAAAAAAATAAATGGATGACAAATAAAAACAATACTGAAATGCTAATCTATAAGAATTGTTTGCTTTACTCTTGAATTTACAACTATGCGTAAGCTTGAGATTAAGACCTGTAGAAGTCCCTACCTTCGAATTTTCAACCGCACATGCTTTAGGTTTATTGCCGTAGTAAATATTACTTAGGTAATCAATGTGCATTAAATAAATTTATAATTACAACTATAAATTGATATTAAAAAAAATGAAATTAATATATTTTATGATAAAAAATATATATTAATTGAAAAAAAGTAATCCGCACACAAAATATATATGAAATACAAGAAAACAAAGCATAGTCTACAAAAATAAGTGTTTTAAATGCATAACAAATCAAATTGAAATGTGAGATCAAATGTAAATCCATTAGAAATGAAATTCTGAAAATACAATCATTCATGGTAGCAAACCTATCAAATAAAAATTGTATTTCATCAATCAGAAAAAAATAATTAAAGTTAGAACTTCACACCATAAAATTAGACTAAATAGTCTTTTTATGGACAACAGAGCTTCAGCATACATTTTATTTGTCACAGATATACTTTTTTTGTCACAGATATACTTTTTTTGTTAAATAATTAATATTCTTTGGTAAATATATTATTTTTATTACAAATAATATTGTTTTCTTTTTTTTATTTAGTATACATTTACAATCATAAATTGAAAAACAAATATGAACCATTAAACATCACATGATCATCATTGCTTCCATTGATTATTTTAGCTTACACTGAGTGACACTACTGTATGAAGAGTTTTGTCTCTGTGTTAAGTATAGATGATATTACTTTTATCAATTAATTATTTTTTCATTTATTACTAAGTACTATGTAGTTCTGTCAAGTGAGGAGATCATGCACTATATTAGCACCAAGAAAACTATAGTCACCCACCAGACTGTTAAAAAATAAGTAACAATAATACTACATGTAAATGTTTCTTACTGCAATTTGTGAGATTCTTTTACTCCTCAACTGCTGAAACCTTGAAATTACACACAAAATGGCATATATCTGAAAAAGAAAGACTACCTAGAATAATTTCAGTGATTTTTATGCATTTTTAATAAAACAATTTTATTTTAAAATGTATTGTAAGGTGTTAGAATAAAATTAAATGGAATTTTCGATTTCTGTAGTATGATCTATTAGCATGGTTTTCATGATGGAGAAAAAAGTCAGTACTTTTTAAACTTATAGTAAGAAAACATCTGATATAGAATTATTAATATACTGTATTCCCTCCTTATCCACAATTCAATAAAAATAGTCAATATAAAAGTAGGCTTTTTTATATATTTCAATTTTTTGCCACACACACACACACACCTTCTTCTTCACATGTTCTACATATAAATATATACATACATATATGTGTGTATTAAAAATACATAGTTCAATATGGTTCATTAAATTTAGCCATGATTTTCAGTACATAGTTTCAAAAGCAAACTCTTGGATATTGATGATCACTGTACTCTAGCCTCCATGTCTCAAATTTGAAATCATGCCATTGAGTTCTGATACAATAACTGCAAATATTAAAATAGTGTATGCTTGCATGATAATAGAGTTAACAGTGATATAAACATATCAGTCTCTCATCTAATAATCATGTGGAACTCTGCAGTCAACATTTCTCTGTGTGCCTATGCCATTTGTTTAGAAATATATCACAATTAATAATATTTGATTTCAGTTTAACATTGAATCACTAAATTAAGCATCACATCATTACACTAATCTCTTCTCTCGATATTAGCTAGTGGTGACCTCTATATTTACTTACAGTTTATGAAAATACTGGTTGATATAATTAGATATCTATCCTCATACATAATGATGATATGAGAAATTAAATGCATCTTAAAGATAGAAGACATAATAGGCAAGCAATAAATTATCTACTAGTTGACAGCAGATAATTTAAAAATTAAAAAACAGCAACACTTTATTACATAAAACTTGTGTATAGGGTATATATTTGAAAGTATTATGCTCCCAAGAGCAGTTAATTTCATCAAATTCTGCAACCATATATGGCAAGCTTAATAACTAGCATGTTTAATAACAAATGGAAAGTAGATAGCATAATGTTGTAATATATTCTTACTTGAGACTGACTCCTGGCTTTTATTCTAATTAATAAAAATTAGAATTCAAAGCTAGAAGTAAGGCACTTATGTATCTAGCAGTCACTTTTTATTTTTTTGTACTAGTCAAGCCAATAGCATGAAATAAAAAAAATCCAAAAGATTTGAACCTAAACTAACGCATTTATACAATTATATATATATCTGACACCAATTCAGTTTCTGTATATTTTAATGACTTTTGTTTGAAGCCAACTGTAGACCTCATACCCTTGACTCAAAAGATTAATACATACATAAATATCACATAACTTTCTCATATGCTTATATTTATGGTTCCAAGATTGCTTTTTCTTCATCCTACTCTAGAGCCATCTATTGTAAGCTTAAGTAAATAATAAATATCAGATGGTAGTCTGCTAGAATGTTCCATCCTCAGAATGGTTTCTTTCTGCTGCTTTTATTAATGAACTAATTCGCATCTAGCAACTGCTTTTCTCTCCTTTGTGTTATTAAAACTAATGGACTGAATATTAAAAAAAAAATTCTAAAGTTTTGAGTCCAAGACGAACTTGACTAGTTATATAGATCTGATATCAGATCACACCTTTCTATAGATTTGAAAGATTTCCCTCTTATGTAAGCTTCTCCTATCGATTGGTTAAAAAGTTAATAGTACAAACAACGATATCACTTGCCGTTTCACGTTTTCTCAAATGCTTTTAAAACCATATTCAGACCAGTTTCTGATTTTTACTTTTATCAGTGAGGGCTAGAATTTAAAGCTGAAACTAGTACAGTATGCATCTAGCAACTATTCTTTACTTCTGGATAGGCACTTCTTACATTTTTAAAACACTGATTTGATAATCAATTGAAACAAATTATGCAGAATTCCTAAAGTTAATTTTTAATTATGTAGTTAGTTTTACATTAATATTTTTTTACTCACTCAAATTAATCTATAATTTTTATTCATAAATCAATTTTTAAATTATTAACAAACCACAAATAATATAATATTGCACAATAAATTTTAAATAGTCTTTCAATAATGAAGTGCAAATAAAAAACTTTCGTGAGCATTTCACTTCAAAATTTTTATTATTTTTTCAACAAGACTACTATATCAGATCAATTAACTTAGAGATTATAATTTAACTTTTCTTGTGTAACTATTATACAAAAAGTACATATAATTAAATTCAAACTTTAACACCCTCAGTTTCTAAACAGTTGTTTTTTTTATTATAAAAATAACTCAATAATTACGTTATTTCAACACTCAAAAATTTAAAAAACCTAAGCCTCTACACTCAAATTAACACACTTGAATAGATATATAGATTTGATATGTCAATTTCTACATATTTTAATGATGTCAGTTTTATGCTAACCGTGGTTTTCTTCTATCCTTTGAATAGAAATGTTAATATCAATAGCAATATCAAAGCATTATACTATCAGGTGTCTATTGATTACTCAGGCTTAGAGCAGATAGTTTTAGAGTAAAGGTGAAGAGAATTGCTTTTGGAAGCAATATATAAGAATATCAGAAATTATCACAACATTATTGTTGATACTTATCTTACTGGCCAAAGGCTAGAAAGACATACAGTTGGCATGGAACTAGTGTCATTAAAATATATAGAAACTGATTTAATGTCAGATCTTTTACAACTCTGTATGCAACTTAACACAAGTTCAAAACTTTTAGGTTTTTTGAATTTCAGGCTAATAATTTAAATTTTATAAAGGAATAAAAGATGGCTGATAAGTGCATGAGTACATTAATTCTAGCTTTGAGCCTAATTCTTATAGATAAAATCACAAGCTGGAAACTAGCCTATACTATCTCTTGTCCATTATTTACTCAAGCTTGCAGTAAATGGTGTTAGATTAGAATGAAAAAAGAAGGATCTTGAAGGCATTTAAGTAAACATATAAGTAAGTCATATTATTATTGTGAAAGATCTGAAAAAAAGTTTAATTCTTTGATAGTCACGTACATGGCATTTAATGAACATTATGGGGGGGGGGGGTAATAGCATTTAAAGATAAAAAAAAATTAAAATAACATATTTTGACTTACATTGAGAATAGTTGAAGAAATATTCTTTATACCAAATATTGGTATTCCACTGGAACCCTTAAAGCAAAGAAATCAGTTAATACGAATCTCTTTTTAGATTTTGATCAAATACAAGCACATAGACATACATATATTTGTGAAGTAATCTTTATAAATCAAACTAACTCACAATTTCAAATAATAATTATAAATTAAATTTTTAATACAATAACTTGAATAATCCCACAAACAACAATAGCTATTAAATATACAACACTGAGAATATATAAATAGTAATGTTTGTGGAGAAAATTAAATTCTGTGTGTATGTACCATGAAAATACATCAGCAAATACGCTGTATTGTGTTAATAGCTTGTGTATACATAGAAAATAGTAATCATGTGATGTTTCACGGGGTTTAATACCATGCAAATAATTAGAAAGTCGGATTCATTAATCATTTTAAACAAACTTGCAAATAGTATCCTCTCCATATCAATACTAATCTATCACTCAGACAAAAAATGTTTCCCTTTGGGCTAACTTCCTTGCAGTTGTATGAACATGGGCAACAAATCAAATACTGATATTTGAAGATGTGAACCTTATATTAAAGGAGCCATTCTAAAAGTGGACCATACAAAAGGAAAAATTATTTGAAAGTTGAAATGATTCTAATAACTTGATGTTTATATTATTATTATGGTATGCACATTCAGAGTTTACTTTTCATAAATATTATTAGTGTGTATATTTTCACTGCTATATATTTAATAATTATTGTTTATTTACACAGTTATTTTAATTACTGTATTAAATTACTTCTTAATTGTTATTTAAATCTCTGAGTTACTTTGAAACTTTATGAAGATTGTTTTTAATATCCAATATCAATTTTGGAGCTTTTCTCAATAAATATTATTGTACATTCACAATGTCACATATTGAATAGCTGTTATTTTTTATGGGTTTATTGAAATTATTGTATGACCTTCTAGGCAACTAAACAATTTATCATTTTTTGGTTTTTAATTATTTTATTTTTTCTAGATGATAAAAAAAATCACCAAATTAGTGCAGTGCAAATGATGTCTTTTATTAGAAGTAGACAAGAAAGCTATAAATATCTGCTTTGAACTTTTAATCTAGTGCCCATTGATTTCTCACTAAATACATAAAGTTAATTTTAAAATTGAGAAAGAGATGGTACTGTTGTCTATTAGCTAAAAAAGACTTAGTACTTTTGTGAAATATACTTGCAAATGATGGAGATAGCTAACTTTTACACTATCTATCTATCTATCTATCTATCTATCTATCTATCTGTCTGTCTGTCTGTCTGTCTGTCTGTCTGTCTGTCCGTCCGTCCGTCCGTCCGTCCGTCCGTCCGTCCGTCCGTCCGTCCGTCCGTCCGTCCGTCCATCCATCCATCCATCCATCCATCCATCCATCCATCCATCCATCCATCCATCCATCCATCCATCCATCCATCCATCCATCTATCTATCTATCTATCTATCTATCTATCTATCTATCTATCTATCTATCTATCTATCTATCTATCTATCTATCTATCTATCTATCTATCTATCTATTTATCTATCTATCTATCTATGGTATAGGTAAAAGAAATAATATGGGGAGATGGGAAAACATCATCATCCCAATTGAATAATCAAAATCAAAGAAAATGAACAAATGTAAAATGAAATGATCTTATTAAAATGAGAGTGAGCATAGACTAACAATATAAGTATACTATTATAATAATACTAATAAGCTATAAGATTACCAGAAATTATTCTAATAATAATCAACAGTCATATATTGTGACTGGATTTAAAAGAGGCACACTATAAACAGGCTAATTATCTAGCTGCAGCTAAATTTAAGGCAAAGTATCACATTGACCAGGATACACATACTTAAGTGCTAATCTATCACTGATAATAAAAAATAATGCTGGGTTATTATTACATGCTGATAATCATCAATTCTCTGATCACATGGTACCATTAGTGTATAGGCCAACTATAAACTAAATTTATTCTAACAAAACAATTAATAAAGTGCAGGGAATGAACTTTAAAATGATACTTTTGCACCATTCAGAGAACTACCTGAATGACTAAACATAAACATAACTCCCCACATATAAATAACATAATCATTACTGCTCTCTAGAACTATCAAAATAATACTTTAAGGAATATGACTGTTATTAAAAAAAGTATAAATATATAAGCTTACTTACAATAATTAAAATAGTTTTACTAGAATAATTTAAAAACCCCTAAACACTCTGTTGTAATGAAGTCAAGTCTCACAGACAGCCAATTCATAGATCAGATAGGTAGAAAAATAAAGACATTAACACTAGAAATTTTTTTTAAACACTTATTTAATAAACTAGCTGATTAATAATTAAGAAAATTTAAAAAAGACATGATAATATGATAATTCAAACTTAAATGCATTTTATCAAAAATATTACTTTCTATAGGAAATCATATTAACCAGCTGACTTTTATTCATTACCTAACAAAGATAAAAAAATTAAATTATCTAAAACAATTTTTATAATTTTGGAAGAAAAATCAAATGAATGAAAAACAAACACATTTACAAAAAAAGTTAAATCACTACAATTATTCATTATGACCAATTATTGTTTATATACAAAAATTTCTCTAACACAGATAAAAAATTTAAATTAGCTAAAACTCTTTTTATGATTTTGGAAGAAAAAACTTATAAAGAAAAAAACATATTTCAAAAGAAAATGTTAAATAAATAAAATTATTCAATGTCACCAAATATTATTTCTGTAAAATGGTTTGATTTACAAATGTAGATAAAATATTCCATTAAAATTTACCATGGTTCTGTTTTTCTTTTGAGTCTTTTTTTGATTGTTGCAATTGTCAGTTTTTTTATTGACTTCCACTGTTGATTTAAAAATCCTTTTTTCTTTTTGTAGATTTTTAGAAGTTATCCATTAGCACATCTTTTTAGAGTAATGAATTCAGTCAAATTTTCTACATTTTTGCAATAGAATATTTTCTAGCTTTTACACAAAATGAATTTATCCATTTTTTAAATCTAATAAATTTTTCAGGTCAGGCTAAAACATAAATACAGGCACCAACTTTCTTGAATAAAGATTAGGCTTGCTGCATATTACATTGGGATTATTCTTTCACTTTTTAAAATGTTTTTTTCAGTGAAGGTTACATGATGAAGTTGATGATGCTTGGCTTCTTGTTAAAACTTTGAGATGATTTTTTTTAATTCTATATTATAAGACCTGTTTTCAGCTGATAATGTGCTTTTCACAGCTAAACTTTTGCTTCTATCTTCTTCAGCAAATGAATCAACAGAAACTGCTACTACTAATTTTTTCAACAGCTTAACCAAAAAAATTGCTACTGTTTCTTTCAGTAGTTGAATCAAGAATAAATCCTCCTACTGTCTTCTTCAACAGTTTGACTAAGAATGATTGACAGTTTCCTCAGGTCTCCTGACTTAACTAATCTCCAATAGTGCTTATTTAGAATATTCCTATTTCATTTAATTACAATTTTGTCTCCAACTTGACTAAATTTAACCCTAACCAATTGGATTTATTTTTATAAAATACTATTTTTCTTCTTCAAAGTTAAAATTGCAAACCATGTCAAAGATAAATTAAATTCCACTCATAAAAAAAACTCTATGGTTTTTTTTCTTATGCTAAAATAAAAACAAAAAACAGTTAATTACATTGACTTGAAAAACATTGCCTCTTGTCTTAGAGAAACATAAAGAAAAAAATAATTGGAACAAAATTGAACAAAAAAGTTAAAATCTTAATTTTTGTTCCTTTTTTTTTTTAAAAAAAAAATTTCCTTATTATTTTTTTTAAAGTTAAAATTAAGACTTTTTAATAATTTTCTAAAAAGAAAAACAATTATCTCTTCTAGTATCTTTTTTTTATATTAACACTGAACCTGGTAGTAATTAAAATTACTATAATTACACAAGAAAGAAAAAAATAGTTTACATTATTTTATACTTCTCTCTCTCTCTTTTACAACCATTTATTATTTATTAAAAGTAATATTCACATTATTATTAAAAAATTGTGAAAATTTTTTATATTATCATTTGGTAAAAACACTTAATTAAATCAATTCTTGTTATTATTATTAAAAAACAATGCTAGATTAAATTTAGCATTTCCCATTAATTAAATATCCTTTTTAAATTGAAGAAGTTTATAATTTCTGACATGGCCAGAGTTGACCACTGTCTATAACATTACATTTAAAAACACTACATTTAGAAACTTTCAAGACAGAGGTAAAAGGTGATATTTTGAATAACAATGATAATGGCTTACTCCTCAATGACCCTGGATCAATTTTAATGCAAAATGATGTTATAAAATGCACAATTATTTATGTGTAACAAAAATACTCAGTCACTGATTGTGAGGTCCTAAATAGGTAAAACATTTTTAGCTTGTTAGAAACAAGTGCAAGAATGATTAATTATTAATAGATGATCAATAAATTGTGAATTTATAAAAATGTCTGAAGACCATGATTCTAGCCAGGAGCTCATATTTCTAAAAATCAAATGAGTCTGACATCTTGGGTAAAAAAACTTGATACAAATTAGGGAGGGTGATGTATATTAATATATCCTCAAACCATTTTTTTTAAATAAAAAATAAATTAGTTAAAAATAAAGATAAAATACTAAAACCTTTAATGATATACACAAAGTATAGTTGGATAATATAGATACAGCAATAAAAGTGATCATTAAGATATAAATTTAAAAGAATAAGAAGTAAAATATTCATCTCCATTTTATTAACTCATCATTCTAAGAGGGATCTTGTAATATTGTATACAGTGACCAACTCTGATCACGTCAAATATTACAAATTTTTTAAATTTAAAATATATTAATTAATGGCAAAAGGTAGATTTAATTTTAGCATATGGTTTTTTATAATATCTAACAATGATTTATTTAAAGGTTTAAATTTTTAAAATATGATAGTTCTCAAATATTGTTTTTAAATAATAATGTGAATATTATTATAATTGGTTAAGAGTTGTAAAAGTGTGATAAAAGTATAAAATAAAATATTTTTTTACTCTCTCTTTTCAACAATTTTAAGTATTTATCAGTTTTAACTTATCAAAAGTATTAAGAGAATATATTTCTCTTTTGTCAGTTATTGAAAAGTTGTAATTTTAACTTTTAAAATGTAATAAGAGAGATAAATAGGCAAAATGTATTTTTATTAGATATTTAAAAAGGAACAGAAAAAAGTATTAACATTTTTAGTAAGAAATTTTGTTTTAATTAAAGTTTTTTTATTTTCTCTTTATCTCTCAGCAAAACAAATTAGTAATGATAATTAAAAGATTATTTTATTTTGCATAAGAGAAAAAACAATTACTGAGAAATTTTTTAATTAAAAAAGGGAGAGAAATAATTAAACAATTTTCCTTTGTTAATTAGTTAGTGTTTAATTTGTCATATAGAAGACAAGATGTGATTGGATGGATACAGGATTGTTTCGAAAATAATAGTGGGGTAAGTAAATCAGTAGATCTCAGTGTCTTATGGAGAACAGGCATTCTTAATCCAGTTGATGAAAAACAGAAAAGCAGAAATCCATTTGTGTAGAGCACACCACAAGAAAAAATGTTTTCTAAAATGGATTTGAAGAAGACCATGTGCTAAGTTTAGCTAAAATCTAAGCATCATTTAACTTCACTCATGTAACCTACTCACTAAAAATGTATAGAAGAAGAATATACCTAGCTGCAATAAACCTTGTTTTTATTCATAAGCATTATAGTCTCATTAAATGTTTTATTAGATTAAAAAATGGATAAATTCAGTTTGTTAAAACCTAAAAATATTGTATGGCAAAAATGAATAAATTAATTGTGTACATTAGCATGGAAGTAGATATTAATGAAAAACTTCTAATGTCTGAAAAGAAATAGTTAAACTCAACAATGGAATCCAACAAGAAAGAAAATTGAAAATTGCAACCATCAAAGAAATCTCAAAACAAAACAAAAACATAGTATGTGCATATTATTTCTTTATTTATAATTTTTTAAAAAATATTAGTTGGTGATGTGTTTTTATTCATTTGGTTTTCCCTCCAAAACTATAAAAGAGTTTTAGTTAATTTACAATTCCTTATCTTTTATTGTTAAAAGTTGTTTTCCTGATTTAGTTATGAAAATAAAAATAATTTAACAAAAGCAAAGATTGATTAATTTAATTAATAAAAAATGAACTGGTTATTCATATTTATTGTAATCAATAATATATATATATATTATAAAATATATGACAGTTGAAAATATCAATTATTGTATTATGTTTTGTTCTTTTTCTAATTAATTTATCAGTTACTTTATTAAATAATTGTTTAAAAATAATAGTTTTAATATCATTATTTCTCCAGCTATCTGTTTTATGAATTGACATTGTATGTGGATTAATTTCATTTTAGCATAACATTTTAATAGGATTTGTAAATTATCCCAGTAAAGAATTAAAATTGTAATAGCAATGTACAGTTATATTTTTCTTGTTCACAATTTCAGTTTCTAGGATCTTGTGAATTTGAACTAGCTTCCATAAAGCAATAATGATTAAGTTATATGGATGTTGTGGTTTATGTTTGTGTTTGGACATCCATATAGTTTTCTGGTTGACACAAAGTTATAAGATTTAAAGTCCATTCACAACATTTTATTTTTATTAGAATTTTAGTTTATAGTTGGCCTGCACATTAATAGTACCATATGGCTAGAACATTGATGATGATCATCCAGCAGTAGTATCCCAGAATTATTGTGTATTATGAGTAATAGACTAGCACCCAAGTATGTGCATCCAAATGATTGTGCTATATTTTGCCCTATGTTTGGCAATAGATATCTAATTAGCCTGTTTATAGTGTATTTCTTTTAGATTCAGTCATAATAGATGGCTGTTGATTGTTTATGTGTAATGCTAGGTAACTTGTAGTTTATAACTCATTATTAGTATAACTAATAACTATGTATGGTTTAGTTCTTGCTAACTTGCATTCATATTTTATTTCTTATTTGCTTACTATTCACTTGATTTACATTCTCTTTATACACTAACATATTTCGGCACACCCCCAAAAGACCCCCAACCAACAACAGAACTCCTTCTCCTTTTTTGTACACACAAAACAAACAGGGCAACACTACTTCCCCCCCCCCCCCCTTTTTTTTTTCTCTACACCAAACCAACACAAGAAAAAAAAAAAAAGAGAAACTTTCCACATAAACAGACACCCCCCCACCAACAACAGAAGACACGCGTCACCCTTTCAAAAAATGGGCTATTTAAAAACACATCATTTAAAAATTTTAATTTACATATCACAAAACAATATCCACTACGCCTAGGAGGAGGGGGGAGGCGGCGCCAAACACCGACAACCATCATTATTACTTACTATCTTCCTTTATCAATTTACATTAAAATATTTCAATTTTTCCAAAAAAAGACAAATAAAAACAAAATTTTTTATATTTAATAATTTTATAGTTAAAAAAACAAAAAATACTTATATATATTCATGAAATAGTTTAATATTTCAATCAGAGGACTGGTTTTTATCAGAAATAAATAAATATATACAGTAAAATGGCAATATTCAAAAACTACAGATTTGATAAAAGATTACAAATTCAACAAAAAAAACCGATTGGTCACAAAAACTTACACAGGATATTAAACCAACCAATGACAAATTAATTGCAATGTATACTTAAAACAAACAAACAAACAAACAAAAAAACTACGTTTGGTTTAGGATTGATTCATGGAGTTACAGATTCTTCTAAATGTTCTGGCAACATTCCAGTTATTGGTAACACAAACACTAATAAATCTAATTCAAATTATTTTTTATAGTAATGATTTTTTTATGTTTAGCTAATAAGAAAAATAATGTGATTAATCTAACTAACATTAGTCTTAGTGAGGCAGAATTTTCACTCTTAAATAAAGGTTTATCCTTTTGCTCTAAAGTTCAATAATTTTATCAAAAAAAATGAATTTAAAATTCATCAGGATTTACATAATTTTTCAAGGAGACTTAGATTAGAAGAATTTTTTGGTAACCAGGAATATGATACTATTGGGAAATTACAATCTGATTGGAAGCCGCCACATCAAAGGAATGTGTTATTAGATACATATATTGATAATGTATATTAGGATATTATTAATGAAATTAGATTTAAACAATGTAGAAAGTATAAGAGTAATTTAATATTAAAAGAGAAGTATGCATTATGTAATTTAGTGAAAAGACAGGATACTATTATAAAACCAGCTGACAAAGGTGGATCGATAGTGATTATGAACAAAGATGAATATGTTTAAAAAGCTCTGGAGCTTTTAGATGATAAAAATTTTTATGAACCTATTTCACTAACCACTGTAAATACATTATTCAAGGGTATACTTTTTAGTTTAAGAGATATAAAAACTAGGGGTCTTATAGATGATAATGTATATAATTTTTTAATACCAACCAGAATTCATCCTAGTAGTTTTTATATTTTGCCAAAGATTCATAAACCAGGTTGTCTGGGTATACCTATTGAAGCTAGTATTAATAGTCCTACAGAAAATATTTCATATGTTGATAATTTTATTAAAATTATTCCACTGTCATTTAGTTCTCATGTTAAAGATACTACTCATTTTTTGTGTGTGTTAAAGAATACTAAATCTGAATTGCAGATGATTGTTTTTTGGTTACTTTAGATATTGTATCACTGTACACTAATATACCTCATGATAATGGTGTTGAGGCTATTAAATGTGCTGATAGAAAGTATGATCATTGTCTTATTAATACTATGATTGAATTAATATATTTAGTTTTAAGAAATAATTTTTTCACTTTTGATTTTAGATACTATTTACAGAAACAAAGTACTGTGATGGATGCGAATATTTTTATGGCAAAACTGGAATCCTCTATGCTTGAAAATGCTAGGCTGAAACCTCATACTTGGCTTAGATACATAGACGATATTTTCATAATATTACCACATAATGAAGTTGAACTTCATAATTTTTTAGGTTATTTAAATGATTTTAATAAAAATATTAATTTTACAATGAACTTTTCTAAATCAATTGCATTTACACTAATAGAGTTCTTACTACTACTATGTATAGCAAACCCACTGATAACAACCGTTATCTACATTTTTATAGTAACCATCCTAAACATTTAAAGGCTAATATTTTCTATAGTCAATTTTTAAGAATGAGGAGGATTTGTAATAATGAAAAACTTCTTCAGCAAAATAATAGTATTTGGTATAATAGATTGGTGAATATGAGGTATCCCAAGACATTGTTGGATAATGCAGTAAGGAGATCTCTAAATTGATAGAAAAAAATTTCGTTTATCTAAAAAGATTAAAAAACAGTTAGATGTTCCACCATTGGTTCTTACTTTCAATAGAGATTTACCTAATATTAACTGGATATTGGAAAAACATTTCAACATATTCCATGCTTGCCAAAACAAATTTTATTAGAAGTTCTGTGCAGGAAAAAGGATGTTATCCCCATGTGATGATAAAAGATGTTTTACTTGTAAACATATTGTTGTGACAAAAGTGGTCCTAAGTTCTAGGAATCGTAATTTTAAATGGTATATTCCTAATTATGTTACATGTAAAAGTATAAATTTGATATATCTGATAGAGTGTAGTAGATGTTTAAACCAGTATATAGGTAAGTCCACAAACAGTTTGCATGTCAGAATGACTAATCATAGATTTGACATTTTGCATAAGAATGAAGACAGGCCGGTATCAAAACACTTTAATTTGCCAAATCATTTAATTGAAGATTTAAGAGTAGTAATTTTACAGAATGGTTTTTCTTTGAGAGGAAACAAAAGGGGAGTTTTTTTAATTTTTAAATTCAAGATCTTACACCCACATGTAATGAATTTAAACATAGGGACTATTACATCTTTAAGTTACCTAGTCTCCTAAAAAAAAAAAAATGTTATAATTTTTCTATTAAAAATTTTTGTGTATAAGGTTTTTTTATATGTGGGAGTTTTCTTATCTAAGATTTTTTATTCAAAGGTTTTTTTATATGATGGTTTTATTGATATTTAATTAGTAAATAGATAAATAATTAATTACTATTAATAATTATTATACTTTGCACTGACTTTGATTTTTGATTTATACGTATAAGTATTTTAGCTTTTAAGCAAATGTTAATATGAGCACTGACTATTTTTGTAATTAAGTTTGATTAGTACAACATATAGTTTTTTTGTTTGATTGGTTGTTTTAAGTATACATTGTAATTAATTTGTCATTGGTGGGTTTAATATCCTGTGTAAGTTTTTGTGACCAACCAGGGTTTTTTTGTTGAATTTGTAATCTTTTATCAAATCTGTAACTTTTGAATATCGCCATTTTACTGTATATATTTATTTATTCTTGATAAAAACCAGTCCTCTGGTTGAAATATTAAACTATTTCGTGGATATATAAGTATTTTTTTTATTTTTTGTTTTTTTTAATGTATATTTTCTTTGGTTAGTTTTTTTTTTATATATTTTTAGATAATTTTACAGTCGTGATATGTAGGATGATGATATTTTTCCATTGGTCCATGAATTCTATGGACCTGATGATGTGTTTTCATCTTTTATTTTCATACCTTCATCCATATCATTGTAATATATATATATATATACACACACACACAAGGTAGAAGACAAAATTGTGCATTTTTATTTACTAGACCAAGGTGACATCAGCTTACCAAAAGTATAGTCATAATGGAAACATTTGAAAAAACTTTAATTAAAGTAGCAAAATTGAGTATTGTTGAAATAGCAGTTATAATAATCCAGGGTATAAGCATGTAACGACTGGCCTAAAAATTAAAAAAAAAATTAAAAATTAAATTAGTTAGAAGAAAGATTTTATCTCTCATTTAATCTATCTAATCATAATACTATTGTATGTCATAAATTTGTATACACTATATACATATACATGTATATATTGTAAATTTGAATGTATAATAAACACAAACATGCTTACACACATATACATATGTTATAGTGAAAGTTTTTATGCTTAAATGATGATATTAAAATAGACTTTAGAAAACACTGAGTGCTATTTAATAAAGAAGAAAATTTCTCATTATTAAAACAGATCATATACACAATCACATATAAGTAAAATCTTATAAATTCTATTGTAACACAAATGCTTCTCCAGTATCTACAACAGTGAGATAAAACATTGCTTAAGTAATTGCTGTTTGGGGGACACTTAAGGCTTTGCTTTATTTTTATCAGAAAATAACTAAATATCTTTTCGACCTGTAATTGAATGTCTACCGCCAGACTCATAAAACAATTTTCAAGCTCCATCTTGATTCAAATTCCAGGCCATGAGCATTGATATGGTGACAAAACAATTCTTGCATGTACAAGGATTTATAATAAGATTTTGGCAGATTTGTAGTTCTAAATGTTAGAAATTTAAGATAAATTCTCTGTGCATTTTAATAAATAATTTTTCAGCTATAATGTAATGAAACAAAATCTCACTTAAAAAGAGCACTTGCAATGTGATATGGCTACTCCTTTATCTAAATCAGGAATCTCTCATTCAATATGTCCCAAAAAACTCATTAGCTATCTTCCCCTCCCTTGTCACTCCCCATCCTAAGTTTTTCCCATATTCTTCTCTATCCTACTATATGCCATTTCCACAAAATCAACTTTGTCCACTCCATGGCCTTTGTATCTAGAACCCCCTTAACTTTTCCAAGCCCAGCATAAAGACCAATAACCCACTTTCTGTATAATCACTTGGTCTATATTTATTCTCTCACAACTTCATTATTTGCACTCTTTCTGTTTGTAAGCATTTACATTCTATTAGCATAATGGTAATATTTTTCATATCTTTCTTACATAATCTGCAGACTAAATTGCCAACATTTTTTCATTTATGTGTATATTCCATTGTTGCTACCAATCCCATTTGAGCCTTAAATTGTAAACAACTTTTCCTGCTATTATTATCAATTAAATCACATCTAATATACTATTTACTTAGATGTAATATTTAAGACCTTTTTACTCTCCATACTAGTTCTCCATCTCTCCAGTTCCCTATTTTTTATTAATCCATCTATTCTTCTATCCCAGTCTTTGCCACTATAAAACACAACAATTCTCCTAACACAATCATCTGACCATTTGTAAAAATATACTGACATAAACTACTTATCCAAATCTTCTGCATACTATACTATTTTTCTCACCCATCTTGTGGCCTGCCATTTATTTGTAACCCAATTGAATACTATTTTGGCTATAGTCTTACTATCCATAAATTGCAATCTATCAAACATTTTCATTTTACTTTTTGCATCTTTCATTTAAAAACATGACTATCCCATTTCTCCTTGAATTACCTTATTTGCCATCCGCATATCTGCATTTAATGTATGTCTTCCTACTTTTCTTTGTACTTTTTCTAAGCAATCGAACACCTCTTTGTTAATGCAATACATCATTACCATAATTAACCCATCTATTACCATTCCCTTTCTTACAATCCATGCACATCATATTTATTATATGAAAACTTTATTAATTTCTTTATCAGTCCTTTTTTTTGCTTCATTTATCAATTTTTTCCCCATTCTTCCAAGCAACTTCTCTGTTTATTTAAAACAATTCCCAAATAGGTGTGCCTATTCACCACACTTAACTTTATAGCTCCCCCCCCCACAAAAATATTTCTCTCCTCTTTCCCCAGCATTTACCTTCATTACTTTTGATTTTTCTTCATTAAATTTGATTCCCATCTCTTTACTAACCCCTGCACAACTCTTCAGCACAATTTCCACATCTTCCCTAGTTTCTGTGTATAAGAAAATATCATCAGTGAATAGAAAACCTGATAATGTATAAACTCCCTTGCCATCTGCTAATGGTATTTCTATCCCTCTTACTAATTATTCTAGTGCCCTTTTCATTTCTCTCAAATATAACAAAAACAAAATAAGTGACCTAGGCCTATTTAATTTTTGACTCTGATTCTGTATTTCCTTATTGATATAACTATTTTCATAAAATCTCTTAATAAGATCCACTATAGCCCCATTCATTCCCAAATTTACTAAACTTACCCATAATATATTTTTATTCATTCTATCATATACCTTTTCTATATTTATAAAGTCCATATATAATTGCCTACCTGTATTCCTATTCATTTCTATATATTGTGTGACTACAAATAAACAATCTCTTATATGCATATCCATTGTAAAACCTTGCATTTCTTCCACTATATTATTTTCTTTCATTCCTTTTATCATCCTTCCAGCCACTATATATGCAAAAACTTTATACAACACTGATGTTACTGCTGCCAGTCTATAATTGTTTATCTTTTTATGATCTTTACCATTTCTTTTAAATAATAGCCTAACTCTTATATTATTCCTGCTATCTGGGAATTCTGTTTTCTGTGCTATTTTATTAAAGCATAATAATAGATTTTTCCCTATTTCTCAAATTCATCATATCACTATATCTGCTTGTTATCCATCTAAACCTCTTGCCTTCCCATTTTTCAACTTCTTCCCTGCCTCATTCAAATCATTTTTGTAAAACTAATATTTTTATTACTATGTGCTTTTATGATTATCATTCTGTCCTTCACATCTAACATCTTTTCTATATACATTACATACTATTTCAGCTATTTTGTTACTAGCCACAAATTTTAATCTACCAAACATTTTCATTTTGCACTTTGCATTGCTCATATAAAAATTTGACCATACCATTTTTCCTTGAATTGCCTCCTTTGCCATCCACACATCTGTGTCTAATGCATGTCTTCCTACTTCTCTTTGTACTTTTTACAATTTCCCTGCTCTATATTTAAATTTATGATTTTTCTATGACTCTACAAACCTCTTTATAAAAAAAAAACACACTTTTTTTCTTCTTTATAATGGAGACTGAGAAACACATGCTCCCCTAAACTCATATCTCATCATTACCCTCTTTCTCAAATAATCACTTCTCACATAAATTGAAAAAAAAGTTTTTAATGGCAAACATTAATTTTAATGCCTCACTACAGTAAACAAAAAATAGTTTTCTTTTTTTTTTACATTTAAAATATTGGTCTCAGATTACTCTCCAACCATTAGCAATATTTTGCTCAATCTTCCCAAATCCAATTAAATATATCCCTCTGCACTCCAACTCTCTTTCTCATCCACTCTCTAAACAAATATTCCTCAGCAACAGAAATTTTTATTTAGATGTTATTAAATATATATAAATTTTAACTTATCTTGCAGAGCAAAAATCAGTCACATTAGGATAGCAAGGCAGTCAAGTAATCAATTCCACTGCAATTTCACCCAATGGACATTATTTACATTACATTATAACAAATGAAAGTCTCTCCATGCTTAATCTAATTTCTCTAATATATAGCCTCTTCTCTACATCATACCAGCAAACAAGCATCTTATTTTTTTCCATTTATCTCGATATGGTCACTTTCTACATTTTTTTACAATCTCTTGGAATCACATTTAAAACTTTATCTATTATACAATCTCTTCTAACAATAGCATCAGTCCATCTTCATTTGAATCTTAATTCGTTTTATATTAGTGAGATGTTTGTTCCCTTACTTATGTATTTTATTTTCAATCTCTTGTTGCTCCTAATATATAATCACCCCCCCCCCCATATTTTGTAGCCACATGCATATAAAATGATTAAACTTATTACAATCCTTTTTATATATTTTTATAATATATATATATTTACAAAACAATCTAAAAAATTTTTTTAAAATTATAGCTCTAAAGTTTCCAATAATCTAACAATGACATTTCCTATCTAGCTGTGCAGGACCTTTAACCATGGTTACACATTTGTTTAATTTTCTTGAGTATATAAAGTTTCATAAAATTTTCTTTCCTTGTAATTTTTAAAATACTGAATATTTCTTACTCAATTCATTTTATGTCAAGTATCCAATATATATATATATACATGGTCCTGATCTTATATTCTTTCTGTTAATAGCCTTATCATGCTTCTTACTTCTTTCACAGTCTTTTCCGAAATGATATTAGATCACGACCATATGTCATTTTTTGGATTCTGAGCATAAAATGAATTGCGTAAAAAATATTCAGGTAATAAAGTACTGTTAAAAATTGCAAGGCAAGAAAATGTTATGAAACTGTATATATTCACGAAAATTTAAACAAATATTTTAAACATAAAAGTCCAGCACAACTAGGGAGAAAATGGGCATTGTTAGATTATTGGAAACTTCATTATAATTTTAAAAACTTTTTAGATTATTTTGTAAATATATTTATTATAATAAAAAAAAAATTGTAATAAATGTACTCATTTTAATGTACATGTACGTATTTTAATAATTATATTTATTGTGATATAATGTAAATAATAGGTGGAGTTAAGCTGGTCATGTGATTTTGTAAAAAAGAAACACTTTATGGACAAATTTTAACATTGAAATTTGATTATTTAAAGTATTTATTTAATCAAATACTAAAAAAAATTGAACTGTAAATTAATAGAAACAAGATATAAAAAATATATATTTTCTATTATACTCTATGTCTACGACTACACATTATTTATTTATTTTAAGGGTTAAAAAATTTTCTTTATGATTATTTCAAACACAGAAACTCAATTTTTTTTTATTTAATATTATCTATAAATAAATAGTAAACTATTCTTAAAACATAATGATTTAATAAAATACAGCTACATACAGTTAAACAAAAAAAAATAATAATAAAAGCTCATTATACAACATTAAGATGTTTTATTATTGTTACTGATACCCCAAGTAAATCAAGAATTTTATCGTGTGTTCAGTTTGCCCAATGGTTTAGTTAATAATATTTTATTTGAAGTAATCACCTCTGGGTGGAATATAACTTTTAAGACTGAGTTCGAAGCTTTTTCCAGGGACATACCTTTCCTCTCACATAATTTTGATGACGCTAGGTACATGGATGAATTAGCAATCTCCAAACTCTTAATATAATTGTTACATGCTGTTGAAAAGTATCATATTTTTATATACCCTTACAAACTCTCAGTTTTCAAAATGATTTAATATTAATTATTTTTCTTCTAGTAATTAATAATTTTAGTTTATATCATAGTAAATCAACAAACCTAAAACTTTAAGTTCTTATTAATTACAATTTATCAGCAAGAACACCGGCCCAGATTACTTAAATCTCTTTATTTGGTCACATGATTGTTATGACTCTTCTTTTAAATATTCTTTAACAAATTTTTATATCTTTAGTTATGGGAAAAAAATGAATAGTTCTTTTGTTATAAAAATAAAACAAACAAATTATATGACATTTTATATTTCCATTACAAATATATTTTTTGTTAAAGAATATAAATACCAAAGAAATCTTTATTTTTTTCAATATTAATTATTAATTTTTTTTATAGTTAATAATTTATACAATTATTTACCTAATAAAGTTGATAAATTTATAATTACAATTATTTACCTAATAAAGTTTAATCTCATTTTTCTCATTTTCAACACTTAGTTTTCTTATCATATTATATGTTGATTTTTTAAAAAAAATAATGTAATATTATGAACTTTATTGTTATATTATAAGCTAATCTCTATTCATGAGAAGAAAATAATAATTCTCTCTTTTTCTGCCCCCGCCCATGTATATATGTAAATTATTGTTAAAAGGAGGTTGCTTTGACAACAATTTGATATTGTTGATTGTTATTGACATTGGGATTATCTAAGTGTTGACTGGTTTTTAATGATATATATATGTTCGAGCCATAAATTGACTATAGCTATTATTTATTTTTATATTAATTATGTAAGGGATTTGAACACAGACTTTAAGCTCCCTTCAGCTATCCACTTTATCTCATACAACCAATACATATGATCACACTCATGTGAAAAAAAAAAAGATCTCCAATACACACACAAACACACACACATATATATAATGTGAACCAGCACTCATTATATATTGGTATATTGAATATTGTAGAGCTTATTCCACAGTTTTTTTAAATTTATTATATTTATTTTAGTTTATCTGATTATATGTATATACACACACAACACATTATTAACTTGAAGGAAATATTAAAGGAAATGTACATTTAAAGACTGCTCTATTAATTAGTGTTCAAAAAATGCTTAAACTTATTACAATTTTTTTATTATAATAAATATATTTACAAAATAATCTAAAAAGTATTTTAAATTATAACTCTAAAGTTTCCAATAATCTAACAATGCCCATTTTCTCCCTAGTTGTGCTGGACCTTTATGTTTACATATTTGTTTAAATTTTCTTGAATATATATAATTTCATGACATTTTCGTGCCGTGCAATTTTTAACAGTACTTTATTACCTGAATATTTTTTACACAATTCATTTTATGCTCAGTATCCAAAAAATGTACATATGGTCATGATCTAATATCATTTCAGAAAAGACTGTGAAAGAAGTAAGAAGCATGATAGGGCCATTAACAGAAAGGATATAAGATCAGGACCATGTGTATAATATATTTTGGATACTTGACATAAAATGAATTGAGTAAGAAATATTCAGTATTTTAAAAATTACAAGGAAAGAAAATTTTATGAAATTTTGTATACTCAAGAAAATTAAACAAATGTGTAACCATAATTAAAGGTCCTGCACAACTAGGTGGGAAATGTCATTGTTAGATTATTGAAAACTTTAGAGTTATAATTTAAAATATTTTTTTAGATTGTTTTGTAAAGATATATAGTATAAAAATATATAAAAAAGTATTATAATAAATTTAATCATTTTATGTTCATGTAATAATTAAGAATTATATTTGTTATAATGAAATGTAAATGTCTATTGGGTGAAATTGCAGTAGAATTGATAACTTGACTGCCTTGCTGTCCTAATGTGGCTGATTTTTGCTCTGCAAGATAAGTTAAAATTTATATTTTTTTAAATAACATCTAAATAAAAATTTCTGTTGCTGGGAAATATTTGTTTAGAGAGTGGATGAGAAAAGAGAGTTGGAGTGCAGAGAGATAGATTTAATTGGATTTGGGAAGATTGAGCAAAATATTGCTAATGGTTTGGAGAGTAATGTGAGACAGATATTTTAAATGTAAAGAAAAAAATTATTTTTTTGGTTACTGTAATGAGGTATTAAAATTAAGGTTTGCCATTAAAATTTTTTTTTCAATTTATGTAAGAAGTGATTATTTCAGAAAGAGGATAATGATGAGGTGTGAGTTTAGGGAAGCATGTGTTTCTCAGTCAACAAAATCAGTGATAATAATATTTATTTTTTTATATATATTGTTTTTTGATTTTATTTTAAACGACCTCTGAGTATTGAAGTTCAAAGTTTACATTGACTTTACAAGATCCTGTGTTTCTCATGGTTGAATTTAAACATTCATTTATAAATCAGATATGTATAATATTTAAACAGCATTAAACTGTTGCACATGCGCTTTGGATTTTAAATATAAAATGAATGAATACTAACACTTCAACCACATGATAAAATCTTTGGAAAAGATAGAATGGCCATCTATCTTTTCATATCCAAACGCTTTTTGTATGGGCGAATCTTAAGTGTACATATGTTTGAAATGAGTAAAATTTATGAACACTTTATCTCCAGGAATGTAATATATATATATATTAAATGTAAAATACAGTACCCGTTATAAAATATTATATATATAAAAAAAAAATTATCAGATTTCATGTGGATGTCAGAAATTTTACATCGGTGATTCAAGATGTTCTGTGGAAAAAAGATTGAAGGAGCATCAGTTATTATATAACTGAACTAAAAATAACGTAAATAGTCAATTTAATACAGCTTCAGTATTCTTTGACCATGAAAAAACTTGTAATTATAAGTTTACATTTAATAGTAATGAAATAAAAATATTAATGGAAGAAAGAAATCATAAAAAGAGGAAAATTAAAGAGGCAATATTAATTGATAAATATAAGAATGATGTTATTAATAGGCAAGTTGCAAAAATAGCCATATACAGCTTATGGAAATATACGTAACATTAAGTTTGAAAATTTGAAATTCAGTTAAAGCTGACGAGGATTACCACGTAATTGAAAGTGCTACAAAAGAATTTAAACTATAATATGGTATTTACCATTAAAATTTATTTTATATATATATTATAATGGTCAGGGAAGTTGTGGACTCTAGCGTATCTGCCATATGGGGTGCCACTAGGTCATTCGAACCTAGATTTTGGAACTTAAGAGTACTTGAATCACAACAGTTCCGACACTATTAGTGCTCATACTTTTATAAGTTGGAAGAGTATAAAATACAAGTTGAAGAAACCATGAAACAGTTAAATGGGGATGAGTATAAGGACTGGTGTAGTGAAATAGAAAAAGTAGCAAATAGGGTTTTAGTTGAGAATATGCAGAAAAATAAAAGTAATAAAAAAATGAGAGTTAGTAAAAGTGTAAAAGAGATGAAAGAAGCATACAGAGAATATAAGTGTGCTATTAAAAACAAAAAAAGTGAAAAAGATATTAATGCTAAATGAAAAAAGTATTTAGAAAAGAAGAAGTTGGCTAAAGTGAATAATTATATAGAGAGAATGAAGTTGAATAGTAAATTGTTAGAGGATATTAATAAAAGTGGAAGAAATGGGAGTAAAAAATTTGGGAATTACATTAAAATTGAGAAATGTAGGGGAGAGATAATATTAATAGATGATGAGGGAATAGAGTGTAGCTTTAGAGAAGAATTAGAGAGAATCTTAAATAGATATGTAATGGATATAAAAAAGATGTTAGGTGTGAAGGAAGTAGTGATAGAAAACATGAAAGCATTTAGTAATGGAAATATTAGGTTTACAAAAAATGAATTGAATGAGGCAGGGAAGAGATTGAAAAGTGGAAGGGCAAGAGATTTAGATGGGTGGGCAGCAGCAATGGTAATGAATTTAGGGCAGAGAGCAAAAGTAAAGCTATTATCATGTTTTAATATGATGGCACAGAAGAAGAGAGTTTTTCCAGATAGTTGGAGTAATACAAGAGTAAGATTATTATTTAAAACAAAGGGTAAGGATCATAGAAAGTTAAATAATTATAGACCAATAGTGATAACATCAGTTTTATGTAAAGTTTTCTCATATATGGTGGCTGGATGAGTTAAAAAATGGCTGGAAGAAAATAATGTAGTGGGGGAAATGCAAGGAGGATTTAGGTCAGATAGGCATATAGCAGATAGTTTATTTGTAGTTACACAACTTATGGATATGAGTAGGAATTCAGGTAGATTATTATATAGGAGTTTTATAGATACAGAGAAGATATATGATAAAGTAAATAGAAATAGATTATGGGTAAGTTTAGCAAATTTGGGAATGATAGAAGCTTTAGTAAATATTATTAAGAAATTATATAAACATAATTACTATACTTATCAATTAGAGGATATAGAAACAGTTAAAGTTAAAAATGGGATGGGACAAAGTCAAGGATGCCCTATGTCATATATTTTGTTTTTGTTGGTATTTGAGTGAAATGGAGAAAGCAATAGAAAGACTAGGAAGAGGGATAGAGATACTGTTAATAGGTGGCAAGAGAGTATAGGTTTTGTCAGATCTATTTTGCAGATGATATCTTTTTGTGTGCAGAAAGAAGAGAAGATATGAAAGTTATGCTGAGGACATGGGCAAGGGTGGGTAAAGAGATGGGGAATAAATTTAGTGAAGAAAAATCAAATATAATGATGGTTAATACTGGGGAAAGAGAAGATATAGACTTTTTATTGGGGGATATAAAGTTAAGTGTGGTGGATAGATATAGTTATATGGGAATCATCTTAAATAATCAGGAAAATTGCTTGGATGAATGGGAGAAGCAAAGAAAAGAAAGGGTTTGTAAAGAAATTAACATTGTTTTCATATAATAAATATGATATAGCTAGAATTGTAAGGAAGGAAGTTGCAGAAGCAGGGTTAACATGTGGTAAGGCTGTGTTATGTGTTAGTAAAGGGGTATTAGATTACTTAGAGAAAGTACAAAGGGAAGTAGGAAGACATGTATTAGATGCAGAGGTGTGGATGTCAAAGGAGGCAATTCAAGGAAAATGGGATGGTTAAGTTTTTATATGAGAGATGCAAAAAGTAAATTGAAAATGTTTGCCAGGTTGCAGTTTATGGATAATAAAAGAATAGCCAAAATAGTATTTAGTTGGGTTACGAGTAAAGGGCAGGCAACAAGATGTGTGAGAAAGGTAATGCGGTATGCAAAAGATCTGGATAAAGAATTTATATCAGTATACTTGTATAAAAGGTGAAATGATTGTGTTAGGAGGATTGTTGAGTCTTATAGTGGTAATGAATGGGATAAAAGAATAGATGCCTTAATAAAAAATAGGGAGTTGGAGAGATGGACAACTAGTATGGAGAGTAAAAAGAGTTTAAATATATATAGAAGTAAACAGAACATTGTTAATTTATGATAATAGCAAGGGAAGTAGTTTATTGTTTAAGGCTCAAATGGGATCTTTAGCAACAAGAGAATATACAAGTAAATGGGAAAATATGGGTTTTAGTCTGAAAATTGTGTAAGGAAGGCAAAGAAAATATTAGGCATCTGTTGATTGAATGTAAATGCTTGAAAGCAGGCAGGGTACAAATAATGAAGTTATGGAAGAATAAATATGAGCAGAGTGATTATACAGAAAGTGGGTTATTGGTTTTTATGCTGGGTTTGGAAAAAGATAAGGGGGATTTAGATATAAAAGCCATAGAGTTGACAAAGATTATGATGTGGAAATGGAATGGAGTAGATTATGGGGAAGCATATAGTGGGGAATGGAAGGGGAAGGTAAAGTAGCTAACAGGTTTCTTTGGGCATAGTTGCTGAGAGATTCCTGACTCCATTTAAGGAGAAGTCACAGTACATAACATCACATCACATCATATTTATATAGTAGACAGATATGTATTGTTAAGAACCAATTTTATTTTATTATTGACCATTAGCCCTTGCCACTAGCTCAAGGAGAAACAGAGATTTATAATATATTTTTAACAAAGATAAAAAAATAAACTAAACCACTGCCAATACTAATAACACAATTTATATATATATATATATGTGTGTATGTGTGTGTGTGTGTGTGTGTCAACAAACAAATTTGAAAATTAGATTACTTAAAAAATATGCTTTATGTTTCATTATTTTTAACTTTAATTTTTAATCTTAGAATGTTGAGCATAAATAAGCTACCTAGACTACGCACTTAAAAGATTTTTGAAATATTTAATTTCAGGCTAAAAGTTTGCAGCCAAACTGACACTAGCTTCCTGATATGCAGATGCAATCAATGCAATATGAAGCTTCCTGATATACAGATGCAATCAATGCAATATGAAGATGTTAGCATAAAACCATGCTGAAATAATCCTCATCCAGTGTATGAATGTGCATCTATCTGGCAAAGGAATCATATATGTAAAACATTTATGGAGGGAGTGTGGTTTTTTGCTATCTTATACCCCTATCCATAAAACTAAAGGGAATCAATGTTGGGTAAGTACTCCACGTCCATTGCAACATGAACATGATGACTACACCTTTGGGTCATGCATTCAGTTACACATTGCCCTGTATGCTAGCACTCTTCACATTCCTTTGATATAAACATCTATATATTCCTTTACCAGCATTGACACAACTACAAACAAATAGTCTGAAATCAAAATCCCTTAAACTAACATAACTTAAATGAGTCTAAGCAGCCATCTACACCCAACTTAAATTTAAGACAATTTAATAATTTAGTTTATTCTTAAAAAAAAAAAAAATTAGTTCAAGTTATTTAACTTATTTTAAAATCACACATTGTATTTAACTTATTTTAACATCGAATAATATATTTGACCTATTTTTAAAATCTAATAGTGCACAAATAATGATACGTGTTCAATTTTATCTTTAAATTTATGTTTGCAATCGCAAACTTCTGCCCTATTACCAACAGACCTTATACTAAGCATAAAAAATATATAATACATATTTTAAAAAGATTACATTTAACTTGTAAATAAGACTTTTAGAATTGCATAGTTTATGAAAATAAAGTTCAGATTTGATCAGGAGAGAAAGTCTACAATTCATATTTAAAGGAAAATAAAGTATGGAGATTTTAAATTAAAGAGAGTTTATAGTTCATTTTTATCATTTATAATTTATAATTTCTTTTCTCTGGGATCATTCCTTCATGATGAAGATCTGAGTTTATGCAAGAGCCATTTCTTGTGAATGATGATGATTTATGAAGATGGTTCTGTTGGCTTGATCCTGGGATACGTGGAGATGAAATATGCTTTCGGCTGGCCAAACTGAGGGAAGCATGATTAAACAGATTACATTTTGGCAATAACAATAACTCTCAAGTTTCTTTTCTTTTTTAACAATGACAAATGAATTATAATCCTATTTCTTGTGAATTTTTCCTTTTATAGTCCTGAAGCATCTTATCTAAGAATGCTCAGATCCATCTGATATATTTCATATATGTATTTCATTGGTTCTGTGGTAAGTATATTTTTCCTCTGTGATCTGTGTGCATATATATCTTGGGATAGGATAAGCAAGTCTTTTGTTTCTATCTCTTGATTCATCTATTTCGTAATCTTTTTAATGATCATTTTGCCCTAAGGACCTGTTTGTAATTTTATTTTTGTTAATAACTCTTTTTCGTTATTTTTAAGATTAAAAGGTTTTTATTATTGTTTTATTTTAAGATTAGAATCTATAAATTCTTTAAGCTTATTTTATTTTCAATATTTAAATGAACATATTAATAAATTAATGATTCATTATTTGTGCATTTTGAACGTCTGTGCATTTAACTCATTATTAGATATCTCCAAAAAAAATTTAAGTACCAACATTTAAATGTAATGTATATATATATACCATTACAATATATATACACCTGGGTCTTGTTTTATGCGATAGATATGTTCCTCAGAAAACACGCGCAAACAAAATCACGCAAAAATAGACGTAGCTTACATTGAAAAAGGGAGGATGCGGTCTGTGATTTTTCAAAATTCGTGTAAAAGCAAAGCACCAACATAAAATTACTTTAAAATTCGCACAAAAAAAAATAAGGAAATACAATATGACTAATAAAAAATTTCAAATTTGAAAAAAATTGATACAAGACAAACTTTTTTTAACTATAATATTTAATTTTATTCAAAATAATATATTTTTATGCATAATTTACAGTACAGTAATTTACATTTTTTATACACGTTTTAATTATTATACACCATTTTCCGAAAAACACGTTCATTTGCAAACTAGTAAAAAATCAGATTCTCACAAGAGGAAATACAACTAGCGCCAAGTTCACTCTCATATTGTGTTAATGGTTTTCTGTTGACAACGTAATTAGTAATTAATCTTTGAGATGATAATTTTATTAATTGTTTATGAACTTAGACTTATGATAATAAAAAGACATTTATTCACCCACTGCTGGGAAAAATTTAATTAAAACTAACAACTAAAAATTAAATTCTTATTTTTGTCTTTAATTTTTTAATTTGCAATTCTGTTTAAAAATCAAATTTCGTTTTACATCACATTAATTTCAAGTCACCGTAAGTAATTTTTAAATTGTTAATTACAATTAAAAATCAGATTTTAATTTTTAATTGTCAAATTTAATTATGCCCACTGCTATTACTCACCTTTTAAAAATAAACTTGCGGACACTAAATGATTAATAATTGATTGCATTCTTTTTTAAAAAGAAAAAACAGAATGTGATTTAAAATGCAAAATTAACATGCACAATGTTTGAACAAATTTACATTATAATCTTAGAAATATTTTGAATCAATTTAAAGTTATAAATATTAATTCTTATTAAGTGCAATGTCAGCACGTAATATTTATATAAAGCTAAAGCTTTACTACATGCGCCTTGAGTGCTTAATTTTTAGCAAGAGACCTCTACAAATCATAACACGAGATTCGACTTTATAAAGATAAGAGGGGCCCTCTTTGTAAATCGAAAGATTTCGCAAATGTTAATGTTTAATAGAAATAGTGGACTTAATCAGTGAAGAATTTATTAGCTTCATGCTCCCAAATCAAAATGCTTTAGATTTGCCTATATAATTAAGAAAAATAGGTCAGAGATAAGAGGGTCCCTCTTATTTTTATAAAGTCGAATTTCATGTTATGATTTGTAGAGGTCTCTTGCTAAAATTAAGCACTCAAGGTGCATGTACTAAAGCTTTAGCTCTATATAAGTATTATAATCTTGTAAAATTTAATGTGTGTATACATAAAATGTGGAAATCATGATTTTAATTTCATTATTGCATAAAATCTTACTATTATAAAGCACTGAAAATATTGAAATTACTAAGATGAAAGTCGAATTCCAATAATGTGCTATTACTTTCAATATAACATAGTGCGTGAAATTTATTATTTAAAGTAATAGTGCATTATCGGAGTTCGACTTCCGGTGAAACATGAATTGCGTAACTTCAAAATCGTATTAAATAAGTCTGTGCAAAAAGAGACCCAGGTGTATATATTCAACCATTAGAAATCTCCTTGAGTTTAAGATAACTAGTTAAGTGCCTTCAGACTTTTTGTCTTAATAGTGGAATATATCAAATTCTTTGGGTTTTGGTATACAAAATTGTAACATATTTATCATTTATTTAATTGCTTGTATAAATTGTAAATATTTATTGTGTTAATAAAGGTTTTTTATTTAAAGAAAAAAGAAATCATTCAACACTTAGATAACACTCACAATTTCAAACTGTTGTCAAGGCAACCTCCTTTTAACAATAAAGGTAAAATCCCACCTTTATTTATGGTCCCATATATTTATATAAACACTAAAGATTTCAACTTGACTACAAAGATTGAAATTATTGATACAAATAAGTTTAAATAAACCTCCTTAAACAGGTAAATATAATCTGTTTTGAATATAGACTATTAAATACTCAATTATAATATTACAAACTGCAATTATAATTTTAAAATTGCACCCAAAGTATTACTTAAATAATAAGTACAAATACAAGTACAAGATTTGTATTTATATATGTTTGAACTATTTACTGGGTCAACATCAGTTTTCCACATATTTGAAATGTACATTGTTGACAGTTGTAAATTTGTATATGGTTGGTATATAGTTAATTTAACTTAGCTACTCTGAGGACTAAGGTCATTCTATTTTTATATATATTTGAGTAAACCAGTTCTATACAATTAGGAAGTAGTTTTAGGTGTAAACTAACAATGCATGGAAAAAAAATTTGTGCCTGGGGAGATCTTGGTCAATTGTAAATTAGTTGTGGATGAGTTCTTGATAGATCAGTAGAGTGAAGGAATAAGATGGAAAAAAACTGATTTCTACTGTCTGCTATTTGTATTAAAAGTTTGTTTCTAAAAAAAATTTAATCTCATTATTTTCTATTTTTAAAACAACTAAAATTTTGAGACGAAGAAATAAAATGTATAATAAAGCTTAATTACAAATCAAAGATATTTTAAAAGAAATTAATTCCAATAATAGAATACCAATTTTATATCTGATTTTTAATTTATTCTATGTAAAACCTTATTTAATGTCATAGTTTTCTTTCTTTTTTATTTAGACTCCATTAATTAAAAACTTTGCTTAAATAAATCTTTTTATTTCAATAAAAGATTAAATTCATATAATAAAAAACTTTCTTATTTGCTACAAATACTCAAATAAAAAAAAAACCATTGGTCAGAGTTTGGGGGGTGGGGGTTCCTGACAGATATTTTAAATGCTTTCTCTGGCTAAGCATTTATCACAAAGCTTGTTGAGTAATTGGCAATGCTCATTGTTTATTTCTTATTTGCTGTCTAAAATAAAATAAAAACATTTTTATTTATACTTAAAATGAGAATATTTTTATTTAAACCAGGAATCTCAATCTATGGTCCAGGATGGCTATGAGTGCATTATAACACAAAATCATGAACTTATTCAAAACATTGAGGTTTTTTATACTTACAAAGTAAATAAAGCAAAACTCTCCATACAGTATTGCCACCCTGTGCCAACCAGAGTAATCAATGAATTTCAGAAGGCTTGTGCATAAAATCCCTATCTAATGCCTACTCATCCAATATCACCAGACTAGTTTCTGGCTTGTGGCCATCGTCAGTGAGGAGCTTTGGATCTGAGAGCACTGCACCTAGATGTACATTTCAATGTACATTTCAAATATGTGGAAAACTGATGTTGACCCAGTAAATTGTTCAAACATATATAAATACAAATCTTGTATTTGTACTTATTATTTAAGTAATACTTTGGGTGCAATTTTGCTTTGTTTATAAACAATTATGTGCTAGTATAAGATAGTGATCATGTGATGCTTAATGGTCTTACAAAGTAAACATATTTAATATTTAAATTCAATGACAAATATCCAACTAGTTTTATTTTCTTTTTTACTTTTATAAAAAAAAATATAAAATAACATTAATGATGTTTTATTACTTAGATATGTACATTTTCTATATTAGTTATCACAAACTTTGAACTTGCTTGATAATTTTAAAAAACTCTTCAACTGGATCACTACATAATCAGGATTATTATTTAAGGATGTTCTTGCTTATCTGCAATGATGGATATCATGAAAATTATGCATGGATTTATCAGCATTTAGCAATGTTTGTATATTTAATGTGTGGCCCAGGACAACTCTTCTTTTTCCACTGTAGCTGAGAGATGCCAAAATGTTGGACACCTCTGATTTAAATGTGAATAAAATTTCCAATATCTAATGTATGTGTGTGTGTGCAATATATCTGCACCAAATTAAAATGTAACCTATTATTTTATATCTACTTGGCTATAACATTTTACCAATTCAACTTAATGTTTGAATCTTAAAGTAAAAATTCACTACTGCCAAATAAATTTGAAATGGACATTTCCATTTCAATATACAACACTTGAAGCAATAAATCTCCAAGACTAGATATGTTAATGCAATAAAAACTACACCTAATAGCAAAATTGATCACATGATAGATGAAAAATAAATCCATATTCATCTATTATCTAAATAGTTATATGGATTCTGCTTATGTTTGTCCTAATGATGAAAATGGATTTATTTTTTATTTGTAACATAATTGATTTTCTTATTAAATGACTTTGTATTAATATATCTTAGCACTTGAAAACTTGAAGGTTTATTATTCCAAGTCATATATGTTGTCATCGCTGTAAAATTTTAACATATATTGTGTCATCTGTGATTAGACTTAAAATAGGCAGTGTCACATTTAAAATCTATTAAAATAATCTTCTTGATCATCTATTGCTATCATTTTTAAGTAACCTAATTCATTTTTCAAATTAATTATTTCTTCATATTTGTTTTTATTTACATTATTTGTAATTTCAAGCACATGATAAATTATAACACTGCCATCAATATCCAAGGCTTCTGGCTCATCTGTAAACTTATTTATATTATCAACATCATGATCATCTTTAATTAATGCACTCTGGAATTTATCATTAAATATATCTTAGGTATAATATTTATGTCTTGTGATTTTGAAATTATATCACAATTAGTTTTATTTATTTGCTCATCTACCACAACATCTTCTTTATTCTTTTCCCTGATCTCATTTATCAATTGGGTTCTATCATTTTTCATTTTTGTAACAAAATTTCACATTTGTTTTTTTAGTTCTTCAGTCTGTTTTTTCATATGATCTATCATTTCTTCTCTTTGTGTTTTGTCATCTTCCATTTGATCTTTCAGTCCTTTTGGGTTTTAAAATCTTCACTTTGTTTTTCAATTTGATCTTTCAATTCTGTAAATATGTTCATAATCATATTCATAACCTCACTTTTTTGAGTCTCAGTTTCATTTCCCCAAGCTTCCATTTTCGCCATAGCTCAAGTAATCAATATAAAAATTTATAATAAAGTTAGCTATTAACTTTTCTATAATTTTCTTTCTCCTTCATTTATTTGATAACTACAATACCCATTCCTCTTTCCATCATATAGCCTTTCTATCACTGTGCTGTATTTTATTTTCAATGCCTTATTTTATTTATTTCCCTACTATTATCTTTTCTAACCTTTTTCTATTATTATAACTGTTTAAAAACTCAAGTTTGTTTATTGATTTTTTTTTACAATAAAATAAATTCTCATATTTCTCATCTGACCAAGTATTTTATATTCCATATTTCAATAAGTAATTTTTTTTTCAAATGCTAATAAATAAATATATATATATATTCTAAACTGAACTGGGTTCAATCCCCATTTGTTTTGATCAAGACTATCCCAGACAGCACCCCAAATATAAAGGCAATCACCCTTTTGGCCGAAATAACAAATAAATAAAAATATTTGCAAATTAATTCTAGTCTAGGGGAATTATGAATATCTAGCAGGAATCCACGTACCTGGTGGAGTGGCTATACAATTTTTATTTTTAATTGATTAATTTATAATAGTCATGAATAACAACCAGACTGGATACACATAAAAGACAAACCTTTATGCAGATCTAATCATGTTTCCTGATCATTATTTTCTCCACATTAATAATATTATTAAAGAATAAAGCAAAATAATCTATTCAAAATTCGGATGAGAAATAGAAAAGCAACACAAATTATTAACAATAACAATAATTTTAATTAATGAGCAGAATGAGAACAATATAATAAATTATATTTAAATATTTGCATTTAAATATTTGTATGGAGAGCATGCATGATAGGAAAAATCTTTGCTGATTCATAATAATTCATAAAAATATATTAATATTAAGTTTATTCAATTATCTATTTATGTTTAACTTTTGAATGTAGACATATGCTATAAGAATTCTCATATTTTAAACATCTGCAAGAAATTTTTAATATTTTAATTTCTCATGTTTGTTACAATTGTGGTTTATTGCCATAAAATTTTTATTTCTATGACCGAGATGTTGAAATTATGCAGGTTTATAAATCAAGTCACTGAAGAATATTTCCATTTGACAACTAATTAGAGGGTAAGTTTCATTATATCAAGTATCACACATTTTCAGCATCTGAAAGTAATTAATAGACCAGCAGAATCGAAGTTAATTTTTAAGGCATTTTTTTTATTTACAGTTGCATAATAAGCCACATGAGTGGAAAGTTCAGAGGGTGAAGCATTCTGAAGATTTTATCCCCCAAACTGCACTATATCTACTTAAACAATCATTACAATTTTCTTGACTTCCATCCTGTAAGACAATGAAGAAGTGATTCACTCTTTCCATCCTGTAAGACAATGAAGAAGTGATTCACTCTCTTTTCTTTGAAAAACAGATAATGTAAGAATTTTTTTTTTTTGACTGGATTCCATAGAAACAGTATTTTTAATAGTTTAATTTTATTTTAGAATAAAGAATTGTAATAGTGATATTAGTGATTAAGCCAATGCACATGCACTTTAAAGATAAATTATAAATAAATACTCTCGATTTTTCCAGACACAAGATATAGTATTTTAGAAAGAATGGAATGAATCCACCCATTCTTTCGACCCAAACGTTTATGTATGGGCAAATCTTAAGCATGTGGAAATGAGAGCATGAAGGTGTTAAATGATCACTTTAAATTACATTTCGCAAGTATCATGTGTTCAAACATAACAAATGTAATTTAAAGTGATCGTTTAACACCTTCACACTCTCATTTCCACCCGCTTAAGATTTGCCCATACATAAATGTTTGGGTTGAAAGAATGGGTGGATTCATTCCATTCTTTCTAAAATACTATATCTTGTGTCTGGAAAAATTGAGAGTATTCATTTATAATTTATCTTTAAAGTGCATGTGCATTGGCTTAATCGCTAATATCACTATTATATAAAAAACATAGTGCTATATAAAATAATATCTCATTATAAAATAATATCTCAATAAATAATTGTAATATATTTTTAATTTTTATAATTATTATTATTTTAAATTTCTTCATAATTTATTTTATCCATGACTTTTGTATATCTTGGAATACATAATAAAAAATGCACATACATTTAGCAAAAACCCATGCATGTAAACTCTGTCATGGAGGTTATACTATATAAATATATTGGACTATAAATAAAGATGAGATTCTATCTTTATTGTTAAAATAAGGTTGTCTAGACAATAGATTAAGATTGTTGATTGTTATTGATATTGGGAATGTCTATGTGTTGACTGATTTTAATGATATATATACTATAACATTCCAGATACTTCTGTAAATTGGTTGTTATAAATTAAAAACTAAAAAATTTATTGGCTTTATTTTTATAGTTAAGTGAATATATTCATTGCTGTCGTTGGTTATTAGCATAGAATATAATCAAAATCAAGTCTTTCATACTAACACTTAAGAGAAAATATAATTTTATTAAGCATTTCTAAATGGCTTTCCAGGTAGTTTTTTTCATTGACATTTGTATAATGTATGCTTATATTTTTGACATTATTCTTACTAAGGAATAAAGCTATCAAATTATATAAACAAACAGAGTTGCTCTCACAGATAAAATAAATAATTTAACATAGAAATATAAAATAGAATTATAAATTTAACATTACTATACTAAAATATTTAAAATAAAGCAATTATATTTCAATTTATATTTTATTTAGATATATAACAAATAGTTCTTACATTTTATATTTTGTGTACATGTGTGTGTGTAGAAACTTACATTACTTTGAATTGATTTGGTTTGCTATAATATTTATTAAATATTATTTATTAATAAGTAAATTAAAATTAATTGAAATAAATATCTGAGAACTATTAAGTTTTATGATTTATTAATTTAAATAAATGATTGTAATATAGGTTTAAACCCAGAAATAAAAATGAAGCAATTGAAAATTTTTTTTTTCTCATATGAATAGTGGTTATAAACAATAACTACATTGATTCAAAAATCTTAGCATCTGTTATCTGCTCAGTAATAATTTTGACAACTCCTTCCAAATTTTTCCAGAAAAATAAAAAAATACCAATGCAGAATGGAATCCAAACATCAAGTGATAAATGGTATAAAAAGCTGAATTTTGGAAAATCCAGATAGTCTCTACCAAATTTTATGGCATTCAGGACTTAACCAGGCTAAAACTTTTAAATGGCCATTTTGTTTGTCTTCATCAAATATAGCTGAGCAGATTAACCAGCAAGGCATTTTGCCTTTGCTGGGCAAAATGACTTCTTCTCTTTGTACTAGGAAGGATGAACCACAACAGATTAACCAAAAACTGTTATTAATTAACTAATTCATTCATTCATTCATTCATTATTTTAAGAAATCTCATTTATTTTAGTCAACTGCTATTGGAAAATGTATAGATTGACTTATGGAATACTGTTTAACAACTTCAAAAACAAATCACTGGATTTGTTTCAATTGGAAGTAATATTAAATAACTGATAGATTTGGAAAATTATATTTATCATCTTCAAATAAGTTTGTGACATTTATCCTCAAATTATTGGAAAATAACTGTTCTCTTTACTTCAGAATTCGTGCATATATGACTTAATATCGAGAATTTATCTCATTTTTAATTATGGAAAATAAAAACCTTAAATAATAATTTTTCAACTCACATATGCCTCCATAAACTCTGTCACTTGGAGAAATGCTCAACTTTAATTCAAAACTAATGAAAAACAACTCTGTTTATGGATGACAACCTATTTGCTTGATCATATATTCAATCAGAATTATTTAGCAACATGTATTAAAAATATGTGAATGAATGGATTAATTACACCCTTCAATTGAAAGAAGTATTAAAAGCTAACATTTTAGATAAAATTGAAATATCTTTTCAAATTAATTAAATTGCTTCTTATAGTAAATTAGGGTTTTTCTCTAGTTCTTAAGGAAATAAATAATGGATTATGAATGCTAAATATTTAAACACCACTAATGGATTATGAATTGTCAATGCAAATATTAAGAACGTAAATGCCAAATTTAGAAACAATACTTAAAATGAATTAAGATATTGAATATAGCTTACCTTAGATTAACAAGTATGCTAAATGAATTTATTAATCTTTATATCTTTATATTGCTTTCCAAAAAGAATTACAATACCAAAAAGAAGATGAATTGTGTTTTATATTATCTCAGATGCTGTTATTTTAAAAAGTGTTTGTGAAGTTTATTATTAATTGCTTTTTTCTTAATTAATATTAAAGATATTCATTAATATTAACAGTTTCCTCCGATATTAATAGTTTTCTCCGATATTATTAATATTATTATTGATGATATTGAATAGGATTAAATGTGATTTACCTTAGATTTAGGTTGTATAAATTTAAATAACTATTAAATTTATATAAAACTTTTCTATATTGCAATTATTATATGTTTTGTGGGTCTTAAATCCAACCTCAAAGTTCAATTGAAGTCAATCATCCTTATTTATATGAGTAAATCTGTAAGCAATATATTATGTATCACTTTTATATTAGTATGAATTTTAAAAATGTTATATAGTATGTAATAAGACATCCTAATAATCTGTTTATATTTTGGCAGTAAAATATGTTCCTAACTTTTAAGTCTGCAAATAAATCCACTAAAGGATCTTGAGGCAAAGTAAATAAGTCTTATATTGTAAATAACATTTAGGTATGCTAAGCAATAATTCCACTTACTTCTTTTAAAAGAGTGAAATCTTCTTCAATATTATTAAGTGAGATTGATTAATAATTGATAGTTTTTGGAAATAAACTAATTAAGGACCACATAGAGCATTTATCATATATTATTATGATAATTATTATCTTCTAGTATTTAAATTGAGAATTATTTTGAAATAATAAGCAAGCTATTCCTATTTAATGTTAGTATCTTTGCAACACTGTATGATAATACATTTTTCATATCCCAAGCTTAAAATTAGATTTAGGAAACAAATGTTAACACTTATTACATATTTTATATAATTTTATTTATTGTTATTATTCGTTTTTATCATTTCTTTTATATTATGTAATAAAGCAATTGTTATTTTTTAATACCTCTCTTTTGTCGTTATTAAAAAAAACATCGTCACTGTATTTTTACGATATAAAGGTCATTCATGAGATATTAGATTATACATAAAATCTATTTGGATTAAATTCATCATTATTGTGATGATGTTATCTGAAATACAAAGGTATTGGGTAAGATGATGCACATAAAATTCTTTTTACATTATTGTATCCTAAGACGAATAATTACATTTTACATCCATGCAGCCGCCTTACAAGCAGTTGTTCCGGGTTAGCGGGTTCGCTTCCCGGCCGATGCTATGACACATGAAAAAAAAATCATTAGTCAACTTTATAATTAAAATTGCTAGCCTTAATTTAAAACGCAGATTAAGTTACTTTTAATTAGTTCTTATAGTAAGAAATAATATATTTGCAAAGATTTTCATTAAAATATAATTATAATAAGAGTACATAATATTATTGAATAACCTTGAGATATCTATTTATTATTTTATTAAATTTGAATCTATTATTAAAGTATAGAATAGTTTTAGCTTATACGGAATTATAAAACTTGTATGTAGGCAATTGCAAATTACATTAGTGATGGTCACACTTCCACCTTATTGACACCGTCTCAACCGATTTTGTGAGGGTTGAGATATCCTGCTTTCTGGTTTTAATATATATGAGTGTGAGTTTATCTTCAAATAATTTATTTCTAAATTAATCTTGCATGCTATTACAAACCTATACAATTGTCTTCCGAAAGACATATGTAATGCAGGAGGGAAATTGCTTTATAAACAATATTTTATCTTAGGTTTCTTTATAAATTTTTGTTTAAGTAAAGAATTGAGCAATATAGTTTTAATATTACCACTGAGCTTGATTTTATATTATTAGAAAGAGAAAATAAAATATACTCACAGCATTGAGTCCTAAAAATAAATTAATAGATGTGAAAAAACCTAAAACTGATATAGTTATTATAGAGATGCTCCACTGCTTCAGATCTGAAATCAATATATATATAATAAATAAAGTTTGATATCTGTATTCGTTTCACAATATATGTAATATACAAATCAATATATATATCAAAATACAGTACAATTTATATAAATTATATTCTTTTAGAAGTACTTTCGACTATACACTTTGTAGTCTTTATCAACTATATAACATTGAATAATCAAAACGAGACAACCCTTAACAATACCCATAGTTCAATTCAGATTTCCCACAATTCTGTTATCTTAACATTTGATGACTGGCAATTCATTAACATTTGACGATATATATAAATATTAAAAGCCTAAATTCAAACTAGTCAATAAAATAATCAAAATTACCCCAAATTCATAACTCAATGAGATTAGCCAAAAAAAAAGAAGAAAACTCTAAAACACAACCAATAGTTTCACTACTACAAGAAAACTTCCCAAGTGTAAATATGTGGTTATTTTGTCTTTTACACTTGAGAAGTCTGCTTGTTGCAGTGAAATCATGGGTTGTGTTTTAGAGTTTATTTTTCTTTAGATAAGTGTGGTTGAGTTATGAATTTGGTGTAATTTCGATTATATATATTGAAACAGTTGATCTTCATTCAAGATCGAGTTTCACTGTTCTACCACAATCCACATTTCATCCTGCTCCTTTTTTTGTCATATATATAAACTATATGTATATTTCTGAGAAGCGTCTATGAGATTTATAAATATAAATCTTAAATAAAAATTTTCTTTAATTATTTTAAATACTAACTTTTATAGATGCGACTCAGATATATACATATATTACAGGAGCATATATATATATAATTAAAAATACTAAATAATTTTGTGTCTTTTAAAATTATATATTTTTTACTTTTATTTTTAATACTTTGTAATTATTTTTCTTCATATAATTACACAAATATTCAAGATGAAAAATGCAATGTTAACTGTCCAAGAGTAATTAAAGGGGTGGGAACATTAGTTTGTTTCATGATTTTAAAGAAATTAACGTTAATGAAAGTAAAATTTAAAACAAAGCTAATTGATTTAAATTAACTGTTAACATTTTATCAAATCTATTTCCAATCTGGAAATTAATTTGAATTTATTTTTGGACAGTTATCTAGTGATTGCATCTTCAATAACAATAGAGAAAATATTTTTGTAAATTAAAGATTCAATTAGAATTAAGAAGTTTAATTAAAAACATTCTTTGAATAACTGAAAACTGGTTGAATAACTGAAAACTGGTATAAATAGGGCCAAAAATCTATTGTGTCAGAGTTTGGTCAATAGTCACTAGCCGACTCCACATCTGTTTAGTTTTGAGGGGCCTAATCCACCTTCCCCTCTGTCTTCAGCTTGACTCTTCACCATGCCAAGATGTAGCTCCTGCCGATCAAGAGTTCCCGTATCATCAAAGAATGCCACCTGCCACAGAAGATTCATCAGTACTTCATTCCATAAAATGCTGAGGTAACCAGCCCAAAGTCATTATAATCATATTACTTAAATTCTAACTTGTAACTCTTTAAGATTAATGCTTTCTGTATAAATTGAGTTTCTTTTAATTCACTAATCAGCAAGTATGCTAAATGAATAATTATTTTCTTTGTGTCAGTTCTCTTCTATCTAAAATAATACTACTGTAAAATTTTTCATCCAATTCATGCTTTTTATTATTTTTATAATTTAGTGCGGTTATAATTTATTTTTAATGATATTTTTATATTTTTCACTTAATGTTATTTATAAATGCCAATCAAACCTGGTCTTACGAACTTCTTCTATATCCCACTGCGGAATAGAAAGGGTGGGGGGATTAATGAGTTCTTGTTAGTTATTTCTAAATAGCTCGTAAGATTGAGTTTGTATTTTAAATAAATAGATGCTTTTTAAAAAAATATTTGATCATAAATTCATACAAAATGTATAAATACTTTGCAATCTGGCATAGATATTGGTGTCTGTTAATTTTATTAATTTTTTATTGATCATCATTGCCAAAAAGACTGGTGACTTAAATCTATTTTGTTATTTGCACTTTTAAGTGCATGAATTTTAGTTTTTTTTAGATGTTAAACAAAATAGTGATTCAAGAAGGGGGAGCAGTGCACACTTCATTAATTATAGCTTTAACTGTTGATAAATGATTTTATCTTACATGGGTCATTATTTTGACATATCATTACATATTTGTTAAATCATTTAAGGCTTTATTTTAGTATTTAAATCCAATGATTTCATAGTCTTATAATAGCATTGCTGATATATGTCAGAAATTATTAACAAGCCACATATGGCTCTGATCTGAGTCGCCTGTACCTCATTCCAGGGATCGTCTTCGCTTGTCATTTTTCTCTGTAAAGTATATATTTATATACAGCTTTGATTCGCCCATACCTTGCCCTGGGGATTTGAAGCCTTCCATTTTCATTAATGTTCTCATCCGTAACAGGAGTCTAAGTCTACTTCTGGAACATGCAGGTTAGTGTAGTTAAAGCTCTGTATGGCTTTGCCATGATCCAGACCCATAGTAATTTCCTACCTAGTTTTCCTTTAGTACTCTGTCATGAAGCTGGCATACCACCTTTAAATAGAATGATGTTTTCTCACCTAAGTTGCCATTCTCTCTCTCCCTCACTGACATTATGCTAGCACTGCAATTTCTTATATTTCATTTTCTGTCCTGTTTAACAAAATAAACCGTAATGATGTGTGATAATGAAACATTTTCTCTTTAAATATTTTTCGTTGGAGTTTTAGATCCAACCTCTCATGAAGCTGCCCTCCCCTTATTGAATAAGCCATTCCTTGTATTGATAGGGTTTCACAATATTTGATAGTTAAATGTCGAAAATGTAAAGTAAATAAATGTTTTTAGTATATTTTGATCAGAACGTATTCTTATTTAATTGTTGTAAATAAATTCTATAAATGAAAATAACGTTACGTATCCAATGCCAAGGGCATTCCATTAAAGTCGTCCATACAACGAAACTCTATTATTGTCATATCTTTATATGTGTTTTAATATATAAACATCTACCAATCACCCAGATAAATCTGTTTTTGTAACATTGAATAAAAACCTATTTTAAATATATGTTCAATATTGTAACTGCCACACTAAATTGATATCTATTAAAATAAAATAATTGTATAAAGATTGTCAAAGATTTGTAACCAAAATAATAGTTTAAACTGCGTGACGTTGATTATACATATATAAAATCTTGAATTTTTGTCAAAATAAATATTTATGTTTTTAAACTTAATCCAGTTGTTTGAATCTCATTAATATATTTATGTATGTTTTAACTTATATCTCAGGTTCACACAATCTCTCATCATCATCATCAGCTGAGTTCTCATGCAAAATGCTGTAGCACTGGGCCCAGAAATAATGAATTATGTAGTATCACCATAGGTGTTATCTGTAGTGTTATAGATTTGGGGAATGGGCAAATAGGTTAGAATTCATGATTGCTCCTGACCTGTGTATCTTGGGCATGATTGGATTTGGGATACTTTTGCTCAGATTCTAAATCTTGTTGGATGGACATACATTTTAGACCGGTACAATATATATATATATTGTAGCCTTTCTATTTTACTAAATCATTATATGGTTATAATTAATGGTCAATTTTAATATAAAAAAATTAAATTTTATATAATGATTAGTAAAAATTTTGTTATTTAAGTTGTAGAAGTTAAAATATACTGTTTTTGTAATATTAAATTTGAGTTAATTTTCTTTAAATCAATATAATCTTTTAAGTTATAAATTTGAAATAAAATTGAGCTATTCATTTTAAAATAGAAGTAAATAATAGTTAAAATCATACAAGGTAGTTTTAAATCAGTAGTTACAATGATTACAAATTATTATTTTTAATAATTATTAATAATCAAATTAAAAAATGCTATTTATTTAGTGTCTTAAAATCATTCAATTAATAATAAAATAAATGAAAAGTGAAGTGTGTATTAATAAATGGGTACATACATATTCGTGTAATAAATTAGATTTACTTCCTGGTATTGTAAGTACTAATTGTTATATTTTAATTATATCAATTTCATTAAAAAGTTTCATAAAATCAATAGTTATCATAACAATGTAAATGATAAAGTTTATGTATCAAAGAGTATGTTATTATTAAAAATAAATTTAAATTTTGTATTATTAAAATGGAAAAAATATTGGTATAATAATATTAGTTATAAAATCACTTTAAAAGTGTAGAAATTAATTATTATTCTTTTTTTTGTGCCAGACATCTGGAAATAATTAACCAATCAGGTATTGTGAAATTTTTCCTATAAATATAGAATGAGTAGATGATAGAGGGGAGAAAAGTCAAGGAAATTTTCAAGGAATAAACTATATTTTTATGTTTTAAATTTTTAAGTATAAATTTATTGAAATTTTATTATTTTAACCTTAAAAGTAATAATTATATATTTAAAAGCATGGGATATATCTTAAGAAGTTTATTTATCAAGTTCATTATGGAATAAGAAACAAAACTATTTTCATTGACATATTATAGGAGCTGACTATAAACTTGTGATAAATGGAAAAAAAATTCAAGAAGATAAAAATGTATTTTCATAAGAAACCTTGCAGATTAGCAAACCGTTTTGCCTACAGAAAATGCATAGGATATGTAAGGTATTTATTTTTATTAACTTTCAAATGCAGAATGATAGAGAATATTTTCTACTAGCTCTAACCATTAGTAATGATAAAGATAATTATATCTATTTAGTAAAACTATTGACATTCCCAGATATGAATCTATTAATGACTTTATTAGGATGATAATGGCCTAAAAGAAGAAAGATATAGTGCAGACTAATTTTTATTAAAAGTTCATCTACTAACTGTAATATCGTTTAAATATTAGTAATTGTATTAACATGTCAAAGATGAATTATTCAGAAGTGTAATCTGAGAATGTTATAATTCTACTAAAAAAAATATAATAAATGTCTTTATTAAACATTAAAATACGTATTTATTAAATGTGAAGGAATTTTTTATCAATGATATAAGGAAGTATGAACTTTTTTACAATAACTTACTCTTGTTATTAATAAATAACTTTTACTTAGATTTTCTTCATGTTTTTCATTTATGCTAAGAATAACGAAGAGCGTAAAAGGGGAGGAAGAAATCTCTTTTATTTCAAATAACAGTTGGTAAGTTGGTTGATGACATAGAAACAATATACTTCCCTAGAAATATGATTTTTTTAATTTAGTTCAAAGAATTGAAGAAAACTTTTTGTTTTTATTTATTTTAGTATATGAACTATAATTTTTAAGATAGTATTCGGTACTCATAATTATTTGTTCATATGTTGTTAGTTTTAGATTTAAATATTTTAGAATTTTTCATATGTCATAGCATCGGCCAGGACGCGAACCCACAACTGTCTGCAACCAACTACTTACTTGCATGGCGACTGCGATACCTCTCGGCTAACAACGCAAGACAAAAGAAAAGACAAAATTTTTCTTTATTTTTGATTATGATTCTATAATGTAAAAAAAGTTATATCTATGAGATGTTCATTAATAATGATCATAAAATATTATGATTAAGGTAATTTTATTTTTTAAGTATAAGATATTGGTATTGAATTATTTAAGCCAGGAATCAGGTAAAATAAATATGTGTAATATTTATTTTGTGTGTAATTATATAAAAGTATATGACATAGGAGTGAATATATTTATGGTAATATTAATATGAGTATATAAGTATATGTATAATTGATTCTATAAATTAAAGGTAATTGACTTATTAAATTTATGATAAATTATATCATAAACTATTTGTTTTTTTAATATTCTTGGTATGTTTAAAAGTATGAAGAGGGTAAAGATAAATTTGGATATTATTTTAAGAAATGATGAATAATATTTTTATGTGATGTTAAATAGTTTATATGGAGTGTTAGATGTAAGTAGTGGTAAAGGAAAGTAGTTTTATTGGAAAATCCTGTAGTGATAGAAATGTGTTATTTATTGTTAAGTATGATATAGTATAAAGTAAGTTAGAATATTTGTGATATATGAATAGTGACATTTTTAATGTGGCCTTAAATTAAATAACCATAATATCATTACTTACTTGAATTTTATAAGGCATCAATACCACACTTATTATAACAAAAATTGCACTGGTATATACATCATATTAAGGAATTGTATATTTAAGCAATGACAATAACTATATAAAATTCAGATTTCTTAGAAAATGATTGTTTAGCAATCATAAAATTTTAATATGTGAAAAAATGTATGATTTTCAGAAAAAAACAACAGTTTTATAATTATTATATTTAAGGGGTAATTCTATAAAAATAATAAAAGGATTATTTAATATTTTTACACACTTTTTTATATTTAATGTAAGATGTATTTCAAATATTTTATTCACAACCAAAATGTGAGATTAAAGAAACAAAAATAATTTCCAAAACAAAATGGAAATTATTCATAATTATCATATTTTTTTGGTACAAGTTTTGCATTGGTGGTTTAGAATTTTAAATTATTAAATTCCCTAAAAAAAGAATAATATTTTTTCCATTTTTTTTAAAAACACTATCTGATTTTATTTTATTGATAATGTAGGTTTTTTTTAAAAATTAAATTACAGAGATTAAAAAAAAAGAGAGACAGATAAAGAGAATAACAAAATGTTATTTTGATTTTTGCAAAGATAAGTATATAAATTCTTATCAGGAATCAATTAGCAGTATTTAAAAGTTTAAATTGCAGTATTGTTTTGCCATCATCAAAGATGGCTACAAAAGGGAAAAAAGATGACTTTGTAAACAAAAATATGTTAAAGTTGTCAAAGTTAAAAGATGCAAACAGGATGTGGATGGCAAACAAAAATCAGGGAGGGGATGTAAAAAGCATCAAAAATCTTCATCTTTTGTTCTTTATGTTAAGTATGACCTGAAAAAACAGTTTACTATAAAATTGATTTTTTATATGAGATTATATAAAATGTGCCAAGCTACTCTCATCAGCGGACTAAATCATTGTAATATGTGCGAGTAGAGAAAAGTTCATTTGCCGATGTTTTTTTCTTTCCTGAAGTGCTGAGAGTGAAGCCATTGCTGGCCTGAATCTTGAACCCTGGATTATCTACAAGTTGCAATAAGAGTGTACAATGGATCACTCCCTGAACAACAAAAACCATGTGCATAATAATCTACACAGTGTATAATTGAACAATTTAACTTACTGTTAAGAGACTTTATTTTATAAATTAAAAGTGATCACTTTCTTGAATTATAATGTTATCAAATGCTGTGTTGCATCAGCCTATTTAAAAAATCTGAATTTAAAAATACAAGTTGTTTATATATACTTTTATTCTCTATTTAGTGTTAAACTAGTATGATTATAACTTAATAGAACATATGAATATAATTTGTGTTGTTGTCAGTTTAAGTTTATTATTACTAGAGTAATATTATTTTAATCCTACCTTGCCAAATAAATTGCTATTCCTGTATTAAAAAGTATAATCCTCTCGGGTATAGCAGAATGATTATGTAATAGTGACTAATAAAGATATGTGGGGGAGTGGGCCAGTGGATTTACATATCTGATGCCTTTCAAATAAATTAAAAGCTGGTTCTATCCTCAACTATTATTCAAATTTATTTACCATTAAGCAAGGTTGTGTGACCAGGAAAAATAATTGTGTTCGATAAAATTACCTGATATATTCTAATGAGGGAATTATCAAAGCAAATGTAATTTGGTCACTGAATACGTAAAGAATATAAACTCTAAAATGACCAAGAATGTTGTCCAACATGGATACTTATTAGCCATAATAGCAACCCAGAACATGAGATAAGTGTAGGGAATTAAAAAAGAATAAAAATTCGAAATATAAAGTTGTTTTGAAATTTAAAAAAAAAACACGCATATATAGGTAGGGGAAATAAAGTAGCTCAAAGGAAAAGTGACAACAGGGAAAGAACATCAGCTAATATGTTAGTGAAATAAAAGTAATAAAGAAAAAATATCTAAGCAAGATGTATGAGATAGAAAGAAGGTACAAAGTTGATAGAAATAGAAGTGTATGGAATTAAGAATTGAAAAAGTAAGACCATGGAAGAAGGCAAAAAAAAGAGACAAAAAACATATTAAAATGCTAATGGCAGAATTTAAAGAAAAAAATAAAAAGGGTTAAGTGAAGCTAAAGAATTAGGAAAGAAGGAAGTGAAAGGGAAGTAAAAAGGAAATAGGGAAAGGAGAGCTATAAAACGACCCAGGAAAGAAGGGTAAATAACTTTATTTGTGAGTGGGATGGGGAATCCATTAATTTTATGCCACTAGAGTGCCCTGAAGATGACTATACCAATAAATGGGTTTCAGACAGATGTTGTGGGATTCTGGTAGCCAGATATTGGTAATGTTGGAGGCATTATATGAGAAAATGGTTAAACAGTGCATGAAAATCCATACTCTCCCAGTAAAAAACAGTGCATAGAAATCCAAACTTTCCCAATAAAAAAATGTCCAAGTAACCCTGGTAATAAAAAATATCCAAGTAACCCTGGTAAACAACAAAAAGGTGCAATTAGGCTCAAAACAAGTTTGGATACAGATTGGGATAGGGAATAAAATTATCCATCACTATGACTTATTTTAGAAGTTTGGTGCTTGAAGCTATACTAGAGTCTGACTTCATGCACAAAACTGGATGGTTTGTTTGATTATAATAGTAAAAATAGTATGAAGGTGAAGTAATACGATTTAAGATGGTAAACAAAGAAAAAATAAAGCAAGAAGAGATATGTAACATAAAATATGAAACAACAAGGCCAATAATAGATAGGATGATTCAGGAATTAACAGATCCAATGAAAGGGGAATGGAAGGGACTCTGGAAAAATTACTAGGTAGATATAAATCAAAACTTTTCTGAAATACCAAGTGTGGCCATACCTGGTACCTCATCAATATAGGACTGAGGTGCAGAAATAATTAGCCCAAATGGAAGAATTGGAGGTTGTATTCTCATCCTTGGTGTTTGCCTTAAGATGGTATTGATGCTAATCAAAAACATATACATATAACGATTCCGGGTCGGACCTAAATGATCGATTTGATCTAAAAAGATCTGATTGCTTAGATTTGTAATAAAATATTCTACTAACTAATACTATTATATGATGTTAGTTTTTTTCATTTTTGTAAATGTTTATTAATCTTATCTTGTTTTTGAGTTTGTGTATTTGTCTTTAAAGTTACGGGGCTTTTTTGAATTTTTTTTTTTTTTGGACTTTATGTGTGTCTTTTTAAAGTTACTGGTATTTTTTTTGCAAGAGTAAATCAATAATTTGATTCAAAAGCAAGATGTAATAAGTCAATATTTATTAATCTTAGATTGTTTTTGAGTTTGTGTGTGTGTGTGTCTTTAAAGTTACGGGGTTTTTTCTCATTTTTTTTTTGGACTTTATGTGTGTCTTTTTTTAAAGTTACGGTATTTTTGGTCAAGAGTAAATCAATCATTTTATTAAAAAAGCAAGATGTAATTCTAAATCTATCAAAAGTAATGTAATTTATATACTACAATTTAGAATTGATACCCAACTACTATTAGTAAGGACCGTCATTGAAAGACTCGATTGAAAAATGATACCCGACTAATTTCCATTTTCTTTTTTTTTGGGGGGGAGGGACAGTAATGAATCAGAAAGTGGGTTGTTTTTGTTAAGTCTGTCTATATAAAAAGGGTACCATTATTGAAATACTAAATTTAAAAATGATAGCCAACTAATTTGCGTTTCTTTTGACAGTAATTAATCAGAAAGTGGGTTTCTTTTTTTTTTTTTTTTGGTAAATCTTGTGTATATATAAAAACAAACAAACCGTAATTCAAAGACTCCATTGAAAAAAATCAAACCCCGTTGAATTTGCTTTTTTTTTTTTTTTAAAGACAGTAATTAATCAGGAACTGGGTTGTTTTTGTTAGTGTGTAGATATAAAAACTAATCTTATTTTGAAATAATAAATGTAACAACACAAAAAAAAAATACCCGACAAAAATATCCGACTAATTTTATTTTTCAGACAAGTAATTCCTAATAATTAGACAGTGGTTTGTTTTTGTTTGTGCATATATATATAGCGAAAGTAGCTGGTCATGGACGAATTCTCGCAAAAATGGTACTTTTCGCATGATCCTTTATTTTTTTTCCTTTCGCACCCTTAAAAGCAATTTTTGAGAGTTACCCCTTCATAATGGACTCTTCAGGACATTATTACTAAACTTACAACAGTAAAGTAAGTTACAACACATTAAAAAAAACAGACGTCTTATCAAATTTAAAAAAACTACGACTGCTTCAAATACCCACACTCTCACCCGAAACTACAGAGAGACTAGATATTCTACTATTTACGAGAAAATGATGAACAAAATTGACTACTATGGCAGCCAATCATGGCATTTCTTTCTCTTTGCTTTTAGCATAGAAAAAAAGCCATAACCAGCAGCTGTCAGGAACTCTTTCTGTGTTTTATCATAGAAAGAAGTCTCTTTGTGTTGGCTTCTGTCGCCGCCTCCTCTGTCCAACATAATGTGAGAATTTTTCTGCATTTATAACATAGAAAAATTCCTCTTTGGTTGGGTGAAGGCCGGTGAAACAGTATATTTCTAGGAATTTACCTAGAAGTAGCGACATCTTAAGGCAAACACCAAGTGCGAGAAAACAACTGAATCAGAAATAATAATGAAGTATTCATCACCCTACAATGACCCATTAGTGACTGTAGAAAAAAGGACAAGTCAGTAACATGTGTCTGGATGCCAGACAGTTAAATAAGATCATGGGACCAGATCTGAATATTCCTCCACCTATCAATGAATTAGTGACTAAGTTAAGAGGAAAAACCAATTTTTTCCCTCTAGGTCTGACTGCCAGTTATTGAAAATCAGATTACATTATGCAGACTATAAACATACAGCATTCTGTTATAATTGGATCTCATACTAGTTTAACAGAATGCCTTTTGGGTTGATGAATAGTGGGATATGTAATATAAAATATGAAACAAGGCAAGGAGGATTTAGGAATTAACAGATCCAATGAAAGGGGAATGGAAGAGGCTCTGGAAAATTTACTAGGTAGATATAAATCAAATTTTTCTAAAATACCTGGAATAATTAAAGCCTATGAACACTGAATTAAGGTTATGGATGAAGCACCATAGCAAGTATGGCCATACCTGGTACCTCATCAATATAGGATTGAGGTGCAGAAACAATTAGCCCAAATGGAAGAATGGGAAATAATAATGAAGTATTTATCACCCTACAATGACCCATTAGTGACTGTAGAAAAAAATGGGTCAGTAAAACTGTGTCTGGATGCCAGACAGTTAAATAAGATCACGGGACCAGATCTGAACATTCCTCCACATATCAATGAATTAGTGAATAGGTTAAGATGAAAATCCAATTTCTTTCCTACTCCAGTTCTGACTGCCATGTTATTGGAAAATCAGATTACATGCTGCAGACTAAAAATATACAGCATTTTGTTAATAATTGGATTTTATACCAGTTCAACAGAATGCCTTTTGGGTTGAAGAATAATGGGGTGGGCCTGTTAAAATGCATACATCAAGTATTGTCACAAGAGATCAAGAACATAGTCAAATATACATGGATAATGTGATTATTGTATCTAAAAACCTCAATGAGCACTTATATCTTGATATATTTTTGCAAGAATGTGAACTGAAGAGCATTTGCATCAACCTTCAGAAAATCTGCATAGTGACTGAAGAGGTGAATTTGTTGGGGAATTTGATCAACACAAAGGGAATTAAGCTTTATCCTGATAAAATTCAAATGATTAGGGATTGTTCAATCCTTCACATGTGCAAATAGATTAGGTCTTTCCTGGTGTTGGGTGATTTTTATAATAAATTTTATAAAAACTTAGCAATGGATATGAAACCATTGCTCCAATAACTACATAAATATAGCCCATGGAAATGGACTGGGGTGCAAGAAACTGGCTTCAGAGGTATTAAGGAAAAAATTTTCAGTCAATTGATTCTGGTTTACCCTGATTTAAATAAACCCTTTTTGGTCCAGGTTGATAGTAGAGGATGTGGATTAGATGCAACCTTGATGCAGGCCCAAGAAGACAGCACTCTTGGCATAATTTGCTTCCTAAGCAGATCATTAAGGGATGTGAAAATGTAACGGCTTTGGCCAAGGTATGGGCATTCCAGAAGTTTCATCAGTTTTGATAGGATCAGAAAGTAATCATTATGATAGACTATAAAAGCCTGGAGTTCCTAAACCACAACTATTTAACAAATAGTAGAATAATCCAGTGGAGACTTTTTCTCCAGGAGTTCAATTACTCTATCCAACACTACAAAGAAAGTGAGAATATGGTTGTGGAGTTACTGAGCCAAAACTTGAGGCTGGAGTACAGAATCACTTACAAATAGAAGATATATGTTTGGCTACAGATGAACTAAAAGGAGATATATCAGTGGAAGAAAAACTGAAACATCTAGGAAGGATACAATGGCGAGATCCTACATATCAAAAGATTATTGATAGTCTAGAGATTGAGGGGGTGTCATAAAGTGTAAAGGAAGTTTTAACAAATGTTAAAAGAAACTGCTATCAATTGAAGGGAGGAATTCTACATTATTTGATAGATGTACAAGAGAGACAGTGGAAGAGGGACAGTGGAGGATGATCATATCAGAAGAATTACAAAAAGACTTATTATGTATACTCACTGTCTATATAGGTACAAGGTGTCAGTAAAGTAGAAAGCTTATTAAAGATGTGGTTTTACTGGATAAATATGAGACCTCAGTTGGTAAGCATGTTGAAGACATGTAAGGTTTGTCAGAGGATGAAACATACCCTTTGAGTCCAATAATTCTGCAGAAGCCTAAAGAGTTGATAGGCATAAATTTTTATGGGCTATTATCAGCTTTTTGAAAAAATGAGATATTTATTGGATTTCTATAATGCCTTTTCCAAGGGGCTATCAGTGTATCCAGTACCTCAGGCCAACACCCAGAATGCAGCAATGTACTGGAGAAACAATGCTTTATGCAAATATGGAAGCCTCAGACTCTTTGTCTAACCATGAAATACTGTTTATGTCATATGAGTGGCAGTAATAGATCAGGAAAATGCAATTCAAGCATATACTGTCTTCAATCAGAAACTGGCAATCTAACTCCTGTGAGCAGATAATGAGAGAGCTAGCCTGCCTCTGCAGGTATACACATCTTCTGACTATGCAAGATGACTGAAGGTGCTTATTTAGGTATTGGAATTCTATAAATTGGAGACATAATGAACCCACAGAATTTTCACCTATCCATATACAATTCAAACATCCTGTACCTAGTTATACAAAGCCAAATTCTGATCTATTCTGGAAAATATCAATGAAGAAGTAGACTGGAAAAAATGAGGGTACAACTGGAACACTGTGTAAAACTACAGACCCAGAGGAAGGGTGTTACAGCAGACAAGTTTAGAGAAGGGGATAAGGCATGAGTCAAGTTAAACCCAGGGAGTCAATTGAGCAAGCAGTTTTTCAGAAAATTTCAAAACCTATATGAAGGGCCCTGTCAGATCACAAGAAAAAATGGCCCAAATGCCTTTGCTGTGAGTAATGATAAAGGGGAAAGGGATACTCATAATGCAAGGGTGCTGAAACTATGTAAGATGAGGACTTGGTATAGGAGTAGGGTGACATAAAGATTGTTATAATAAAAAAAATTTCTTCAGTGAGAATAAAATAGTCACACATCTATTTTATTCTTGTCCCTGATTACAGAGGTATTGTTACTGTATTTTTTGGTATAAGTTTTGTATTGGTGATTTAGAATTTTAGATTATTAAATTCCTGGGGAAAAAAGAATATTTTTTCTTTTTTTAAAAAATAACATCTGATTTTATTTGTTTGACAATGTAGGTTATATTTTTTTATTAAATTTAGAGAGATAAAAAAAGAGAGAGAGAGATAAAGAGAATAACAAAATGTTATTTTGATTTTTGCTAAGACAAGGATACAAATTCTTATCATGAATCAATTAGCAGTACTTAAAAGTTTAAATTGCAGCATTATTTTGCAGCATTATTTTGCCATCATCAAAGATGGCCACCAAAAGTGAAAAAAGATGACTTTATGAACAAAAATATGTCAAAGTTAAAAGGTGCAAACAGAATGTATGTGGCTGTCAAAAATCAGGGAGAGGGTATAAAAAGCAAATACGTCTTTCATCAAAAATCTTCATCTTTCTTGTGCATTATATTAAGTGTGACCTCAAAAAAATAGTTTACTATAAAATTGATTTTTTATGTGAGGTTATATAAAATGTGTCAAGCTATTCTCACCAGTGAACTAAATCATTGTAATATGTGTGAGTAGATAAAAGTTCATTTTCTGATGTTTCTTCCTTCCTAAAGTTGTAGAATGCCAAGAGTGAAGCCATTACTGGTCTGAATCTTGAACCCTGGACAATAAGAGTATACAACAGATCTCTCCCAGGAAAACAAAAACTATGCATGATAATCTACACAATGTATAATTGAACAACTCAACTTATTGTAAAGAGACTTTTAATATAAAAGTGATCACTTTCTTGAACTATAATGTTATCAAATGCTGCATTGCATCAGACTATTAAAAAAAATCTTAAAAAAAGACAGTCAAAACTCACTATACGTATTGCTCTCAGATCCAAGGCTACTCACTGATGAAGGCCACAAGCCAGAAACTAGTCTGGGGGATATTGGATGAGTAGGCACAAGATGGGGATTTTATGCAGAAACCTTCTGACATCCATTGATTACTCTAGCTTGCTGTGTGTGGCAATATGTATAATGATTTTTGCCTGTTTGAATATAATTTGCATTGTTGTCTTTTAAGTTTATTGTTACTAGGGTAATATTATTTAAATCCTACCATTATTGCCTTGCCAAATAAATTGCCATTGTCATATTAAAAACTACAGTCCTCCCAGATATAGTAAATGAGACTAACAAATATATGTGGGGGTGAGACAGTAGATTCACATATAAAATCCTGGTACATTTCAAATAAATTAAAAGCTGGTTCAATCCTCAACTATTATTTAAATTGATTTATGTTAAGTGGGGTTGTGTGACCAGGAAAAATAATTGCATTCGGTAAAATTATCTGACATATTCTAATGAGGGAATTATGAAAAAATATAATTTGGTCACTCAATACATAAAGAATGTAAATTGTATAAATCCTAAAATGACTGTGAATGATATACTATAATATATTGATCAGATATAATTATTATTTTTCAAACTTGCTGTGCTTATTGATATGCATAATGATTACCAGTAAGCATACATATTTATCAATTTATCATATTTACTGTGTCATATATGTATAGAAAAAAAAAGACAAAGAAAAAAAGATTGAATTACTTACCTACTAAAGTTTCACTACTTAATGATGTTGCATCTGTAGTAGCCATGAAACGTCCCATAATGACAATATCCAACATAGAAGAAATCTAGTGGAAATAATAGCCATATATAAATAAAGATAATAAAAATACTTTTATTTTGTTCTCAATAATGGAAAAAAATAATAATCAAAGTATCATCTATCAAAAGCTATGTGATAGTGCAACATTGCATGAGAAGTTTAAATTTTTTCTATGTGTGTGTATGTATATGTTTCGCCAGACTAATTGCTAATTCATCAGCTGGGTTAAGACTTCAGGACAGTCAAAATGTAAGATTGTGTATGCATATATGTACAATAAAAGGTTTTGCTAAAAAGTGTTTAAAGCAGGATGGATCTCAAACATGTGGTATATGCACTTTAATATTTGTATTTAAAGCTGAGAAAAACGATTCCACTAAACTTTCCTTCAGTATGGTTCTATATTTAAAAAACCAGTAAAAACATTACAACTTTTCAATTTATTTGGGATAGACCACATAAATACGCTTTTCATAACTGCCAAAACACTCATCACCATTAGCAGCCATTTGTAAATGAGTAGGGTCATTTCAACTCCAAGACAAGAAAAATAAATAAAAACACATACATATTAGAGACAAGTTTTGCAATAACTACAAAAACGAATATAGGATGCACAAATATATCCACATATAAATCATACTAGTCCATTATTCCGATTGTTTGACACTTTGTAGTGTTGTCTTTTATTCTTTCTGTAGCAAACTTTTCCTTTTAAAAAAATTTCAACATCTTGTCTAATTGTAGCTCTCCACTGTGTTATATTTTCAGTCATATCTTCTAATGAGAAAAGTAATTTTTTACCTTCTTTAGGAAGTGTTGAAATAATTTTTACAATACAATGGGATATGTCTCTCCCATGAAAACTATACTCTAAATTCACTGTAAAATATATACTTTTACTCATCATGGTCTGAACATTAATTTCATATGTTTAGTCCATTGAAGATGTTATTTTACAATAGTGAATTTTATAGCATGACATCCAGCAAATTGAAAAATCCCTATTGTTTATCTTTTAAAATTTTATGAAGCATCTTCAAATGAATTTTTTAAATGCCTTTATGTTATGTTGTTAGAATGTGCAAGTCTTACTTTTTTAATAAATTAGATAAAAGAGAAGCTTTCCACACAGTTAATTTAATTGTAGTTAATTGTAGTTTTTGTTTTACTGTCATGAAATTTTCTAAATTTTATTTATTAAACCAACAGCAGCCCATTGGGGTATTTGCTACACTTCAATATCTAAGTCACCACATTTAATAAGCTAACAGTATATTTAAATTAGCTTACAGTTTAAAATTCATAATTAATCAAAGCTAAAAGTTGCTGAAAATGTTCTTTAATTACTGGCTGATAAAAGACTTAGAAGAATTAACTGTTTAAAGTAATTAATGTTGATAAGAGCTCAACATAAATTACTAAACCAAAGCATTTACATACTGCATTCAAAACATTAAGTATATTTGGTAAATCATCTTTGAACTGGCAAAAAGTAGCACAAACATTAAAATACTGTAAATTCAAAGCCAAAAAGTTGCTGTATTTGATATTTGCTTTGAATCTATTAAAGCTATAAAATTATATCATCAAATCTATATTACATTTTGATTTTCAGTTGATTAAGGCACCTAAACAGTTCTAAAGTCCACAATATAAAAGGAAAGTCTTAGTGAATGCACAGTCTTGTTTAGCCCCAGTTCTCTTTTCAAATATCTCAAATTTACAAACTGTAGAATAACATGTTCTTTTATTTCATGTCAGGTAATGTCTTTGCCAAAGCAATAAAACCAATAGATAAATCAATCTTTCATTCCCAATACTTATCATGCATTTGACTTGGCTATAAAATCATGTCTTTAATGCTTCTGGATTGTCTAAAAATACATTGAATCTTGGATAACCAACAACCAATTTGATCAAGGTCTTTTCATTGAACAACAATTTCTCAGAATAAATATTTGAATTACCTCTGCATCCCTTTTCCAAAGAAGAATAGTGACCAGGCTAATACTAATTAATGAGAAAGTTTTTTTTGTGTTTTCCCTCATTATGTCCAACTTACTATTAGAATCCTGTATCATTTAACACAGTGATAGAGTAGTAGAGCCTGGTACTTAGTTTCATGGTTTGAGATTATAACTCTGTTACTTTTAATGTTCAGACTTCTTTTCATGGTTTGAGGTTGGAATTCTGTTACTTTTAATGCTCAAATTTCTTATAATCTTTCAACAAATTATTATTTGGATATTAATAATATTTCAAAAGCACAAAAGAAAATATTTAAAATGTTAGAGTATTATTTAATATATATATATTGTAACCGGACCACCACACAACCCTTTTATTACTTCAGTTGTAACAATTTCCTGATGAGCATGTTGCAGGAAGGAACTATCGATTGGCATTCCCCAATGCAGATGTTAACCCCCCCTACAACAATATTTTCTGCTCATCAGAGGATGTAGCACCATAGAGATTGGAAGCATCTAGACATTTCTATATTTGTATTTCCAAATGGCACCACTAGAGTTCCATCTCACTACAACCTGACTTACCTAGGTCTAGTTATGCCAGACGTAGCTCAGGAGGCATGAGATTCTCATGAACAAGTGCACTGAATGATGAGTGATGCAATAAAAACAAAATAGAATTGAACAACTGGATATCTAAGATTAATTTTAAGTAACAATAATTTTATTTAATAACAGGTTTAAATAAATGTCCATCAAACAAAGTATTTCATTGACTGTCCATTGTGTTCCTTCAGCCTACGTCCAATAACATTTTAGATGGCTTAGAAAATATAATCTTTTGAGAGTATAATAAAGTCCTTCTCTCAACAGTTCTTTAACAGTTTACATCTTTAATTATTTAATTAGTTCACAGAGAGGAGTGTGATATATTAAGACAACAGAGAGAATAATGAAGACAACTAATAGCACTTAATTCAGAGTTCCCCTTAACTGTGATTTGTATTACTTTAGGTAGTAGTCACATGCAATGTGGTTTAAATTATTCATGTATGGATGATCCTTCTAGGTACAAGAGAGGTAGTGCTTAAAAATAAGATATTTTCTCATGACATCATGGGGCAGTGTATACTAGTAGTTTGTGCTTGGCCATCTACTTATTCTGGCATTGGAGGCTACAGTTTATGTATTCACTTTTCCAGCTCATCTTACCCATTTCATCAGCAAACCTAAAACCAGTAGAGATGCAGGAATGAAAAATGATGTGTATAGTATATGGAATAAAATCATACTTCCAGGCGATTTCATCCCAAAATTTGGTGGGGGGTAATGAAACAGATATACTGTTCCATGTATATATATATTCAAAAGATCCCCCCCCCCCATTTAAAAAAGACTAGCATGATTTGATCAAATTAAAAAAGAAATAAAGCAAAAAGTTTATAGTTAAAAGAAAATCATTATTGATTTTATAGTTTTAAATTACGATGTAAATAAAAGCTGACATTTATTAAAAAGATTACATTTTTAATTTTTGGAACGATGTTTTCAAATAAAGTGTGATAATAGCTTGAGACAGTCTTATTAAATTAGAAAACATAGCTTAATCCTTATGATTTATTATCTTTGCTGCAAAAAGGATGGTCCCATTGTTAGGAAGAAAAAAGCACTCAGGCTTAAAGGTGAGCGGTATGCAAATCAAGTACAGTGGGATAGGCTGCTAAATCAATCCAAGAATCAGAATATATATAGTCGAGTTGCAAGTTCAGAGGAGATTTTTTAAAAAGTTTTTTCAAAGAGATTTTTAGGAGATTCTAAAGAAAGTTTTTCAAAGAGTTATTTTTTTCAAAGAGATATTTTTCAAGTAGATGTTAAAGAAGAATTTTGAAAAAAGATTTTAATTTTAAAAAGATATTAAGAGCAGTTAAAGAACCACTGTTAATAATGGAAAATGAAAACATTATTAAGGAAATTATAACGATGGAAGGCTAAACCAACAGCTTCATCTATTCATCTCAAGCCATGTTTCTCCAAGATTTGCCCGGATAAACATCATACAAAGTAAATTATGCCATTCAACTGAAATCAATGCCCCCTTTTTAATGTAGTCACATCATGGATATGAAGGAAACAACTGGATAAAAATGAAGGTAATGATTTTACAAGATATTCAATATTTATGTGTGTATAAAACAAAACAAAATGTCTTTCTTAAACTAAAATTATGAATAAATGTAGCTATATGAAAATACGTTTATTATAAATGAAACTAAAATTATATGTGTTTTTAAAAGACAAACAAAACGTCTTTATTATAAATAAATAAATAAAAATATTATTAATAAAAATAGCTGCATAAAAATATGTTTTGTTGATAATAAATTGTTAATGCTAGATGTCATAAATGTCAATAATCAAAGGGTATTTTATTCAATTTTTATACGTGTTTATAGAAATAGAAAAAAAAAAGAATATCTTTCTTATAAGGAATTATGTGAAAATACATTTCATTAATGATAAATATAAAAAAAAATATCTATAATCAAAAGGCATTTTTAATAAGGATTGACTTTTCATCTGCAAATATATTTGAATTAAGAAAAACTAAACACGATTACTTGTATGATTTATATTACTAATATACAAATAAGTATACCTAGAAGAGTCAGAAATACGGAGCTATTACATATAACTCTAACTGGCTAATAAATAAAATGCTAGCAGTTATATTCATTATTATATCTGTAAACGATATCTACATACAAGAATAATTAAACCACATTACATGTGACTACTATCTAAAATACTACAAATCAAAATTAAGTGGAACTCTGAATTAAATACAATGCTATTAGTTATATTCATTATTATATCTGTAAAGGATATCTACAACATACCCCTTGTAAAAGTTTTTTTCATACATGAATAATTTAAACCACATTACATGTGACTACTACCTAAAATAATACAAATCACAGTTAAGTGGAACTCTGAATTAAGTGCTATTAGTTGTCTTCATTATTCTCTCTGTTGTCTTAATATATCACACTCCTCTCTGTGAACTAATTAAATGATTAAAGATGTAAACTGTTAAAGAACTGTTGAGAGAAGGACTTTATTATACTCTCAATAGATTACATTTTCTAAGCCATCTAAAATGTTATTGGAAGTAGGTCGAAGGAACACAATGGATTGTCAATGAAATACTTTGTTTGATGGACATTTATTTAAACCTGTTATTAAATAAAATTATTGTTACTTAAAATTAATCTTAGTTATCCAGTTGTTCAATTCTATTTTGTTTTTATTGCATCACTCATCATTCAGTGCACTTGTTCATGAGAATATCATGCCTCCTGAGCTACGTCTGGCATAACTAGACCTAGGTAAGTCAGGTTGTAGTGAGATGGAACTCTAGTGGTGTGTTTGGAAAACCAAACATAGAAATGTCTAGATGCTTCCAGTCTCTATGGTGCTACATCCTCTGATGAGCATGAAATATTGTTGTAGGGGGGGGGGTTAACATCTGCATTGGGGAATGCCAATCGATAGTTCCTTCCTGCAACATGCTCATCAGGAAATTGTTACAACTGTAGTAATAAAAGGGTTGTGTGGTGGTCTGGTTACTATATATATATATATATATATATATATATATATATATATATATATATATTAACTGAAGGACATATCTATATAATACATACCACCTAAATAATTCATAATTAATCAAGTAAGTATCTAATCAGGTAGTCAGACTGTAGAAACAAGTTATTAGTACTCCAGAAACTAATTGTAGATTAGGGATATGAAATTAAACTCATGATCCCAATGCTTATTTTCAGGTTCCAGAAAAGAATGTGAAATCCCTGTTAAAGAAGAATTCTGAGAACTTTGCTATACTCCAAAGATGAAAAATAACTTATGTTACATTTTCATTTTGAACCTGTACTTAAGTACTTTCTAAATCTCAGGGCTATTAATGTAAAATTTGGTTAATTTGATAATCATCTATAACATGGAAAAACTTGATTGAGTTTATAATACTGTATTTAGTATTGACTTGAGTACTCTAACTTATAGCTAACTTTTATCTTAAATAAATATGCTTATCACAGATACCAACAACAACATCCTATGATATTTCATATACTTACTAATATGATTTCAAGAGCAGTTATTTACACCCTACTATAGAGCTACTTATTGCAAGCTTAAATAATCAATGGACCCCAGATAATATAATGATATAAATCATATTTTTCAGACTGACCAGTTTGCTGTTATTACCCTGTAATATATAAATAAATGAAATATCATTGCTAGATGCATAGATGCATTAGTTCCATCTTTGACCCCTAGTCTTCACTGACAAACTATTCAGTCTCAAGATGAAAATTTATAGTGCCATATAACTAATGTCTATTGATTACTCAAGCTTATACTAGATGGCTCTAGAGTAGCGTGTAAATACAGTTAAACAATCTCTAATTAAATTATCCATCTAAAGTAAATCAATAAATGACATCGTAATAATTTACAATTACATAAAAATACCTTATATAGGTTTTGTTTATATAAACAATGTAGCATTTCGCTTATAAAATGCATCCTGGTATTTAAAATTATAAACACACACTATAATAATCACCTCTTTGTGAATCTGCACAAAGTATGATGATGTAGATCTATACAGAGACAAATTTAGCAGAGCCTTTCGATTACCATCTCCAGATTTGTTTTCTGGTTGCTAAAGAACTTAGAACCAAAGGTGAAAACAATGGAGAACTATTATTCAGTGTTGGTGAATATAGAATTACTTTTTCTAAAAGTTATTAGACACTGTCTGATTAATTTGACATATATCAGCAGAGGCAAGAGTAAACAATCATTGATGGACAAGGACCTACATTCACATTCATAATGCAGGAAGTGGGATCAATAAGCTAAACGGGTTTTACAACGATGATCAAATACAATATGTATAAATATTATGTACGTTAAATTCTCAACAAGAAGGCACTCATTAACAACTAAGTATTTGAGGAAACAAATACTGTCTTTATCTTATTCTTACACTTTACTAAAATATTTTGTTAAAATAAGGCAAACAAATTAGTAATTTTAAATTCAAATATTCTGTTTCTTTTTAATTTACTTATATATATATACACGCACTCACATACTAAATATGAACCTTTCATTACGTGTTTTTGTTTAAAAATTATATTTGTCAAAAGTTATGTAAGTCCTCTAACTTACGAGTGTGTAAGTGCTAGCGGCATAACTCCCCTGGTGGACAGTCCACACATAGCAGCAGCTTCGAATGATGGTCATATTATACTCTCTTTTGAAAAAGATATTTTATTCAACATTGTAGTTAACAAAAACGAACATTACTTTAATAAAAGCTTTACGCTCATATGAATCTCAAAGTGCAAATATGATAACTTCCTCAGATAAGAAATTTAGATGTCAGAATGAGCTATACATGTACGATAATATAGGAATGCTAATCGGAAATATGCAGTTTAATGAAGTTACATTAATTTAAAAGCATTTTAATTAACAGTAAGAAATTAAATTAAAAACAAAGATACACGATTGAATAGAGATCTAATATTTATTTTTTGCACACACCCATTGATGTAGATAAATATATAGACCTATAGATAATTAAGTAATTAAGTATGCAGGATGGTAGTTAGGTAGATAGATAGATAATTAGATAGGTAAATAGATTAGATAGATAAATAAACAAACAGGCAGATAAACATATATATATATACATAGACAAACAGACTGGCATAATGTTAGATAAATAAGTAGATAGATAAGTAGTGAAGTAAGTAAAAAGATAGATAGATTAGATAGCTAGCTAGATGATGAAGGAATAGAGATAGGGAGATAAATAAATAAATAGATATATAATAATTAATTTGATAGATAGATGGATGGATAGATGTAGGTAGATAAGTAGATAAATTACATATATATATAATTAGATAAGTAGATAGATAAATATATTAGAATAGTTATATAAATAGGTAAATAGATAAATCAATAGATCAGACTGGTAGATAAACAGACATATTTATAGATAGATAACTAGATAGATTGATAAATAGATGAAAATTAATAAATAAATGTATTAAAATAAAATAGGTAAAAAGATAAATAGATAATTAGGTAGGTAGATAGATAGATAGATAGATAGATAGATAGATAGATAGATAGATAGATAGATAGATAGATAGATAGATAGGTAAATTAGATATAGACATTAGATAGACAGACAGACAGATAGATAGATAGATAGACAGACAGACAGATAGATAGATAGATAGATAGATAGATAGATAGATAGATAGATAGATAGATAGATAGCTGGACAGATATATACATATATGTGAATAGTTAGATAAATGAATAGATGGATAAATAAGTAAAAAGATAAAACAGTTTTAGCTAGCTTAGTTCAAAGTAAATGTCATTCTAGAACTTTTAGTTGTAATATATATCTATAAACGTACTTTTTTAATATAGTATTATAACCTCTCACTCTAGATCAAACATGGGATACCTAGCAATTTTAAACATTTTTAAATCAATAATTGCATGTTGCATGAATTGGCTTTGGGTCTGTATATATTAAAAAAGCTTGTTTGGACATTCTCAGCCATCAGTCTTTTTTTCTTCAAATTTCCCTTGAATTCAAATTCTATGCTGCACAAGAATACAGATTGTTTTAACAATTTGATTCTCAAAGACTGAAACTTCTGATGATTAATTTGTTTAAAAAAACTTATCTTATCTTTCAGCTATGCATAAAGCAAAGATAAACTGCTTAAGATGTTTTCATGTTTTTTTATGATTTTGAACCTCGTCATCATCATTTATTCATAACTTTGATTTATTAATGGAAATTATTACTTTCAATAGTCTCAGTTTTGTGTTTTCTTTGGTTAAGGTAGTGTTATGAATTTGTGGACTACTGGCTTGGAATATCATGTTGAGACACTATTTTTTTAAGCAAAATATTTATTTCTTTTACAACATTCACTTTCATAAGTGTGAGTGCATTTCAAGAGGGATTATTTCATCTTTTGCATAAAGCATTGTGTGACATCAAAAACCCTTAATAATGTTTTCTACATTGTTGGGTATTGTGCTCAGGCTGATGGCACACTACACAGGTGTCAAATAGTGAAATGAAGATTAACTGGGAATAGCAAGTAAATAGTTGCCCACCATGAACTTCTACTGCCTTGCAGGATAGGAGATTGGTTCATCAAAACCTAGATACTATTTCCAATATAAACAGACTTGTCTCTCTTCCTATTTTTCTTCTTCAGTCACTGAAATTATTATAGGACTGATCTTCATGAGTTTCTTATGCTTTCAGACATCTCTGATGTCACAATGGGATTGGGTACATCTTTTAATTATACACATAACATTTTGACTCAAATTTCCTTTCACTTTTTCCAGCTTATGCCCTTGAAAATTAAAAATGCAATAATGGAGACAAGCTTAATAGGTTAGTAGTCCTTGGTTAGGATCTTTGCTTGAGGCAGTACAATTACTAATGAATCAATTTGAAACTGGATTTGAGTGAGGCAGGAGTTCAGTTGGCAAAGATTGTATGTTTAAGCAGTCCTATTTAGGAATTCTTCTGCCTGAATGTTTAGAGTGAAAGGACTGAGAAAATGTGGTATATTGGCCCAATATATAAAATCTGGCTAGATTATTCAACCTGGAAGATTATCATTTTAGCAACAACAGCAACACCACCACCACTAATAATAATAATAATAATAATAATAATAATAATAATAATAATAATAATAATAATAATAATAATAATAATAATAATAATAATAATAATAATAATAATAATAATAATAATAATAATAATAATAATAATAATAATAATAATAATAATAATAATAATAATAATAATAATAATAATAATAATAATAATAATAATAATAATAATAATAATAATAATAATAATAATAATAAATCAGCAGTAATGGTAAAGCAAGGGGTAGTAGTAGCATTAAAGGTAAGTATTATTAATCTATTTTTTTTTCTAAATATGTGCAAACTTTACTTGATACAAATTCTTTGAGATCAGATGGAAGTCTGCACAAATGGCTAAGGAGCTGTCAAGATTTAAGATCGATATTGCTGCTTCTAGTGAAACTTGTTAGTAGAATAGATGGGTGGATAGAAGTATTTTTAAAAAGCTAAGTCATTCAATGAAAGGAAGATGCATTGGTTTGGATTCACTATAAAGTTTAATTTAGTATTTTTTATTGTTGGAATTACTTGTATGTATCAATTGTACTCATTTTGTTAGTAACTATGTTCTAATGCTAGATTCAAAAAATTCAGGGAGGGAAAGCTTTTATTTCTGGTTGGAGAATATTATTACAAAAATGCCATTAAATAATTGCATTTTTATCTTAGAGATTTTAATTCATGTATTAGTACAGATAATGGACTTTGTTATTGAAAATAATGATACTGGCATGATAAATTCTAATGGTTTGTTATTGAATTCATGCACAGCACATGGGATAGTTACCACAAACACTTTATTTAGACAGAAAAATATCTACAAAAGGAAACTATGCAACCATGCTCAAAACAATGGCATTCAATACAATATATCATAGTTAGGAATTAGAATCCAAGAGAAATTTACATTGCACAAACTGTTGGACAGACCATAGGTTAATATGCTTCATGATTAAAATGATAGTTACATTTAAAAAATAGATATTATCCTAATCATATTCATAAGAAAATTGATTTCTGTTCTTCAGAAAAATTTACTATATGTATCTTAAATACTAAAATTGCTAACTTGAATCTTCAGGATTATCCTATTTTTGAAGCATGAAAGTATGGAATTTTTTTAAGGACTGTGTTTGTGGGTTCATTAAAAAGAAGAATCATAACTGATTTTCTAACAATGATCATATTATTAGTGATTTAATTAAAAAGAAAACCTGTGGAATTTTCTGCTTGATAAAATAATAGATTAAATGTGAAACTTTATAATAAACATTGTAGCATGCACTGAAGCTGGCCACAAATATAAAGATGTATAAATAAAGAGGAGAAAATAAAAAACAACACGAGAGACAATTTTGTAATATGGATTTCTCTTTGTAGTCAGTAATTAAATTTTATTTTGGTTAAACTAAATAAAATAAAAAAATCTGAGATAAAATAAATTTGAAATAAGAAAATATAAATTTATCATTTTTTTTTAGAAAATATAAATTTATTTAATTGAATAAATAGAATAAAAGAAAAAGGATTTAATTAGTCCTGAATATTTATAATATTTCATTAAAATTTGATTCATTGTACAAAGTTTAGATAATAAAATTAATAAATATCTGAAGTAATTAACTATAATTAAGGGAAAAAAATTAATTGAATAAAGTATTATTTTTTAAAAAAAACTAAGATAAGCTAAGAGTTTATGTGCCAGATGGATGTGAATTAACAAATGCTTTTCAAAAATCAATGATGAGGAAAAATGTAAAAGGATTAAAATTCTTTAGTATAGAGTTTTTCATTGCCTGTCTTTGCTACCTTCTCTTTACACCAGAAGTGAAAACAACCAAAAAGTTTGAAGAAACTAGGATGTTGAGGTAAAGTGCTAAAAGCTGAAGCATGTAGACCGTAGTGTTGATACATAAGCTAGAAAAAAAAAGTAATATCCATAAAAAAGGTAAATATAATCTCTTATATAAATATTTTTGTTACATGGCTAATTCTTTAGTGTGATTCATGATGTAATTATGCAGGTGTAAAAAGAAAGCCATCAATCTGCTCCAGTATTGTAACATGAGTTTGAAAGTAAGCCCATCACTTTTAAAAGATATTTGCTATTTATTCTAAACATTTCTACCAAAGTCTAATCTGCTAAAATAATATTGTATTAGTGCCAAACTGACGTCAGTATGACATCATTCGATATTACAACACAAGAGTTAATAAAAATGAAACAAATTTAAAGTATAAGTTGACATATTGGCAATAATTAATTAAAAAAAAAAAGATTTTTGTAACTAAGAATTTTAAATGATTAAATTAATATTTCTTTTATGAAATACAATAAAAAAAATAATGTAAATTCCTGCATGTATCTCTGTGTCCATATATATATATGTCATTAAAAACCAGTCAACACTTAAACAATCCCGATATCAATAACAATCAACAATTTCAAACTGTTGTCAAGGCAACCTCCTTTTAACAATAAAAGTGGAATATATATATATACATCTGTTTTATAATTTTTTAAGTAAAAGAAAAAAAAAGTAATACAAAATTTTTCTTCTATTGTAATTAAAGTAATCATTTAATTTATATTAATTGAAGATAAGGAAGAAGGACCTACCATTTCTTATTTTATTTCATTTATAAAAATATTTTAGATAACCAAAAAGCAGATATAGAATTGTTTGGATTTATTATATTTATAATGCTTAACCAAAAAAAATTTTTTTTTATATTCTATTTTTTTAATAGTAATTTTCAAAGTATTCATTCTTTTCTGTAAAATAATATAATTCTTAAACACTTGTTGACTTCGAATTCTGATGAAAAGGTATAATAAACATAAACTAATTCAATGCACTGAGCCATCTTTCAGAAAAACACTGCCAGAATCATAGTACTGAATAAAGTTATGCTGTCCAGGTGTACTTAAATTATTGACATGATGTGATATGGAAATGAGATACAATATGTAAATAAGACAATTAGATATTCCATTTTTCAGACAATGGAATACATGAATCATTTTTGTTGATGGAATGTGGATCCTTTGTGATTGCCCACACCTTTTTGTATTTTCTTTTATGATCTGTTTCAGAGCACTTTCCAACATTGAATGGAGAAAACATGTGGCCCATGGCACATTCATTATCAAGAAAAATCGATTTGTATTCAGTATTTTGTTTTTCTCTATTATACAAATATGTATGTTGGGTGATTTTCATGGATGTATTTGCACGAGATTCTTTGTAATACACAGAGCTGTGGAAATTTTATAGATAACCGTGGACAATGTTCATTGGGTGGTTAGCATGCACCAACCCTTCCTGCAACTCTGTGCCTTATTTTGAATATCGTATAAATAGAGTCATGAGCATCACCCAACATGAATATATGTACAATAGAACTAAACAATAGACAAAAGAAAAGACTAAATACAGATAGATCTTTATAAATATATTTATTTATTGTAATGTTTTTAATTATTTTTATTATAGTATGTCATGGATTGGAATATTATATTATGTAAATATTCAGAATTAATCCAATTATGATAGTAAAAAAACTGATTTATTAATTCATTATAAGTAATCTCTAGTCCTTATTCAATGACATTTACAGATTAATGTTTATATATTTGCAATACAAAGATAGATGTTATGTTGTTGTTTTTTGATTAGAGTTAAATGATTATTCATTATATTTGCAAAAGTGATTAGCCTTTGAAATATTGCCATTTTCATCTGAGCTAGTTGTTGATGAATTGAGGGATTTAGCATCAAAATAGTGAAGGAGGGGTTTGAACTTACCTTATAAATGTTCTTCATCATAAAAATGACACTCTAACCTGCAATAGATCAGAACTATTATAAATAAAAAAAATTATATAGTAACATTGAATGGATTCTCTCTTTGACTGAACCTATTTTATGAGTCAGGAAATATAACGTGTTAATGCTGAGAATTCAAAAATTTAACTGAGACATAGTCTGATTATTTTAGGATGTTCAGTTTAAATATACTCAGCATGCTCATTCTTATCACACATTAACCCCAGCATGTAATCCCATGTACATTCTAGTATTCGAATATTAGGGGATAACCTAGATACTATTAATATAATGATCTGAAGGCAGACATCAACAACTGACAAGAAGGCTTAAAAATAATTGGCTGATAAAGACTGCAAATAAAATCCAGACATTTTCTGATTGTGTAGATCTTTTTGGATGCATTGAAAGCAACAACATATAGATCTAAGAAACAGTACACAATCTTATTAGATACAGCAATAGCACTTTTATATGGTGGCAATGTTATTTTAAAGATATAGGAATGTTTCAATCATATTTTGAATAATGATACAAGAATTGAGATGAGAATTTTTAACAATATATCCATTGTATCTAATTTAGATTTAGACAAAAATATCAAATTTAGTGAAGCTAAAGTAGCTCTTTGTAATCTTAAAAATGAAAAGGCTGCAGATCCTGATAAAATACCTGGAGTTTTAAAGATGTTTTTATTTTGATTTTTAAAAACAAAAGGAATACATAAGATTGTGTGTAATGATAAGTGCTTATACTTCTCTTTGATGAGTTGTAATATGTGTTCAGTGGTATGAGACACAGCAGTACATTTGAATATCATTGCATATATATATATATATGTGTGTGTGTGTGTGTTAAAACGAAGATTTGCACGGGTTAAATATATAAAATACATATTTTGAGGGTTCATCCGCAAAATAAATATATATATATATATCCTTCCATTTTCTTTTTTCTTAGTCTCATTTTGCTATGAATATGAGAACACAATAACTTCTTAAAAGTGATCAACCATTGTATCATTACTCTTATTAGCTTCTCTATTGCTGTGTCTCAGTGCACTCAACACATAATATTGTAGAAATTATCATAGAATAGCATTATTATCAACTACAGTGAAGACACTTTCAAGAATTTTGTTTAATATGTTGCTTCCAGTCATAGACGAATGATTATCAGAAAGTTAATACGATTTTTGAGAAATGCAAGAAAAGTATTGGAGACAAATAATGATTTATATATTGCTTTTATTAATTTAGTTGAGGCATTTGATTCACTTAATAGGATAGGTTTATGATATTGTTTGAAATTAGTTGTTTGCCCACCAAAATTTATTCATATTATACAGTTTCTACATGATGGAGTGAGAAGAAGTGTTATAATTACAGATTGAAAATCTGAATCATCTGAAATAAAAACTGTTATTAAATAAGAATGTGTATTTTCTCAAACATTATTTTCAATTTCTATGGCAATAGTCTTTGGATTGTGTGTAGGAGACTTAATAAAACAGGAATCAAGATATGTATAAATTTTATGTTGTAATTTTAAATTTGAATTGATTAAAACCTAAAACAAGAATTTCTTGAATTCTGAATTTACGTTATACTGATGATTATGCTATTTTTAACAGTTACAAAGACAATTTACAGAATATTCTTAATGTTTTAAAGGCAGCATAGAAAAAAACATAAGTTTTTTAATTGATGTACAAAAACTCAAGTTCTTTATTTGCTAGTGTTGAAAAAAAAAATAATTAGCATCTTTTAGCTTGGATGGTTATTAAGTTGAAAATATAAATCAGTTGAAATACTTTTTTAGTTTTATAAACAGAAAAGTGAAGTTAGATGTTGAAATACAACACAGATGATTTCAATGAGCTGCTACTGCTCTTAACATGTTAAAGGAAAGGGTATTTCATCACAAGGAAAACACTACCACAACTGAGTTAGCTGTATATAGAGTTGTTATTTTACCTAATTTATTGTATGGAAATAAAACTTGAACAATCTAGCAGCATAGTATGGAAGCAGCAGGAAAGTTTCATCCATGGATGCTCCATAATATTTTAAAAATGCAATGGCAAAATCATAAAACCAATCAGATACTATTGAATCCACTATTATAAAATCACATCTTCATTGGATTAGTCATGTAAAATGAATGAACAATGAAAGACATGGTGAAGTTGAACATGTGTTTCATAGGAAAATGATTATGGTTTTACAGGAAAGGTAGACCCTGTCTATAAAGATTATCTCAAGCACATTCTATAGCAAGGCTAATTGTTGTTTCCATTCATAAGATATGGTAGAAAATAGAATATGTTGGAGAGTTTCAATTAAGCATGGTGTTGAAGTATTTTAAAAAGAAAAGTTTTCTGCTGAAGTATTTAAATGATAGCATCATTAAATATCAAATAAATAAAAAAAACTGACCAGTATGATCTATATGTAGAAATATTTGTGGCTCACAGAATGGTTTGTATGGCCAAACAAAATTCACTTTTAGAGTAGTCCCCCCCCCTTTTTAAAATTGAAATTGGAATGGCCTTACTGTTTATGAGTGGCTTTATTATTATTATTATTATTATTATTATTATTATTATTATTATTATTATTATTATTATTATTATTATTATTATTATTATTATTATTATTATTATTATTATTATTATTATTATTATTATTATTATTATTATTATTATTATTATTATTATTATTATTATTATTATTATTATTTCATTATTCTTAATTATTATTATTATTATTATTATTATTATTATTATTATTATTATTATTATTATTATTATTATTATTATTATTATTATTATTATTATTATTATTATTATTATTATTATTATTATTATTATTATTATTATTATTATTATTATTATTATTACTTTTAATTGTTGTTTCCATTTATAAGATATGGTAGAAAATAGAATATGTTGGAGAGTTTCAATTAAGCATGGTGTTGAAGTATTTTAAAAAGAAAAGTTTTCTGCTGAAGTATTTAAATGATAGCATCATTAAATATCAAATAAATAAAAAAAAACTGACCAGTATGATCTATATGTAGAAATATTTGTGGCTCACAGAATGGTTTGTATGGCCAAACAAAATTCACTTTTAGAGTAGTCCTCCCCCCCTTTTTAAAATTGAAATTGGAATGGCCTTACTGTTTATGAGTGGCTTTATTATTATTATTATTATTATTATTATTATTATTATTATTATTATTATTATTATTATTATTATTATTATTATTATTATTATTATTATTATTATTATTATTATTATTATTATTATTATTATTATTATTATTATTATTATTATTATTATTATTATTATTATTCAAAAAGGGGAACTTTATTCAATCTAGAAAACAGGTTACATTAATAATTTTTATATACATGCATTTACACTGATATTTCCGAGGATTATATATATTGTTCTTTCCAAGTTCTTACATATATATACCGGGTGAGCGATGGATTGTTTAGCCTAAGTTATCTTTATTGATTCATGGATTTTTGCTGTCCATTTTCTTGTTTTCTTTTTAAGTCTATTATTGAGGAAAGGCAGAACTATTAGAGATTTGACCGTTGTTTTACAAGTGACCAAGTAGCCGCGAAAATGTCTGGGTGTGCTATTTATTGTCTCTGGTTTTTAATTGTGCTAACTTGTTGTGAAAAGTTGATGGATGCCACCTTGTATTGTTGCCAAAAGCAAATGTGCATCGTGTGCACCAAAATGCATAAAGTACGAAGGTTGCTGCTCGGATTGTTGGGGTGGATGTTCTGCTGAATGGACTGATAATATCTTGCAGGGAGATGTTTGGTTTTCTGTATATATTTGTTATTTCATGCCGAATGTTGTTTAATGCTGGGCAGATGTAAAACAGATGTTGTTGAGTTTCTTCTGCTTGGTGGCATAGCGTGCAGAAGGGGTCTATTTTTGTATATAATGCGTCTGTATCTTAAGAAATATGATGTTGGCAAAGCATATAGATTTAGTTTCAGGAGGAAATCAAAGAATTTGGGCTCCATGGACCATTTTTTAAATTTTTAAGCAGCTGCCGGTTGTTTATTCCGAGCATCTGTGTTGAAATATCTGATGTATATCCCGGGTAGATCATTGCATATATCTGCCAATATGAATATTTTGTAGTTGTTTGCAGTGATATTTGAGTATGTGTGATTCTGAATTGGTTTATAACTGATGATAGATAGCAATGTGAAGGTGGAGGTTTGTCTGTGGGTATTATTTGTATTAGATACTGGAGTTCTGGGAAATGTCTGAGGCTGGCTATTATCAGGTTTGCAGTCTTTTGTATTCGAAAAATATCTATGTTATGTAGCCCCAAACATTATTATTATTATTATTATTATTATTATTATTATTATTATTATTATTATTATTATTATTATTATTATTATTATTATTATTATTATTATTATTATTATTATTATTATTATTATTATTATTATTATTATTATTATTATTATTATTATTATTATTATTATTATTATTATTATTATTATTATTATTATTATTATTATTATTATTATTATTATTATTATTATTATTATTATTATTATTATTATTATTATTATTATTATTATTATTATTATTATTACTACTACTACTACTACTACTACTACTTTTCAAAGAACTTTATTAAGCAATCAAAGGTTACATAGCTTATTACATATAGTATGATACAGGAATTTGATACATTTAGTTTAGTAACAAAGGTATAATAACATGTACATGATAGATATACAAAGAATATGAATGAGCACTAGAAAAAATACTATAGCATTGTATAAATAAATACATAATTATAAAAAAAATTATATATATATATGAGAAATTAAATGAAAAGTCAGTTCATCTTAAATTAAAGTACATACATAAAAAGCAGAAAATCTCAAACTGTAAAAAATGATATAAGTTTATTCACGTCTCTTTCATCATCACACTGGGGTGACAAAATGAGACAATTGTCTTTACTTTAGGCTAGGATCTAAGATTTTCATTCATTAAAGACCAAGTGTCTTGAAATACTTTTTCTGATGTGATTTTCTTGTCCCTTTCTCTAATACTTTCCAATTTGATTGAAAAAGTGTTTGGGTGTCTTCTAGGGTTATTATTGTACATGAATGTACATCTAGTGCACCATAGTGCATATAGAATAAAAGTGCTTGCCAGAATTTGTGCATATATACCCTTACTGAATGTTTTAAATAAATAGTGCATATTAACATGGGTGTTATTGAATAGTCTAGGGATTGCTATCCGTATGTTGTCAAAGCATTGACAGTCAAAGAATAGATGTGGTTGCGTTTCCATATCCCTGTGACAGAGTGTGCACTGAGCATCTACTCTCTTGCAGTATCTTCTATATTTATAAAAATAAAAGAGTAGGGAGGCATTCCAGATTAAGTTTTACTAAGAAATCAAAGAATTTTGGCTCTGGGTTCCAAAATCTAAATTTTCTAATTATTTGACGGTTATTGAGACTTAAAATTGACTTATCCTCATCATTAATAGAGTGTGGTTGGAGGAGGTGAATGAACTTCCCAATATTTATATTTATTCAGGGGAGGGTAGAAATGGAGATTATCAATGGAAAGCAAAGGGTCAATAAGGTT